>JAJOZX010000437.1:975000-1142500 GCA_023014485.1 Bathynomus jamesi
ATTCCTCAAAGGATCTATGAGTACCTTTCCCTTTTTACAACAGAATCCAGGTCTTTCTTCTTTCCAACACAGAGTTTTGCATTCTGGGCAAACACAGCCAGAACTGAGTCATAGTTTCAGGCTAGGGAGAACATAAGCTTTTTCTTCTTCTGGATATTCATGTTCTCTGAAAAATGCTGTGTCGTTCTTGAGCCCGATAATCATCATCCTCACGAATTGATCGATGTGCCTGAGCGTTTGACTGTTGCTCTTGCACACGATAATCATCATCCTTATGCATTGACCTAAGTGCTTGAGCATCTCTCTCACGTTCCCGATTTCTGAATTCTGGATCTTCTCGGTTGTTTCTTTTCCTTTGGACATCAGGTTCTTTTCGTTTTATTGCAGTGCTGGGGCCTTCGAGCCCAGTAATTCTGGGAGGGCTGGTCATACATATATTTTCGTTCATTACTCATCAACCCTATCCACCAAACAAACTTTGGTTGAAATCGGTTCAGAAACGTAAAAGTTTTTTCTGCAGACAGACGGACAGCCATTCGGTGAATTATAGTAAGACTAGCATACCCGCCCGTCTTATAGACGGGCTTTTTTTAGGTAAATATGCCGATGCATAGAATTATAATCGTTACATAGCATACCCGCTTTACCGCGGTGCTGGGGTCTTTGAAAAATGTAGCAACAAATTTTCTTTTTTATTATTATTATTACGGGCGGCAATGTGAAGCTCAAGATTTTCATGACTACGCTCTTTTCTATAGTTTTATTGACCAAATAATTGAACCGACAGTAATTGTGGGCCCCCAAATTACTTGGAGTTCAATTACTTGGTCAATAAAACTATAGTCATGAAAATCTTAATAAGTTTCACAAATCGTGACACAATGTGAAGCTCAAGATTTTCATGGCTTCGTTCTTTTCTATAGTTTTATCGCGGTGCTGGTGGAGGGTGGGGGGTTTGGTCACACGTATATTTTCATTTATTACTCATCACCCCCATCCACCATACGAAGTTTGGTTGAAATCGGTTCAGAAACGTAAAAGTTTTTTCTGCGGACAGACGGAAGACAGACAGACAGACAGACAAACACTTGCTAAATTATAGTAGTAGTTCCCAAATTATTATTACAGTACTAGCAAAAGTTGGCCCTACGGGCCATTTAGCTAGATCTGAGGTGCTGGGGCCTTCGGCCTCAGAACTGGGGAGCCGCAGGCCCTCCAATTACTCGGGAGTCAATTATCCAGTCAATAAAACTATAGAAAGAACGCAGCCATGGAAATCTTAAGCTTCACAAATCTTGATACAATGGGTTCGGATGTGAAGCTTAAGGTTTTCATTGCTGTGTTCTTTTCTATAGTTTTATTGACCGAATAATTGGACCCTCAGTAATTGGGAGGTCAATTATTCTGTCAATAAAACTATAGAAGAGAACGCAGCAATGAAAACCTTAAGCTTCACATCCGAACCCATTGTATCAAGCAATGAAAATCTTAACGCGCTAAAGTAAAATCTTTCAACCAATCCGGATACATGGTGTCTACAGACAGGACTGTCTTTTTATAATATAGATTACCAGCACCATTGAGAATCGAATTCCCGACCTCGATGTATTCGTTTCAGGAGCAAGAAAACGATTTCAAACTGTTAATTTAACATTACCGAACTCTTTTTAGCCGTACCTTCAGTCATCCTTTAAGAGCATTCAAAATTATGGGAAAAGTTACGGGAAATTTACGGGAAAAAGATCTATATGATTACGTCATAGTTAACATTTACTGTACTGTAGTTTATGAGTACAGTCCAACTCTGGCATTTGTTTATACAAAGTAAATAAGTGTTCACGGAATTATGACTGTACGGTATTTGTAATTTATAAAAAGGTTTTGTTGAGAAGGAATTACTTTTAATACGTTTTCAATAAATAATAAATTATGGGTTTATTTTAATTTAAAAATGATTGATATTTCCGGACAAGGGCATATATATATATATGTAAAAAGTGAACAATGAACAATTCCTACACCATCATTATATGGATTCATTGTCTTCATGCAAAACTTATGTTCGTATAGTTTTATGTTGAATGTTCATTTTTACATAAGAGACCAAAATCGATCGCCTAAGCGAGTTTTGGATAGAATTTCGATTTGTACGTCTTTATTCATTCCTGTATTTTTCTAATTCATCTTTCTAATAATGACTTATACACTATGACGTCATAAAATAACTTTATTCTCTTTACGTTTCCCACTTCTTGTAAATCTTCCTAATAATGATTTGTACTATACGTAAAAATTCAATAACTATGACGTCACATTTTCCCTTCATCATATATCTAGTATCCAATGTATGAAAATTCTTTAACATCATGCTAAGGACGAAACACTCTATAGAAGTCATTATTTATATGTTATTTAGTATAAACATTATTATTCAACCATACTCATTCTTACATTCATGTTCTTTCTTGACCGCTATCCTTTATTAATTTTATTACTTATTCATTCATCTACCTATTGTCTACTTATGCCCTATCAACTTATCAGTCTGTGTTTACTCGTGTCTATATTACGCACACAACCTATTGTGTGACGAATGATATGTGTACACTACTGTGTGCAGTCGTACCTGTCTATCGACGATCATGATTACGTACATGTATTCTTTTTACGTTTTATTTTCTTTTATTATTTCACTTCCCGTCATTGATTTCCCTTGATCATTGTAACTATATAAATTTTATTAAATATTCATTTTTTACTCGTGTCAATTTGTGACGCGCGAAACTTTGGGCGTTCGTTCGAGAACGCGAAAAAACGTTCTCGTATTATTTTTTTCATTTTTATTTTTAGTTATATTGACCTCCCGAGGTGAACTCAAAAAAATGCTTAGTAAGATCGAATTCCACTCACGACAACAGAATCGAGCGCCTCAAAGATAAAAATACCTCCGTTCGCTCTGATTTCAAATTTATAACATTTATAACATATTATGTTATATCATGTGTGTCATGTCTTATGTACTTGTGTTGTACTAATAACCATCTAGTATAACCATCTAGTATAACCATATATAAATATATAAAAACACTGTAATTAATAATAACTTGTAATGTACTTCAGTGAAACTGTAATTAAATGTAATGATTTAATTTATAATGTAAGAATGTACTTTAATAGAAGTGTAATTAAACAACAAGTGAATATGAAATAATCCATAATTGTAATCGAAATTTTAATGAACCAAAATTAGTACGTACTCAGTCATGTACTTAATTTGTACTTGTGTACTATTACGAAATGATATCGCCTTCATAAATATAGACTCGGCGAAAAATACCAATTAGTTTTTATTTTTATTTTTTAAATTCTTATTTGCAATCATTCAAAAACATCTGATGTGTTTAAAAAAAGGGGGGAAAATTTAACCTTCAACTGTCCTCCCCCAAAACATTTAAGCTATATTATACATGTACCTGTAAAATTAGGCACCACTTCATTTGCCACTTCATTTAAGGCTCTTCATTGCACTTCTTCATATTAGCACCTCATTAGGAGGGGGCAGAGGCCCCTTGCCTCCTTAACTTAATATTTTTAGATTCCGGCCTGAGCCATGGTCGAAAGAGGTCGAACCTCTACCCCTGTAAATTCAGAGTACTAACTGTAATTTTTGAGAAGTAAACCACAGTAAAAGAAGTTTTTTTTATCTTTTTCCTTCGAGCCTTGTTCTCTTCAGGAACTCAGTCAGTAAGTCGACAAGTTATAAAAGAAAAGTCGATAATTTTTAGTATCAGAAAAAGTATCAGAGTATTATAAAAAGAGAAGAAGTAATAATTCTCGACCCATAAGCGAGAGAAAGAGACAACCCAAGCACCATAGAAGATATTGGCATAACAGTCTGGCGAGTCTGTAGCCAAGGGTTTAACAGAGTGGCGACCCACCATTTAAGGCGACCGAAATGAATTATAGAAAAGTATAAAGAAGAAACATCCGTTGCTTGCCTCCTAACCAGAACCCCCCGTCGAATCCGAACCGACTCAGGGCCATAAAGGAGGGGTTAACATATATATATATATATATATATACACACACAGTATATATATATATATATAGATATATAATATATAATATATATATATATATATATATATATAAACGATTTCACGAGCGATTACTTTTCAAAACCCAAATGCTTCAGTTCAAGCGTATCAACTCGTGTAATCACCAGATTGACTGGAATGCATCCACCCTGACACAGATTGTCCAAATTACAGTATATTCCCGCCGCATTACTGAAACTTCGCTAATTAAACATTTACCCAACATCACCCAATTATTTTGTTTTTACCCTATGGAAACATTTTCAAAAATATGATAAACAAGAGCAAATCTGTCATTAACATCCTACCTGATTAATTTTCAATTATCGTAGGTCATTTCATCACCTTTTTATCATCACACTTTGTTTTAATTATCTGATATTTCTTTACTTTTACATGTTTATTTCTATTAATTATATTATCATTCGGCTCTTATTTATTGTTTGTTTTGTTATTATTACTATTTATTTGATATTTCTTAATCTTTACATTTCTGTTTCTGTTAATTATATTATCATTCTGCCCTTATTTATTACTGTCTGTTTTGCTATTATTATTATTATTATTATTATTATTATTATTACTATTATTATTATTTATATTATTATTTTAATTTTTTAGAATATATTTGCTGTTTATTCCTCTTCGTTAATCAAGTCGTTGTTGTATTATTCCATTCAATGTCATTCTCATTTTATTCCGAGTCCAAGAGTGGGAAATCCGCGAGTTGGAATCCCGAAGGAGAGAGAGATTTCAAATCGGTCTATTCCCAATTCGTGTCATTCTCATTATCATCCACGGCTTTCTCACTTTGGGCCGCATTAGGTCGTTAGGTTAGATTAGATAAGGTTACGTTAAGTAAGGATAGGTTAGATTAGTTCAGTTAAGTTAGGAAATATTATTATCTCTTCTCATTTGATGCCTTTAACGCGGATGCGAATGGAAGTGACATTCTTTCTCAAATAAAAACAAAAAATCTCAAATCTGGATTTCTCTCTTCGTGCATTCTGACTTGCGAACCGCGAATGGAACTAGAATGACAATGGGAAGGAAGCAATCTTTCCCTATCAGGAAATCTCATTTCGATTTACTTTTCTATTTTCCTACTTTTTCTACTCTGTCACGCATTCTTCCCTTCTACCCACAGCTTTCCCTCCTTCAAGATGACCATATTAAATAAATATTTGATCACTCTTTGTCACGCATAACTCGAAGTTCAGTTCCGTTTCCAAATGGATAATGTAAGCATGACTATAACGCTGTATTTATCAACCTTTATCTTTAATCAGTCGTAGTTTGTAGCTCAGTTTTCTTTTTTAATCAGTCGCAGTTTGTAGCTTGGTTTTCTTTTAATCAATCGTAATTTGTAGCTCAGTTTTTTTAATCAGTCGAAGTTTGTAGCTCAGTTGTCCTTAAAAGTTGTCTAACTCCTTAGGTGTTTTGTAAGTGTTGGTTTACGTCGTCGTCGTTGGCCTAGGCAAGCTACGGCTTGGGACCGTAGCGCATCTATCCGGTATAGGTTAACCTGGATGATGTAGCCATAAGCACTGCCGCTAGTTAAGTGCCAACCAGTGATTATCTCACTAGCCGTATTGAGTCCGTTAGGCGAAACTGCGACAGTACCAAAGGTGGAAAATATAACCCTTGGATTTCTATTATTTATTTGTAAAATGGACATGGTATTAGATTAAAATAATTATTTGAATATAAATAATTAACTGACAATTGTGATATATAATTAATTATGTTTACATACAATAAAATAATACAATATACATAAAATTAGTATTAATGTGGTTTACAATTGAATTATGATGGGTAACTAATTTAAAATGAATTTATAGCTATTCCGAAATTCAACGGTAAAATTAACATTTATCTTTAAACTAAAATAAGAGTATTCACTACACACTCCCCACCAGAGAGGAAGTTCAAAGAGTTCCGAACGACACAGATTTTCCCTGGACCTTTTGGTAGCTACATGTACCTCGCTTAAGGTTGATTCCAAAAACGCAGGCTTAAGACGATCGATAGAAACCTTGTCGACCTTGGAACCGCGCTGGATGAGAAATGATTTGCGCGTACGTCGGAGAACTTCATAGGGCCCGTCATATGGACATTGGAGAGGCCGTTTTGGGAGAGGTACACGAACGAAAACGTGGGTGCAAGATTGGAGGGCTGGGGAAACAAAGATGTTCTGTTGGCTAGTCAATCGAGGGGGAACAGGCTGAAGGGACTGCATGTGAGAGGAAAGTGTTTGAGCGAATTCCGTAGGATCACATGACTTATCCCCTGCAGTGAAGTAGCCACCTGGTAGCCGCAGTGTTGTTCCATAGACTAGTTCAGCCGCTGTAGTCTTCAGATCACTCTTAAATGCAGAGCGAATACCAAGCAACACGAGTGGAAGCTTATCCATCCAATGGGAGTCTTCGTGACACATAAGGGATGACTTCAGCTGGCGATGGAAGCGTTCGACGAGGCCGTTAGCTTGCGGATGATACGCACAGGTATGCGCATGTACTGTACCCAACAAGCTGGTAAACTTCTTCCAAAGCGAAGACTCAAATTGGCGACCTTGGTCAGTGATGACTTTTGTCGGCAATCCAAATCTTGATACCCATCCATGAAGAAAGGCTCTTGCAACAGTGTCCGCTTGGATATCAGGAAGTGGGATGGCTTCAGGCCATCTGGAAAAGCGGTCGAGACAGGTGAGCAGATAACGTTGGCCTTGAATCACTGGAAGAGGGCCAACAATGTCTACATGAATTACCTCAAATCGCTGGGATGGGGGCGGAAATGCGTCAAAGGGGGACCTGGTGTGCCTTTGGACTTTGGCACGCTGGCAGGCAAGGCACGTTTTGGTCCAATGTTTGACATCCTTCCGCATCGAGGGCCAAACAAAGCGAGAGGTAACCAGGTGTTGCGAAGCACGGATACCAGGATGGGAGGGGTTATGAAGATCCGTGAGACTGCTTGTCTGTGACATGGAGGGACATAAGGGCGAATAGCAGCTGTTGATACGTCGCAATAGAGGGGCACAGACAATCCTGGCATACTCATTTTCTTGAGGGAAAGTGAGTGAGTGGAGTCTTCTCTGAGCAGTTCTTGTAGTTCCGTATCCTTATCTTGATCCTGTGCAATAGCATTCCACAGTGTAGAGCTGAGGGTAACAGAAGTAATCTCTATTCTTGAAAGTGCATCCGCTGGAGTGTTCAAGACACCTTTGATGTGGCGGATATCTGTGGTAAATTGCGAGATATAATCGAGTTGCCTGATGACTCTGGGAGAGTGGTTACAGCTGTTTTTATTGAAGACAGTGACCAAAGGTTTGTGGTCGGTAAAAACACAAAACTCTCGGCCTTCAAGGAAATGTTGAAAATGCTTCACGTTTAAGTAAATAGCAAGAAGTTCACGTCCGAAAGCACTATAACGCGTTTGGGCTGGCTGCAGCTTTTTCGAGTAAAACGCGATGGGTGCTTGTTGACCGTTAATGGTTGTTCCAACACCCCACCGATCGCAACATCTGATGCATCGACCGTCAGAGTTAGGGGGCATTACTGATAGGAAATGACAGAGACAATGCACTATTGATAGCATTTTTGGCATTGTCGAACGCCTGTAAACTATCGCTACACCCATACCAATTTCGTTACCTTGCGTTTGTGTGTGATCATAGCGTGTAGAGGAGCAAGAACACTGGCACAGTTTTTAATGAACTTGTGGTAATAATTTACCAAACCTAGAAACCGACGTAACTCACGCTGATTATTTGGCATAGGGTAATTTTTTATCACTTCACACTTGTCCTGAAGGGGGGTAATTCCGTGCTGCGAAATCGTGTGACCAAGAAATTCCAAGGTTGGCTGTGCAAACACACACTTAGATGCATTAATAGTAACACCGTATTGTTCTAAGCGTTGAAAGAGGAGTGAAAGATGTTCCTTATGTTCCTCTTCCGTTGAGCTGGCCACAAGCAAATCATCGATGTAGGCATAAACAAAGTCTAAGCCTCTGGTGACCTCATCTATAAACCTCTGAAAGGTTTGCGCAGCATTCCGTAGCCCGAACGGCATCTTCACAAATTCGAATAACCCAAATGGTGTACAAACTGCAGTCTTGGGAATATCCGAAGGCTCTACGGGAATGTGGTGGAAAGCCTTAACGAGGTCTATTTTACCGAAGATAGATTTGCCGTGGAGAAGAGAAGTAAAGTCTTGGACATTTGGTACCGGATATCGGTCCGGGATGGTTGTCGAATTTAAAAACCGGTAATCCCCACATGGTCTCCAGTCTCCTGACTTCTTCTGGACCAGGTGTAGGGGAGAGGACCAACTGCTTTTGGAAGGTCTTATTATCCCAAGATCTATCATAAGCTGGAATTCCGATTTGGCAGCTTTCAGTTTGTCCGGGGCAAGACGTCTGGGTTTGCAAACACAGGGGGACCTTTTGTTGTAATGTGATGGGTAATGGTGTGCTTAATGGTATCACCCATCTGCATAGGTTGAAGAATTCCTGGATATCGTTGGAAAAGGCACTGGTACATGGAATTAGGGGGAACGAGGGAAAGTGCAGAGTTCGAGGCGTCCGGAAGGGCAACCTGTTTGGCAAGAACAGAAAGCAGTGTGGCCTGGTCGCATAAGCGTCGCTTGTCAAGATCCACCAGGAGTTTGAAATGCTGGAGGAAGTCAGCGCCGATTATGGGATGCCGCACTTGAGCACAGATGAAAATCCACTTGAAGGATCGGTGAAGGCCCAAGTTTAGTTCACGCGACTGAGTACCGTACGTGGGTATGCGTGAACCGTTAGCAGCGTATAGAGGCGGAGATTCCGAGTGCGTATGACCAGATTTTTGAGGGAATACACTGACTGACGCTCCGGTATCGACCAAGAAATTGACACCAGAGTTCCTGTCCTTTATGAATAACAGGTTGGCAGTGCGAGTACTAGACGCCATTAGGACTCGCTGCTGGGGTTTTCCGACGAAAAATTGCAAGGGAGATGCACTTCCTAGCCTTCTTTCCAAATTTAGCGTGGTAGAAGCAGATCTTCCCGGAACTCGAACGATGCCTCTTCGTAAATCTTGACCGAGAATGGCTTCTTTGCCGTTGATTTTGTAGCAGAGAACAAACGTGGTTGAGTTGTTGACTTAACTCTTTCACTTTCAACTCCAGTTCCGATTGTGTGTTCACGTTGTTGACCGGAGCTGTGTCAATCTCCACTACTTTGTCGGCAGTTTTCTGCTAGTTATCAACTGGAGTAGCAGATCCATAGTGGCCAAGACACGCTGAGCTGATGGAGGAAGTTTCTGCAAGAACAACTGTCTAAAGATGTCCTTATCGAAGGTTTGTGCGCGTTCGCCTAGAGCGCACGTGCATAGCCTCAGCATTTGAGTGGGCTTACGGTCTCCAAGTTCTTCTTTTGAGATTAACTGATGTAGTTTCTCACGCTCGGAGACAGTGGTGCGGCACAGGATGGCAGACTTCAGATCGTTGTATGGGTCCTCACTCGTGGAAGTAGACACGATGACGTCACGGACTTCAGAGATGATGCTCGCTGGTAGAGAGGACAAAACATGATCGTATTTCGTCCTGCTAGCGGTGATCCTTCCCAAGTTGAATTGTGATTCCACTTGGTGAAACCAAATAAATGGATCACCCGGCCAGAAGACGGGGAGCTTTACGCTCAAGTGGAAGATGGCACCAGCGTCGTCAGGCATCTTCTCCTATGCTTGCTGACGTACAAGCAAGACGACAAGTTACCAACGAAGGAGTGGAGGTTGAGACGAGCGCAGGCACAGAGCGCACGGGCAGGGGTGAGGGGCAGAGGGCACGAGCGACATTACAGTCTGAGCCTAGTCGCTCGGGTGAAGTGGGTGATGGGCACGAACGACGTTACAGTCTGGTCCTAGTCGCTCGGGTGAAGGGGGTGATGGGCACGAACGACGTTACAGTCTAATCCTAGTCGTTCGGGTAAAAGGGGGGAATCCAACTCCGGAGTCACCAATTGTTGGTTTACGTCGTCGTCGTCGGCCTAGGCAAGCTACGGCTTGGGACCGTAGCGCATCTATCCGGTATAGGTTAACCTGGATGATGTAGCCTAAGCACTGCCGCTGGTTAAGTGCCAACCAGTGATTATCTCACTAGCCGTATTGAGTCCGTTAGGCGAAACTGGGACAGTACCAAAGGTGGAAAATATAACCCTTGGATTTCTATTATTATTTGTAAAATGGACATGGTATTAGATTAAAATAATTATTTGAATATAAATAATTAACTGACAATTGTGATATATAATTAATTATGTTTACATACAATAAAATAATACAATATACATAAAATTAGTATTAATGTGGTTTACAATTGAATTATGATGGGAAACTAATTTAAAATGAATTTATAGCTATTCCGAAATTCAAGACGGTAAAATTAACATTTATCTTTAAACTAAAATAAGAGTATTCACTACATAAGTACTTCTACGCGGCGGCTACGGTTAGCTTACGCTACGTTCGGTGAAAAATGAACATTTAGGGGTTAAGGAACGATCTTGTATTCCGCCGCATTTTAGGCAAAACAAAAATATTTCTTCAGTTTTCGAGTCGTTCCTTTGAAGAAAACTGATGCACTCAAAATAAAACCTTCTAAATTTAGAATTTATAACTTCTTTTTGACGGTGTATTCTAAGGGAAATCATTCCTTCTTTTGGGTATCAAAGATTCTTGTTTTAGTGACACATAACTTCTTTATACAGAAGAAATGGTCTTTAAAACTTCTTTTTGAGTAATTTCAGACAACAAAAAATAATATTTTTGTGCACAAAAGGTTTTATTTATATATATATATATATATATATATATATATATATATATATATATATATATATATATATGTAAAAATGAACCATAAATAATTCACATATTCCTATATTATCTTATCCTTCATGTAATTCTTGTATTCATTTATATAGTCTCTGTATCCATTGTAAGAAAAAGTATCCATTTTAAAAATTCATGTGTTATATGGTTCATGTATAATCTTATATATTTAACTTTATATAATGCCTATACTCATATGTATGTACGTGTGTGTATTCATTTTTACATAAGGACCAAAATCGCCCAACGCGAGTTTGGATAAAATATTTGATTCGCTTTCTACTTTGCTAAATAATTGGTGACCTGTTGTTTTTTAAAATCTCATAATCATTTTTTTAGATTTCGCTTAATAAGGAATCCTGTTAAGTTTGCAATGTTCACATTTTGTATACACTCTCTTTCGTTATAAACAATGAGATCATGTCTTGCCTAAGCATTAAAATTGTACATCTTAAACCTTAAAATTTCACTCATATGCATATTTTAGTGTAAAGATGCATAGTCCGATTTCCACTTTTAGTTAACTTGGCAGATCATGATAACATCAGATCTGAAAAGTCGCGGTTTAAGATAAAAATATGGTTTCGTCTTCAAATATTTTGTTTACTCGTTCAAGCCTTACCACAGCTAAAAAATTTACTTATTTTCAAATATTGTGCAAAAATAATACAGCCTTCTTAGCATTTAATAATAATAATGTTAGCAGTTTTTGGGTATATAAACCCATTAAAATTAATCCATTGGCATTCAGAAGCTAATTCAGAGGCTGAGCACTACCTGTATCTTTTAGCAGTAAAGTTACAATTGAGAAACTTTTTATTGTCCCCTTCGAGCCTTGCTCTCTTCAGAAAAACTTAGAAAACTTTCCGGATACGCTATAAGAAGAATCCGGAACCTTCAGCATTTAGATTGCAAATCTACCAGAGTCCTCCGAGCCACTATAGAAGAACTCGGAGAGTAACATAGAAGAAAACCACTTCAAGTCACACATCCGTTGCTTGCCTCCTAACCAGAACCCCCGTCGATCCGAACCACCCCAGGGCCATAGACGGAGGGGTTAACAACTGGCGACCCTTTAACCAGGATCTTCACGACTCCAGGATTCTTCCAGTCTTCCAGACCCTGGAACCAGAACATCCACCCAGTTGACCGGCGTGTCACGACTTCTAGTTCGTCACATCCACCCAGTTGACCGGCGTGTCACGACTTCTAGTTCGTCACATCCACCCAGTTGACCGGCGTGTCACGACTTCTAGTTCGTCACATCCACCCAGTTGACCGGCGTGTCACGGCTTCTAGTTCGTCACATCCACCCTTGAACCGGTGCGTCACGACTCCAAGTTCTGCACGCCTAGTTTTCATCCAGGAACAAGTGGCCAGCAAGACACGTCTTCAGGACACGTCTCTAAGGATTTCGCCGTAGGAATCTTGTTAAGTACAAAACTCTTTTTTAAAATAATTTCTAAACATTTGAAAAGTCATTATTATTAACAATTAATATTTAGTATTGAGCCAGAATTAACAAAAAACACAGTGAACACTTCAGACACCAGTGATACACTCTTTTTATTGAAAACAGTATTGTCACAGTTATTTTCAGTTATTTTTACTATTCTAGTTAGTATAGTATAATTTTATTTAATGTACCAAACATAGTATTACCATACCATCACGTACATTTGAGTGAAATTTTGTTTACATTTTTTTTTTTTGCAATCTTTTCAAATTTTCCCCGAGTTAGGCAAATTGTTGTGCATTATTTTTTTTAGATAGTAGTTAGGAAAACCCCTTAAGTGATCATTCCATGAATTAAGATCGGTCAAGCAGACCTAATTAGAACATTAATAAGTACCTTCACATATGAGCGATTCAGACGGTGCGCTTTCTGACATCGAAGAATTACCTACACCCATTTTTCCACCTACCCCGCGCCCTTCAAACATATTCCCAAACACACAAGTCAGTATGTCTCAGTCTCAAACCCCCGCCCCAGCATACATTAACTTAGGCAGATTAGTAAATCTTCCTCATACTGTTTTAATTTTTAAGGGGACCATAGATAATCGTTTTGTTGAACCGCGCGTAAGACCTTGGGTTGAGTCTTTAGAGCAACATTTCTTACGCGAGAATATTACCGATGATGATATAAAAATCAGAGAAGCAAAAAGATTTATTGACCCTAAAGAGGGAAATGCCCATGACACAGTCACTTACGTCCCATCAATTAGCGAAGCTATAACATGGGACGATTTTAAACAAAACCTATTAGAATTTTTTAAAGAAATAACCCTTGCACAACCCTTAGCCACATTAGAAGCAGTCTTCCAAGCTAAATGGAAGAAAGAGGAACACGAGGATTTAAACAATTTTATTACACGTACACACAAACTTGTAGGAGAAGCCCTCCGGGCCGCAGAAAATGCATGTGGCATAACTTTTACTTCGAAACAAAGAAATCTAATAGTAGCCACAACCATTTACCAAAACTTACCCGGAGCGCCTAAAAAAAAGTTTCAGGAGTTTTTAAATGTTGACAAACCTGTCAGTGTAGCCATAAACAAAACACGGGAACATCACCCCGATTTAGCAAACCAAACCTACCGAAAGGGTAGAGAAACCCCTGTACAGTATATTCAGCAGCAGCCACAACACCAATACCAACAGCAACAACAACAACAATATAAACCAAGGCAAATACAGGGAACACCCCAGAAACAAGCCCCCCAAACCCAGAATACACGCCCTCCTCCACAGTGTTTTAACTGTGATAGTTTCGGGCATATGATAAGTCAATGTAATTACCCCTCGTATTGCTCCCACTGTCACGAACATGGTCATCGCCGTGGCGATCGCCAAAAGTGTGCTGATAAAGCCCCTGCAGGGTATAGACCCCACTTTCAGAAACCAAACCAACCACGTCCCCAAAACGTATCCCAAAAGTCAACCAATCCCCAGAAACCAGTCCATTCCCAGCCTCAGTCGAACTACCAACCCAATAAATCACGACCACAGGGTCACCCACACTCTTACCCCATGTATAAACCCCAATACAACCAGCAAGGTCAACTAGTTCGGTACGTAGAAGTACCCGGGGAGGAATCATTTTCCCCAGAGAACAGTTTTCAAGAACACCCTTCAGCGTATGATATCCCGTAGAATATGATCCAGGTCCTCCCATAGAAGACCATGTGAGCCCTTTTTTAGACCCTACATTGGAGGCAGCAGTTCAACCTCCTCCCTCCTAAATTACAGTAGTAAGCCCAGATACGCACACAAACTCCCCATCAGGATAATAGGTGCGGACCTCTTAGATTTAATAATAAATTGTAGTACGGATAACCAAGATTTAACTGCTCTCCTAGATACAGGAGCACACGCGACGTTAATTAAGAAACAATGCGTAGATGAATTACTAGAGAGTACAAATTATAAATATGAACTTAAGGCACCATCCTGCCAACTTAGAGGAGTTACGGGCACACCCATACCCACATACGGAGAAATTGAGTTATATTTAGAAATTGGAAACGCGGTATACCCCGCGAAATGTTGTATAGTGGACACAGTCGCCACCTTTCAGACAGACATCCTACTAGGGATGGATTTTTTTAACCGGAATCAATGGGAGATTTACCCAGCCGGAAAGTTAGTAAAGTGTCGAAATAGGACACACCATCTCCGCGAGGATGACAGACAACTTAATGCTAATAGACTTAGCTCAGTTCAGATTTCCGAAAGAAATAGGAAACCCCCTCTACTTGATAGCAGATCAAGTCGGCCGGTTGCATCCAGAGGGACAACCGCTCCAGAAATCAGACCCCAGGGTAATCAGTTCCAGTTGTTGAATCCAGTTGGATCAACCCAGGCAGTTTCCAGACAGTCAGTTTCCAGTCAGTCAGTTTCCAGTCAGTCAGTTTCCAGTCAGTCAGTTTCCAGTCAGCCAGTTTCCAGTCAGCCAGTTTCCAGTCAGTCAGTTTCCAGTCAGTCAGTTTCCAGTCAGTCAGTTTCCAGTCAGCCAGCTTCCAGTCAGCCAGTTTCCAGTCAGTCAGTTTCCAGTCAGCCAGCTTCCAGTCAGCCAGTTTCCAGTCAGTCAGTTTCCAGTCAGCCAGCTTCAGTTCAGCCAATAAGGCAAATTTTAGTCGCCGAACCAGAATCAGATTCACAATTTTTCATATGCCCTACCGAGCATATAACAGTAGCACCTTATGAGAAGATTTGTTTCCTAGCAAAAGTAGTTAACAGTCAAGGAAAATTATTAGAGTCAGAGCGTACTCTGATTACAGAGAAAAGTAATTTCAAAAGAGATGTTCTTATTGCCCAAGTCCTTAGTCAGAGTCAGAATTCAGCTATCCCTGTTGTTTGTTTAAACAAAGGAGAAAGTCCTATAGAATTAACTTCAAATCAGAAAATAGGAACTGTTTCCACAGTAGAAATAGATTCAGATTTCCCCATCAGTACGATAAATCGTGTTTCCAGTTCCTTAGAATTAAAGCCTTCAATATTAAAAGAGAATATAAGAAATGTCTGAAGCACTCCCTTCAGGAGTCACCAGCTTTACAGGATCCCAAACTAATGGAATCACTTCTCGATTTCCTGATAAGAAATAAAGATGTGATTGCCCTAACCGGAGATCCTCTGGGCCGAACTAATTTGGTCCCTTTTGAAATCAAGTTGGAACCCAATTCCAAACCCATTTTCATTCCTCCCTATCGGGTTCCACATTCTCAGTTAGTCACTATTGAGGAACACATCAAGGACATGTTGGAGCAGGATGTCATTCAGCCTTCAGCTAGTCCCTGGTCCGCTCCTATGATTCTCGTCTCCAAAAAGGACGGAACATCTCGCCCTTGTATAGATTTTAGACGCCTGAATAACATTACCATCCCAGACCGTTTCCCGATTCCAAACATGCAGGAAACAATTCTGAACGTAGGGAAAGCGAACTTTTTTTCATCCCTCGATTTAGCATCAGGTTATTGGCAAATGGAGGTCAGTCCCGAATCTCGGGCATTACTGCTTTCTCCACTAACCGAGGCCATTACGAATTCCAGGTTTTACCTTTCGGAGTCCGAAATGGGCCTGCTAATTTCTCTAGGTTGATGAATATAGTCCTTTCCGACCTATTAGGTGTCGAAGCTCTCGTGTATCTTGACGATATTATCGTCTATAGTTCGGACATAAAAACACACTTTCAACGCCTTCATAATGTGCTATCACACTTGAGAAAAGCACACCTTAAACTGAAGCTTGCAAAGTGCAATTTTTTACAAGAATCCCTGGTATACCTAGGATTCCTACTCTCGTCCACAGGAATTAAACCTGATCCAGCCAAACTCGAAGCCCTGGAAAGGTACCCTGTACCCAAGACCATCGACGACGCCCGTGCATTTATTGGTTTTGTCGGATTCTATCGGAACTTTATCCCCCAATTTTCGAATATTGCTAAACCCATTACTAATTTGTTCCAGAAAAATTCGAAATTTAACTGGGAATCCGATCACCAACATGCCTTTGAAACTTTAATTAATAAACTAACCTGTCATCCCATTTTACAATATCCTGATTACACAAGACCCTTCATCATAGCCACAGATGCTTCCTCCTATGGACTAGGAGCCGTCCTGTTACAGGACGTAGACGGTGTGGAATTACCCATTGCTTATGCCAGTCAACTTCTCTCTGCACCTCAACGGAATTATTCCACTACGGACCGAGAGGCCCTAGCGGTATATTGGGCTTTGAAAAAATTCCGAAATATCGTCTATGGCTACGATGTAACCATCAAGACTGATCATAAGCCACTCACGTACCTCTTCAAGGACAAGCTACTTGAAGGACGATTGAGTAGATGGGCTCTGTTGATTCAGGATTTTGCAGCGAAAATCGTATACAAACCGGGAAAACTGCAAGTTATTCCAGACGGATTGTCGAGACTCAAGCCCGACGCCCGAGTGAATAAAATAGGACTTCTTCCTGTGTTCGACTACGAGTGTCTGCAATACTCCCAACAACAGGACCAACACACCCAAAACCTTCGGGCGCGCCTGGAACAAAAGGAACCATCGAAGGTAAAAGAACAGTACAACCTCAAAGATGGGCTCGTACATTTCAGGAACGAAGATGGAAACGACCTCGTGGAGATACCAAAGGATCTCGTTGATATAGCCATTGGACTTTGTCACGACTCACCTTTTTATGGACACATGGGGCCGGATCGCACCATCAAAAGTCTTTTGGAGCGATACCATTTTCCCGAGATGAACAGAACGGTACATGAATACATCGCCGAATGTCCATCGTGTTTAAAGCATAAGGGCAACGTACCATCCACCGCTCCAATGCATAAATATCCAGTATGCCAGAGGCCCTGGCAAAGAACTGGAATGGATATACTGGGACCATTTCCCAAAACATCAAAGGGAAATCAGTACATCATTGTGTTTACGGACCACTTCTCGCGTTACAGCGAAGTAGCCGCCATTCCAGACCAGACCTCGGAAACTGTGGCAAGAGCCCTAGTGGAACGCGTCATCCAAAACCATACCACTCCTTCCATCCTAATCTCGGATAACGCCCGTAGTTTCACTTCCAAACTGTTCGAGTCACTCTGTAACATGTGTAGAATTAAAAATACACACATTGTGGCATACCACCCGCAGGCAAACGGCTTAGTGGAAAGGCACAATCGAAAGATCTTGGAAGCCCTGCGCCACGTTGTCGATGCATCCTCCCGTACATGGGATGATTCCCTTCCCATGGTACAAACAGCCATCAACAATGGCTATAATGTGTCCATCGGGGACACCCCTCATTTCGTTCTATATCACTACGACAAGCGTCTACCTTTTGATTTGCCCGACCAAACCGACCCGGCAGTCCTAACATCTTCCGAAATGGCAGAAGCAAATCAGCAACTAGCTGAACGATCTTTCAAGATTTTTGACATAATCCGCTATGCCCTCGACCAACGAAACCAACAGATGGAGCAAGAGCAACATAGGCGTCATCCCCGTCAACGGACTATAATCGTCGGTATGCGATGTTATCTGAAGAGCGTGAAACCGCCAGGGGCTCATCGCAAATTATACCCAAAATGGGATGGCCCATATAGGATTATGAAAGACCTCGGAAAAAATCGTTATGAAATCCTCGACCTCCGGGATCATTCCAAACTAAAGATCATTCACGCTGACAATTTGAAGATAGCTTCCGAACAACACCTTCCCAAAAAACAGCTGCCAGGCGTTCGAGCCGCCTATCCTTCAAAAGGTCAAGATATTAACAAATCGGGCAGGGATCAAAAAACTGAAGTAGTCACCGCGGGAACCGCTACCCATGACGAAGATTGGTACCTCGTAATACCACCATTACTCGAGGCAATCTCTGAAGAGGAGGCCCCAGAGCCCCAGGTTTAAAATTTCGGATGATAACCAAAACAACCTCTTACAAATACTACAACCGGTAACCATTTTCTCAACATCTGCCGTTAGTATCATTATTGTGTGCTATTATCCTCGGTATATTTGTGATGAAAAGATCATTCTGGGAACAAAGAAACCAGTGACACGGAACATGAAACTATTTATGCACGACCAAGAGTGCGTACCCAGACCACGTGAACTAGACTTAACCACCCGACTTATGTTGTATATATAAATCTGCATTATAAAACCAATAGTTATCATCTAGTTAGCCTTAGTTAGGATGTTACGTTATTATATTAATATCATTCTAGAGGGAAGAGCCCTGTAAAAATGAACCATAAATAATTCCCATATTCCTATATCTTATCCTTCATGTAATTCTTGTATTCATTTATATAGTCTCTGTATCCATTGTAAGAAAAAGTATCCATTTTAAAAATTCATGTGTTATATGGTTCATGTATAATCTTATATATTTAACTTTATATAATGCCTATACTCATATGTATGTACGTGTGTGTATTCATTTTTTACATAAGGACCAAAATCGCCCAACGCGAGTTTGGATAAAATATTTGATTCGCTTTCTACTTTGCTAAATAATTGGTGACCTGTTGTTTTTTAAAATCTCATAATCATTTTTTTAGATTTCGCTTAATAAGGAATCCTGTTAAGTTTTGCAATGTTCACATTTTGTATACACTCTCTTTCGTTATAAACAATGAGATCATGTCTTGCCTAAGCATTAAAATTGTACATCTTAAACCTTAAAATTTCACTCATATGAATATTTTAGTGTAAAGATGCATAGTCCGATTTCCACTTTTAGTTAACTTGGCAGATCATGATAACATCAGATCTGAAAAGTCGCGGTTTAAGATAAAAATATGGTTTCGTCTTCAAATATTTTGTTTACTCGTTCAAGCCTTACCACAGCTAAAAAATTTACTTATTTTCAAATATTGTGCAAAAATAATACAGCCTTCTTAGCATTTAATAATAATAATGTTAGCAGTTTTTGGGTATATAAACCCATTAAAATTAATCCATTGGCATTCAGAAGCTAATTCAGAGGCTGAGCACTACCTGTATCTTTTAGCAGTAAAGTTACAATTGCAGAAACTTTTTATTGTCCCCTTCGAGCCTTGCTCTCTTCAGAAAAACTTAGAAAACTTTCCGGATACGCTATAAGAAGAATCCGGAACCTTCAGCATTTAGATTGCAAATCTACCAGAGTCCTCCGAGCCACTATAGAAGAACTCGGAGAGTAACATAGAAGAAAACCACTTCAAGTCACACATCCGTTGCTTTCCTCCTAACCAGAACCCCCGTCGATCCGAGCCACCCCAGGGCCATAGACGGAGGGGTTAACATATATATATACACTCGTGTGTTTGTGTGTGTGTGTGTGTGTGTGTGTGTGTGTATATAGTGTATAGTTTCGCTAGACACTTTAGAAAATTACATAGCTTACAACTTACATAAAACAAATTCTGTTATATGTAAACAGTACTTTGAAATTCAAAAATAAAAAGCAAACGAATAACACAGTACCAGTTTTTATTTCAGAATAATTAACATAAGTTTTTCCAAAAATACTACGGACAAACGAAGGAACTAAAGACGATTATTTTACAGTTAAAATTTTTTTTTTTTTCCAAGAGCAGTTTTTTTTTTTTTTTTTTTTTTTTTGGTCGAGAACAATGGAAATGGGACAAAAAAACATAAATTGTATAATAGCATATAGATGTAATTCCTCAGCCTCCTTTGCAGAATGATATGTCATGTTTCTTAGTAGATAGTATTATTATTATTATTATTTATTATTATTTTATTATTATTATAACTACTGCATAAGTTACCGCCAAGATGTTCGGCTTCTCAAATGTTCGTTAACCACGCTGTTTCAAGACTCCCTGAGGCAACACGGCGTGCTCAGTGCAATCTATTGCGAAGAATTCAGATTTCACACAATCGAATTGTCCGAGCTATTCATCCTTTCTGGTTTATATCTTCTAGATTATGGATTTTTTGCTATAGAAGTGCTTGTTTATAGCTCCACTTAACATCAATATTGGTATTTGTATGTTTTGATATTAGTTTTGAGTAATTTTTCGCTTAAATTTATTATTATTCGTTTCAATACTTGTATTATTTTTATTTAATTTTTAATCCTAATTTTTTAATTTTTTTAATTTTTTATTTATTTTTAGTTATTTCTTTTTTAGTCCTAATTTTAATTTTTTTATTTTTTAACTTATTTTTTAATTAGCTATTTTTTGTCCTAATTTTTTAAATTTTTTATTTTTTTTATTTATTTTTTTAATTAGTTCTATCGTTTATTATCGTGATGAATATTATACTTTTTGAGATTTATCTCCTGCTAGTAAAGATTATCATTATCATTATTATTATCATTATCATTATTATTATCATTATCATTATCATTATTATTATCATTATCATTATCGTTATTATTATCATTAGCATTATTATTATCGTTATAATTATCATTATCATTATTATTATTATTATCATTATCATTATCATTATCATTATTATTATTCCCAAGGAGAGTATCATCGTTTTTGCCTAGGTTTTTCTTTGTTATTTACTCATTTTTCATTAAACAGTTTTCGATCCGGTAAACTTTTCTTCTCCCCGATTTACATTGTCTTCGCAAGACATACGTATGCTTTTTGGGCCTAACTTACAATTTACACAAGAACCCCAAGATATGACGTTCTGTGGTCACTCACGAAATGTACGATACATACAGTATATTTATGTTAATTTGCACAAAATGTAAAGGTAGATGGATTTTAGGGTTCAATTTGGATAGTTAAAATTTCTTTAAAATTACGTTTTTCCTGATGTAGGGTAACACTTAAAAGTTGTAACACAAATTTCCAGAAGTCAAATTCCCTTCATCACTCGATTTTCATCAGAAATGCAAGATAGATATTTATGTACAGCTTATGACACTCTATTATTATATTTCCCATATCAACCCTCTCTGACGTAGGACTAACTAGAGGGTAAGACGTTTGATCATTCCATATTCTACAGAGTGCCTTTCTAGACAGATTTGCACCAAATTTGCAGAACCCGCAGATTTTGGGAACGAGAATGAAGTCCAACATATTTCCTCATGTCTTTAGCGGATGGACAACAACAAAATTATACTTTTAAATCAGGCTACAGTTTTCCACTTTCCGACTGTTCGTGTCCAATTTGCAGGATAGATGTAGTATGAAACTCACAAGGGTTACAGACTTAATTTAACTCTATAAAAGTCCCTCATAATAAAAAACTCTAATCATCCCAAAGCCAAATTTTGGACGCATTCTTCTACTTTACGAAAATATGTCAATATCTAAAAGAACATTTTCGAAAATGTTTAAGAAAGTGTATTTTTGATTGGTTGATAAGGTTAAACCAATCAATCATAGTGAGCCATACATTTCCGTTGGGAATTATTTGCCATCTACAATACAAGCATAATTTAATTATGATAGCAGTTTCATGCATCAACGTGAGTGAGGGTTGAAGGTTTTCAGTTTTCCCTACCCCCTCTTACCCGAAAGCTTTGATTCTGCCTGTCACATCACAAAATTCATAATATCTATGTATATACGCTAAGACACGATTTTCTGTAACAACTGTACATGCGATACGGTCGAAAATAAATTCCTGAATCAGAAGTGTATTGGGGAATAAAAGTATTTTGAGTCATAACAAATAGTAAACAAAACAAGCATACTTAACATTATGGAGATCTGGCCTTGCCTCAATGGCAAATACCCTATCAAAAAAGAAGTGTATGCATCATAGAGTAAGCCTACGTGTCAAAGTAAAAATAGCAAATATTAAATGGATTTAATGCTTTTGTTTACATTTCAGTAAATCACCCCTTCCAACTCCCAATTGTAAATCGTTTAAGAGGTCGAGCATACATACTACATAGGACACTTAGCATAAATTTCAGAAAGATTGACCTAAAACCCAACCATTCTTATAAAATCGGGAATTAAACTCCCAGTATGATATGCGTATCTCTTCAAAGCACTAATGGATTTCTACATTGTGCAATATTTCACAAATATATTCGTGTAAAATCAAAATAAAAACCTTATCGCTTGGTTCTTGTACTTTAACATAGGTCATAATAAGCTTTTTTATGTTTTTCATGCTTTTCCTCCTCGATGACCTTATGAATCTGATATTTTTAGTGATTATTCATGTACGTACTATGAAAATTTCCCACATTCCTCAAACTATGAACTACTGATTTTGCCGAGCTCAAAGTTTTTCCAATAAGGGGTAACTAATTCTACATTTAGGAGTCAGAAATATGAGCCACAGAAGTAATTTTTTTAACAAAATAATAACGCTATAAAATGCATCTTATCTTCTTTTAAAATGTAAAAATGGCTTTTCTCAAGTACTTACGCAATTCTAGAGAAAGAATCTTTAAAGAAGAAAAAGTGAATGCCCGTATTTACATTTAAAAAAAAACGTCACGTGAAAGTCCTATAAAATTTTCAAAGGAAAAGTTAACGCGTTGTCCTTCGAAAATATCGAAGGACTTTGTCCTTTCTTTTTAAACTACAAGATTTAAGAAAAACAAAAACTGTCCTTTGACCGAGTTCTGAATTCAATCAATTTTATTTTAGTTTTAGCTAAACTAATTAATGGCTAATTTATAATAGTTCACTTATTACACTAACAAAGAATGTTTGTCATTAAAAAACTTCCGCACTCCATCAGTTGATTCGATCTCACTTCCAAGTTGGCAGGATTTGGGGAAGCAAGTGATATATGAGAAGATCAAATTGTTGAGAAAATGTTCATATCTAATCATTGGTGGTGGTCTGTGTGGCCGAGAAAGTAGAAGGAGAAGGAGAAGAAGAAGAAGAAGAGGATGGAAAGAAGGAAGAAAGAAAGGAACAGAAACGAGAACGTAAGTAGAAAACAGATACCGGGTTTAACCAGCGCGCGCAGTCGTTAACAAGAAGCTAGTTTTACAGTTTTGGGGATACGAGCTCCGAGACCTACTAACCCCACTAAGAGTCCAACAGACCTCTTAAAAACGTGACAACAGTTGCCGACGGCAGAATCACCGACATCTTCGACAGGATGGAAAAGAAAAGCTCTATACCAGTGGTTCTTAAACTGTGGGGAGGAGCGAGAATATTTCGGGGCGGGGGGGGGGGGGTAGTGGACAATCGCTGGTGTATATACAGTATATGGCCAAATAAGTAAAAAATGTACACATACACAATATATATATATATATTGTAAATGTTCTTAGAATTGTGTTGCACAACAGCTATCTATATAATGTAGTATATGAAATAAAATTGTAAATGGAAGATGTCTGTGTTTCGTTTTTTTATATGAAATAAATTTAATGAACCGTTCAGTGCACTTGAACATCATCAAGGGGGGGCGATGGGTCAGAAGTCAACTCGTAAGGGGAGGACGGCACGAGGCAAAAAAGGCTTAAGAACCACTGCTCTATACCTTCTCAGAAGCCACAAATATACCAGTCGTTTAGTCAGAGATCCATTTATCATCCAGTCATTGAATATAGTATACCATCTACAGGGTGATCGAAAAGTCTCTCCGCAGTAGTAATAAGATATTTACTTTATTGAAATTTTACATAAGGAGATATAAGAATTCTATAAATGTAATATATATAGATGTACACACACACACACACACACACACACACATATATATATATATGTATATATTATAATATATATATATATATGTGTGTGTGTGTGTATATATATATATATATATATATACACACACACATTTTATATATATTATATATAATATATATATATATATTATTTATACATTTACAGAATTCTTATATCTCCTTATGTAAAATTTCAATAAAGTAAATATCTTATTACTACTGCGGAGAGACTTTTCGATCACCCTATATTTTGTTAATACATCTCAAAGAATTATAAAATTATTTTTAAGGTGTATTTTAAATGCAATGAATTTTATCTCCGTATATTTAGTAACCTTTCTTCTTTTTCTCCAATTAGGACTACTGAAGAAATAGTTTTCTAGATCGCAATCATCGTATCTAAAACCAAGTCTTAGATATAGGCAGACCAGTAATTAGAATAAATCAAGGCTCACAAAGTAAAATAGTTGAACATTGCTTCTGAACATGACGTCATGAAAATAACTTTTGAAAATAAAGTGTTGCCAAGGTTATGGAGTGCCTTTCTTAACAGGATGGTGTTAAATGTACAGGCCGGGGATAAATTGGAGTAAAGTCCTAGCTACAGGATGTCAGGATTTTCTGAACTCTCTGACTGTATACTTCTTCTTTCAGGAGAGCACGACAGTACCAGACTTTCGACACATTCACATTCCTTTTCTCTCCAACTCTCTGATGCAAGAGTTAATTGGTATTCTCAAGATTTCATCTACTCAACCGGTCAAACGCTGGAACAACCTTCCTCACTTCATCTTTCGCTCTGTCTATGACCTCCAATCTTTTAAATGCAGTGTCCAGACATCTCGAAAACTTTGGATCTCTTCTTCTTCTATTGGGGGAGGGGGCGTTTTAGGGGGTCATTCGCCCTTGGCCCATCTTTCCTGCATAAAAGACAAAATGTTATAAAGGTTCTATATGCAAAAAATAAGCAAAATATATATGAAATGATTCGATTGGACATTCAGGGGTAATATCATTTTTGCGTGCAAAAATAAATAAAATACATTCTGGAAACCATTCAGGATTAATGCAATTCCCGCATGCAAAAGTAAAAATATATAGGAAGAATGGCATTCGTAGGGCCTTCGGGATTAATATAACATTTGCATAGAGAGAGAACTTGGTCACTTCTTCATGATTCGCCGATCCCAGCGAAACGAGGATCGACCGTGGGTGCGCGAGCAAAGCGAGCCAGTCTAGTTATTATTATATTATTATTATTATTATTATTATTATTAAGTTCGCGTTATCACTCAGTTTTAATGAAGTTTTTCCTATCATTTCCCAAGTTTCCAAAATGTCCTTTCTCCGTAAGAAATGGCTTTTAGAACAGTTCTTGAATTAAACGACATTGCATACAGTATAAGAAAGCTCAGAATATACTGTTTACAATCAAACCAATTCTATCGTTTTATTCAAGAATTGTCCGAAAGGAAAAAATTTCAGAAAATTGGGAAAGGATTCCGAAAAAACTTATTTTTGTTATTATTGTTGTTGTTGTTGCTGTTAGTGTTGTTGCTGTTGTTGTTTTTCTTGTTCGCCAATTCATATACTAATGTTTTTACCACTAAAACAGTCTCTGTTGCAATTACGCATGCGCATCAAGGAAAGATAGAAAAAGAATTATTTTCCATTTTTTATTTAATTTTTGCTGGGACATTTTCGTAGCTGAAGTTCGGCTTCTGCTTAAAAATCTATTACTTATTTTCTTTAAAGAATCGAGGGTTCCTTTGTTTCAAACACTTCATGAAAGGGTGTTCCTCAACCGTACTCTGGAAAATGAACGTCTGTATCTCAGTGGATGGTGGTAATAACTCAGTGAAGAGGGCCAGAAACTGGTACAGAGCTCAGGTCAACTAATTTATTCCATTGTTCTAACTCCTGTATTATTATTACTAGTATCATCGGGGCTCGAACCCCTGTTCTTAGTGTCTTCACTTCATTTATAGGGAAATGGTGTTGCCCACTGAGCTACGGACGCTGACTAGCTCATAGGTAACACCGTTTCTTTATAAATGAAGTGAAAACACTGAGGTCGAGGATTCGAATCCCAATGGTGTTTGTAATAATAATTTGGGAATTAGTATAATGGGCTTCATTAGTTTGGCCTGAGCGCTGTGCCTGTTTCTGATCCTCCTCACTGATTATTTAATCTGGAAATAACTCGTGTATGTGATTTTGATACCTAATGATTGGAATCTCACAAGATCTGTTATTTGAACCCTGTTCAAATTGTCATAAAAAATTTGTTTTGGTTCTATACTTTTGGCTCACACTCTGTAGAACCAACAAAGTCAGAGATCAAATGCCACTCTCGTCTTACGAAACAAACTTAATAATCTAAGCTAATCTAACATTGATTAACTTAACCTAACTCGTGAACACATTTTCTTTACTGGAACAGCATTAGATCGCTGATCTTGCAAGTCTATTCTTTAGAAAGTTTGGTCGGAAAAACGGAAAAAATGATCGGTTTCGCTTTAATTTAATTTGGTTGAAAATTTTTACCAATGTTGCATTTCTTCCTGAAATATAATTTCATCCTTTTTTTTGCTCCTTTTGGAAGAAAGATAAATAATTGGGAATACATTGATCAATCACACTCTCTCTCTCTCTCTCTCTCTCTCTCTCTCTCTCTCTCTCTCTATATATATATATATATATATATATATATATATATAGTAAGTTACACTCGTGACGAAAAGGCCTTGGAGGCCTTTTCCTCATGAGCGTAACTCACTTCCATACTCGCCATGCGTGTTATTCTACCTGCAACTAAAAAAGGTCCCTAAACAAGGCATCAGTTTGAACATTTGTTTTAGTTCTAATTTAATTTAAAATAAGTTTTCCTATGAGGCCGGACTTATGGGATACCCTGTATATATATGTATGTATATATTTACTTATTTATTTATTTATTTATTTCCTTTCCTTTCAACCTTCCAGGTGTTCCACGTGTTTCGAGTTGGGCTGGCGAAGAGAGAGAGAGTTGGTTTCTTCCGCTCTACTCTTCACATAGCCGGGTACACCCAGCTCATCTGGTATTGTTCTAAGCTAGGAGTCTAGTCTTCTTTTAAGGATCTCCACCACTGCACCAAGCGTGCTTCGTAGTTCCTTGGGCAGCTAGTTTAACAGTCTTGGCCTTCTGACAACAAAGCTATTTTCCTTCAAGGATGAGGATGTTCCCTGAGTAGCCTTTAGTTTGGGAACACAACACATTCTTCCCTTCCAGCTTTCCACTGTTGACGAGTGGTTATAGGGTTCAAAGTATGATTATGGACTAGTGTGTCTATTAATTTTCATGTGTAAATAATGGTGTACCTCTCTCTTCTTTTTATCAGGGAGTATAAATTTAATTCACGTAACCTTTCCCAGTAATTTACAACCAGATTGGGTCTGATCAGTGTCTTTAACAGAGGAATCATTATATTCCTGTCCTTTCTTTTAAAGGTTCTCAGTATCTGTCCACTTATTCTTTTTGCTTTGTTTACTGCATCTCATTTTGTTTCAAATTTCGCCTAAATATTTTGCTTCAGAGCGTCTCTGAATTTCCTGACCATTTAGGACATAGTATTTCATGGATTTAATTCCTCACTTCTACCGTATCTTAATAGTTAAATTTCACAGTATTAAGTTTCATACCGTTGCCTTCTGACCAATTGTAAATTCTCTTTATTTGTTTGTTGGGATTCTATAATTTTACCATCTGGATTTCTCATTTTTCCTACTAATTTCGATGTCATAATCTCCACTACATAAACTTACACATCCAAGTCCTCATAAGAAAAGACTCGTGTATAATTTTCGAACGAAAAGGCGTAACAATCCTCAAATTTCGTTAGGAAGAAAAGCGTGCGAATTCCTTCGCATATTTACCTCTGCAAATTACCTTGTTTAAAATAAGGTAATGAATAGAAATTATACTGAAAAATAAATCCTTTATTATCTAATTCCCTTTTGTACACTTATCACTAAAGCGATTCATACTTGGTGTATGTGTTTACTTGTTACTTTTGAGTTCCGTGAACTACCATTACGCATAAGTATTTATCAGGATTAAAATTCCTCTGAAGAGAAAATACACTAAAAAAATGTAAACAGGACTAATATTTACTGAGTGAAAATCAGCGCAGGGGTTCACTTAATTTCTTTACGGTAACCACAAAGTCCCTTTGCATGAAAAACAAAGGCCACATACAGATATGCTGTAATTTCACTACAAAGGGACTTCTTGGACACTCTGTAGAATGTAAATATACAAAACTTATTCTTTTTAGTTTTGTTTTTCCTTTTGTTTTGTTTTTCTGGAGATAAATTAAGTTTCATCAAATAAGGTTGGAATAAGTATAAAAACAGAAAACGAAATTAAATTTGGTTTAATTTTGGGCCATCGACAGAATGTACCTTTCCTGCTGTCTTGAGGGTCGTCGGGAAGGGTTTTTATTTGAGTGGGGGCGATGATGAGGATGGGGGGGGGAAAGAGTACAGGAGGGAGAGTGCATTATGGACGAATGGGAAGTGAAAGACGTGTGAAGAGTAGAAAAGATTCCCTTTGGGTAAGCAAAGCTTTTATTTCAAATGTACTTGGAAAACACCTTGAATCAGGGTAATGGATTTCTTATATATACTGTATATATATATATATATATATATATATATATATATATATATATAAGAAAGGCCTCCACACCATGTCTTTTATTTTAATAGGTTACCCAAAAACCAATAGCAGACACGACTATCAAGCCTTCAAGCTAATATGTATACAAATAGGGGCTGTTAAAGCTATCTTCCCCCTCTCTCGTTGCGGGGAAATCGCGATTTTGTACCGTTTTCATCTCGTATTTTGAAGCTTACAAGGTACAGAAGAACCTCGCCAGCTGGTTCAATGTTTGCTTTTTGCGCCAGGCTAGGTATTTCTACTCATAACAGACACGATATAAAAATAACTTAGAATAACTTAAGCACCAAGGTACAACAATAGAGTAAATATATTAAACACAAATCTAACTGAAGTTTCGAAAATATAAGACCGACTTTTGGACGACTAAAAAACTCTCCCACCCCAAAAACAAATCCTACCTCCTTTTGACTTCGTACAACTGTTACACAAAAGGATTAAA
The DNA here is from genome assembly GCA_023014485.1 of Bathynomus jamesi. Lineage (NCBI taxonomy): Eukaryota > Metazoa > Arthropoda > Malacostraca > Isopoda > Cirolanidae > Bathynomus > Bathynomus jamesi. The sequence goes on from JAJOZX010000437.1 coordinate 1,004,274, forward strand.
AATTGTTTCTTCGTATTAATATTAGGCCAATTTGTATGAAATCCATATTAATAAAATATCAGAACGAATATTCTATCTGAAAATTATTTTGACATCGGGGGCTAATAGCAATTTTGGAGAGTGCTCTTCTCATATAATTACCTCGAGTTTAATGAAATGAATATATTGAATAGACAATAATCCTATGCATTTGGAATTATATCTGCGACGGAGTTCGGTAGAAACACCCAAATTAAACTTATAAATTCTATAAATTGCTTAATACGTAAGGAAATTATAGCATATAAAATTTGTCACAAATATGCTCAGAATATAATGATACAAAGTTAATATTATATTAAATAGTGTGTGTGTGTGTGTGTGTGTGTGTGTGTGTGTGTGACTCCACTGTGAGTTCATTGTGGGACCACTGCTAGCTTCTCCCCTCTTTCTCCTATAGTTCAACGAGAGATGCCTCTTAATCAAAGTGAGAAGACGCGAGCGAACCCGAACACTTCAACTCAACTTCCCGAAACGGAACCTCATTATAGCCACAGTCGGCTTTAATAATAATAGTAATATTTGGGGATCGTTAACCTTATTAACGATAAAAGGTCGTGTGATGGAAGGAACATACAGCTTCAAGACGACTCCGAATCAGGGGCCGCTACCTCATCTGAAGGAGGACTGATACCCATCCAGCCATTGATCAAGCCTAACTTCGCTTAACCTCACTGATCTAACTGGAAGAGGTGTTGCGACGTGGCCAGAACGTAATCCAAACACGGTTAGTTCAGACTGCAGGAAAGTACAGTATATGTATTAATAATTGGCTTTACTCATTATTTTCTACATTCTCTTCTGTCCTTTTGATAAAAATAAAGTTCTCCTTAATTAAATTAAAAGGACCAATAAGGTAATCGTTTTTTTCTTTATTTATAATTCTTAAAAGCAAATTTAAGGAGTTAAATCTTAAAACAAATTTCTTTAGATGTGAAGACTTGTGTCATGTCCTTCCTATTAGGTGATTCGCTCTCTTTCAAATACGCGCTTCTTTATAAACGCTTTAAAGACCTCCACTGCTTTTTGAAATGATGCAAGAGTAAGAAATTAACATTTAAAGTCAGAGAGGTTTGCCAAATGTAATTAAAATAAAAGCTTTTTATAGTTGAAAGAAGTCACCAATCTTTATTTTCTCTTTGTACAAAATGTATTTAACCTCTAATACGTTGGTCCCCATTCAATCAAAAACCCAATCTTACTCGTCTCTTAAGGCCGTACGGCTTTCTGTTTTTACGATAATTTTTCTCTCTCTCGCGATATATAGGGTGTAACAAAAGTCCATTTCCATAGGAAGTTAATGTTTTCTCGTTTTGTTTCAGGTTTATGGCTAATGAACAATATGGCTGGTTACACCCAACAAGAGAAAGTAAAGTTAGTTTTATTACACGTAACTGGTAGAAGTCAACGAGAAGCATGTGATGAATTTCATAGACTTTATTCTCATAGACCGAAGAAGAAGTGATGTACTCGTAGTGGTTGGAAAGTTACTGAAGCGATTAAATAATATTGGTAGTGTTTTTGGTCAGACCTCGTAGTGGACGTCCTCGTTCCTCTACTAGCGAAGATAGCTCCATAGATGTTCTTGCTAAATATCAAAGTAGCCTCCATTACGAAAAATTGCCTGGGAAGCAGGAACCAGTCACATGTTTGTGTACAAAGTCTTAAAACGACATACTGTAGGTTTCACCCAAACAAAGTTTATATATTTCAGGGACTGCATCGGGATGAATGACACCGATAGCAGGATAGAATTGCATAAGTGGACATCACAACGGGTGGAAGAATAATCCACGCTGTTCTCCGATATTTTACTCAGTGACGAAGCATGTTTTCACCTAAACGGCACCGTCAATCACCATAATTTTCAACACTGGAGCGATGATAATCCACAATGGACTGAAGATATACATGTTCAGATCGATCCAAGGATTATGACGTGGGCTGCGATTCATGACGAAGTACTTTTGGGACCATACATTTTTTTAAGAAAATACCAACAAAATTTTGCCAGAACAAATATAAAGCCCAAGTACTCAGAACTTTAAATATCGCAGGAACAGACCCAACTTCTCAATATGAAATGCACAGTTAAAAAAAAAAAGATTCCCAACGGTTCAACCCTTTCTGTACCCACACTCAAAAACCGAAAATACGAAAAAAATACCTTAAAGTTTTCAAAATGCCAAACAAGCAAACACGTCATTCAGTACTCTTAATTCAGAATTTTATTTTCCTTCACCAAATATGACGTTTGGTTTGGTCTACTCTTTGACAACATGTACTTAGCAATACTAGAAGAAGCCGACAACATCATCTAGGTCAGTCAGACTCCTTACTGAGCAGACACATTCCCTGGGCTCTCTGATATTGTTTTTACTTTTGAATATTGCCGATTAATTTACTTTTGGAAAGTTCTGAATTTTATATATTTGCCTTTATATTTGCATTGTTATAGTTAAGTAACTGAATATTAGTGGTTTTTAGCGATTTAGAAGTTTTTACTGCGTGCCGGCTTAATTTAACTTAAACGTGTAACGGTTATAAACTTTAACTAATTTAACTTACGCGATGCCGTCGCAGAAAGCGTCATGTGTGGTGTTAATCGGTGGTATACAGATCTTAAGGATTATAACGGCGGTCCTATGACGATTACTGAGAGATCGGTTTGTTTCTTTTGTGATTTAAGGGAAGAGATAGTTGATATAAAACGTAGTGTACGCGAGGTGACGGAAAGACTTGCAACGCTTGATGAGGGCAGGGGTAGGGTTACAGTTGACGAAGGCCGAACCTATACTAACGTTGAAGACGTTAGTAATTTGAAGGGTGAGGTGAGGAACCTAGTTTCTAGTATAGGTAGCTTATCGGGAAGGTTAAATAGAGTTGAGGAAGGGGTTAAGGTTGGTCCGAGATTAGTAGACGGGGAGGTATTTAGAGAAGTTAAGGGTGGAGGTAGGCCGCGTACGTTAGGTAATAGGAATCCCCCGGCTATTGAGGTTTCGAACCCTTTCGCCCAGTTGGATAGGGATGTGAACGAGGACGAAACTATTTTAATTGGGGACTCTTTAGTGCGCCATATGGATAAAGAGTTCGTTGAACGGAATCCAACAAAGCGGAGGAGGGTCTGTCTACCCGGGTCAGGACAAAAGCCCCCGTAGGACAAAAGCCCCCTAGGACAAAAGCCCTCTTGACAAATTGCTCGGTAGGGCAAGTCAGGTGTCACATCTAATCTGAAAAGATCAGAAGATATTTAGGTGAAATAACCAATATTAACCTGTTATGTTAATTGAATGCCCAGTTAGGTCAACTGAATGCCCAGTTAGGTCAGCTGAATGCCCAGTTAGGTCAACTGAATGCCCAGTTAGGTCAACTGTACGCCCTTGATGATTGGTTAGGTTAAGTTGTGATATTTTCGTTAGTTTAAACGAAAATGACGAGAGCCAAAATACATAAACTATAAACTATAAACATAAACTGTAAATAATAAAGAATAAAAATAATGATTAAAATAAATTTTATTATTATTTTTCCTACGGGGCTTTTGTCCTACACTCTTGTCTACCAGGGGCCAAGGTTGACAGATTTAGAGACGAAGTAGATTGGATTGATGTTGCCTCCCGTCACTCGATGTTGGTGACGATGGTAGGGGGCAACGACTCGTATAGGCCCGATAGGAGAATGCCTGACCTTTTGGAGAGATATAGGGGGTTAATTAGGTCCCTGAAGGTAAGGTCAGACAGGTCTTTAGCTCTAAGTATTACCCTTAGGCACGGTTTGGGTCTTAGGATTACGTCAAAAGCAATATTTTTTAATACTAAATTAGAAGAGATTTGTGCTGAGGAAAATGTACCCTTCGTAAAGCTGTGGTCAAAATTTAGTGATCCTACCCTTTTTATAAAAGATGAGGTGCATTTCAATGAAATAGGGAATGCTAGGCTAGGTAGGTTAATCGAGGAGAACGTTCGAAAGCTGTATAGGTCGAAGCCTTCTTTAAACGTTGTGGGTCCGAGAGACGTGGGCCCGACGTGAAAAATAGTTTAAAACGCCGATCCGTGGTAAAAAATAATTTAAACGTCTTTTGCTGTAACGCGCGTAGTATTAGAAATAAATTGAACGAATTTAAGGCGATAATTTATTCCGGGAACTACGATATAGTTGCTATAACCAAAACGTGGTTAAATACCGTGACTCGGGACATGTTGGGGGGAACTTGATATAGCGGGTTTTAAACTTTTTACTAATGATAGGTTACATAGGATTGGTGGCGGCATTTTGCTGTACATTCGTAATTCCCTTCGGGCTATCGAGGTTAAGATAGATTTTCCGGCAGCAATTAATGCGATATGCGTTGAAGTTAGGGCGCGTAGTATTAGTTTTAATTTTGTTGTTGTTTATAGACCTCCCGTTCAACCCCTCGATACCGATACTAGATTTTACTCACTTCTTGGTAACTTTATTAATAATCGGAATAGTATAATTGTCGGAGAGTTTAACTGCCCTAATGTTAATTACGAGACTTTGACTGGTAATGAGGAGGGTTTGAGACTGGTTGAGTTCATGGAAGATATTTTTTTACGACAGATGGTTAGCGAACTAACGCGCGGTGACAATATCTTAGACGTGATGATGACGAACGACGATAATATTCAAATTATTAGGTTTAAGCTATTGATAGAAAACAGTAAGGATAGTAACGTAATAGAAGTCCCTGATTTTCGTAGGGCTAATTTTGATAGTTTAAAGAAAGTTTTATGAATATTGAAAGGGAGTTTATTCCTCGTAGGCCCAAGCGCGCTAGAAATCATGGTAGGCCCAAGTGGTGAACTAGGGAAATAGGCGAGTTCATAAACGAGCGTAACAGAACGTATAGACTTAATAAGCGCAATGGCACGGTAGCTAACTTTAATACATATATCGAGCTTAGACGTCAGGTTAAAAGATCAGTTAGGAATGCTAAGGGTAATTTAGAGATACTTATAGCTGCGGATAGTAAACTTAATCCAAAAAAGGGAACTATTTAAGAATAGGGACCCCAGCCTTCTTTAGTTAGCTTTATAAGGCTAACTAACGAAAATATCATGACCTAACCTAACTACTCGTCAAGGGCGTACAGTTAACCTAACGATTGGTTAGGTTAGGTCGTGATATTTTCGTTAGTTAGCCTTATAAGCCTAACTAAAGAAGGCTGGGGTCCCTATTCTTCAATAGCTCCCCAAAAATGTTTTTTCAATACGTCAATAATCGTAAGCTGATAAAAGATAACATAGGTCCTCTAGTGGACGTTAACGGCGCTTTGCTTTCCAACGCTCAGGCGATGGCGGGTATTTTCCATAACTTTTTTGCGACAGTTTTTATCGTAGAAGACCTAAATAATGTCCCCGACGTGGACGATATCGTTCCATTTAGTAGCGAAACTATTTTGAATGAAATAACTGTTTACGAGGGTGAGATTGCGCATTATATCGATAAGCTAAAAGTGAGCAAGGCTCCAGGCCCTGACGCACTTTATCCTAGACATTTCAAAGATTTAAAAGACGTTATCGTAGGCCCCTTAACGAAGATTTTTAATCAGTCACCTGAAGACTTCAAATTAGCTAACGTTACGCCCATTTTTAAAAAAGGCGACCGCACAGTGGCTAGCAATTATAGGCCTATTAGCTTAACGTCAATTGTCGGTAAACTTTTGGAATCCGTTGTTAGGGATCGTATCATCGATCACTTAGAAAGTCGCGACTTGATTAATAGTAGTCAGCATGGGTTTCGACGCCATAGATCTTGTTTAACTAATTTGTTAGAATTTTATAACGAAATAGTGCGCGAATACGATAGGCATAGAGCGACTGACGTTATTTATTTAGACTTTAAAAAAGCGTTCGATACAGTTCCGCATAGAAGATTAATTGCGAAGGTTAAAGTGCACGGTATACGCGGTCAGGTAGCTAACTGGTTAGAGGAATGGCTTCGTGCTAGAAAACAGAGGGTCGTTGTTAATGGTCGTGAGTCGGAGTGGTTGTAGGTAGGTAGCGGTGTCCCACAGGGTTCAGTGTTAGGCCCATTGCTATTCGTAATCTACATTCAGTAACGTGTCAAAATTCGCGGATGATACTAAAATAGGCGGTAAAGTTGTTAACGTGGACGATAGAAATAGGCTCCACGATGATGTAAATAGGATTATGGAGTGGACGGATAAGTGGCAGATGCAATTTAACGTAGACAAATGTAAAGTTTTGCATATAGGTTCTCGTAACAATAATTACACGTACACGATGGATAATAGACAGTTAGCGAGCGTTGACGAGAAAGTAAATTTAGGAGTACGCGTATCTAAGGATTTAAAAGTTAGGAACCAGTGTCTGGAGTCTTGCGCAAAATCTAATAGGATGTTAGGCTTCATAGCGCGTAATTTCGAATATAAATCGATCAACATTATATTGCCCCTTTACAAGTCACTAGTCAGGCCTCATTTAGAATATGCCGTTCATTTTTGGTGCCCGTATTTACGTAAGGATATTAATAGGTTGGAAAGGGTTCTTACGAAGATAGGATTAGAGAGTTAGACTTGCATTAACTCGAAACTAGGAGATTAAGGGGGGAAGCTTATTGAAGTTTTCAAAATCGTTAATAAAATCGATAACGTAAATTTTGACATTGTTTACTTTCGATAATAGCAATACTCGTAATAACGGATTTAAGTTGCGTGGCAGATGTTTCATTACTAACATCGCTAAAAACTTTTATACGTTTAAAGTAATTGATAAATGGAATAATCTTCCCCCGTCCGTTGCGAACTCTACCAGCGTTAATATGTTTAAGAACCGTTTAGATAGGCATTTTAAAAATATTAACGTTGTTTAAAATTAAAAAAACAATTAGCAACAGGAGCTCTGGGGGTGGTGATCGGGGATGAGTCTGTTGACGATTAATGCCAGCTTGTGACATGCCAGCGTGTGATGCCAGCAATAAAATTAAAAAAAAAAATTAGACTAACACGAGTGTAGATGTAGCTCGTAGCATAAACTAACCCACTTTTTGTTTTACTCTACCTGCTTTTTTTTTCTTATCCTCTCCTTATTTGCATGTTTGTAACTCTCTTTACTTGCATGTCTGTAGTTTGTATAGTATGACAGTGAGTTAAGACTGTGTTTGCATGGTTTGTAAGCGTTCTTATTTTACTTCTTTTCATCTTTCACCCCTTTCCTATTCTCTTCGACTATTTTTCCGACTTGTCGGCAGTGGCCTGCGGATGATGATGGTGAGTCTTTTTTCTCCTTTTCTGAATGAATGTTAACCTACGAATGATAGGTTTTACTACTTACTTAACCCCTTATTCTCTTCTTTTAACCCCCTACTCTCTTCTTTCTCTCGGGCTAACCTTAGAGTGGATCTTAGGGTCTTTGTTAGTCTTAGTTTCTGTAGATCATCATCCCATACACATATAAATAATATATATACTGTATATATGTGTGGGTATACAGGGTGTCCCATAAGTCCGGCATCATAGGAGAAATTCATATTTTTCTATTTCTACAAACCATAAGTCATATTTTTCTCTTTCTACAGGCCATAATGTCTGTGAGCAAGGAAGAACGAATCCAGATAATTCTACTCATATGAAATCGGAGTCAAAGAGAGGCCGCTGTTGAATTTAACAGACTGCATCCAGACCGCGAGCCAATAACACAGAGTTGTGTTAGCAGACTTGTTGCAAAGTTTAAGGAAACAGGATCCATAGAAGACAAACAACGCAGTGGACCTTCAAGGAGGTCCACTGACGATGATACAGCAACTGCTATCCTGGCTCATTTTAACAGAAGTCCCAATAAGTCTCTTCGGCGATTGTCCGCCGAGACAGGAGTGTCGAAAAATAGCATCCATCGCATTCTTTAGGCTCACAAACGGCATCCATATAAATATAAACTTCATATCCTACAGAAATTAAGCGAAGATGATCCCGACCGGCGGATGGAATTTTGTGAATGGGCTACGGAACAATATGCTCGGGATGCCAATTTCCCGTCGACCATTCTGTTCAGTGACGAGCCTGTTTTTTATGGAAATGGTGAGGTAAATCGACAGAACACCCGCTACTGGTCTCAAAACAACCCTCACTGGTATACCTCTTCAAAGGAACAAGGTGCATCTCGGGTGATGGTATGGTGTGGCATTTGGAAGGATCGCATCATAGGCCCCCTCTTTTTCGATGAACATGTCACTGGAGGCACCTACCTACGTTTGCTCAAGGAAGAAGCATTTCCCAGTGTCTTGAACGAAGAAGGAAATTTCCCAACATGGTTCCAGAAAGACGGCGCTCCTGCACATTACAGCACCCAAGTAAGGGAATACCTGTACCAACAATTCCCTGGTCATTGGATATGACGTCGAGGGCCTGTGGAATGGCCAGCTAGAAGCCCGGATCTCACGCCACTAGATTTTTATCTCTTGGGCCACTTAAAAGCGCTGGTATACGCAGAGAAAATTAGGAGTGTTGAACATTTTCGGCAGCGCATTATTAGGGCATGTAACACCATTACTCCTGACATCATTCACCGTGTGCTTGCTGACTGGGTATCGCGTCTGAATTTGTGTATTGAAAACAATGGTGGACATATTGAGCACGTTCTGTAAATAAAAGCTTTTGTTTTGCCTTTTTTTATTATTTTTCCTATGATGCCGGACTTATGGGACACCCTGTATATATATATATTTATATTGTAATGAAATCTTATTATATTATTTTACTTATATTCTCATATATTTTCTCTTACTCGTTTCACTGACCTAATTTGTTTCACTAATTATTGTATCCTGTCGGCTCAATGTGAAAATTTCGAGGACTGGTTTCCTTAAAATTTTTATTTAATTAATGTTAGACATAATAAAGGGAGGCGAGTGTAAACCTACATTTTCATCTAATTACATTATAATAGAAAGAGAGAGAGAGAGAGAGAGTGTGTGTGTGAGTGTGTGTGTGTGTGTGTATGTAATTTCACATAAATTTAAGATTTACATTCTCAATAATGCACAACAAATAACAAATGAAAGTCTGATATATGAATGATTCCATCTCATTTAGAAGCCGTGTGTTCCAAAATGCTTTTCTCTATTTAGTTACTTTTAAATCTCTCTCTCTCTCTCTCTCTCTCTCTCTCTCTCTCTCTCTCTGACTCGAAATAAAACGTAGAAATTAGTTGTGAACATGGTTTACATTCAATAATGGGAATACAAATTAAAATAAAATTAGAATAATATATTATTATAATTATTATATGTATTGTTTATATTTTATACTTACTGACAGATGGTGTATATGCTAATACGCTACGCCATTCCTTCTTTCATTGTATATACTGCAGAATGACGGACATTATTATACAAACATGAACATATAAAACACGTGTTGTAAACGAAATATGTGTTACAACGCAGGGATATATTGAAATAGATCGCTCGCCCGTTTGCTAAGTTACTAAAACCTTCTCTGGTTCTTCTTGAATGTGTATATTAAATTTGGTGCAAATTAGCCTCGCCGTTTTATCGTGTATAAACGAACATAGAAAATCAGACACACACACATGATCGTCATCCCCTAAATATATACATACGAGTAAGTCTGAATTTTCGCTACTCCTTCCCTGATTCTACACCTTAGTATCATTGAAGTGTCATCAAATTATGTAGGATCCATACATACCACCAGTATTAAAGATTTAATTATATATACACAGTATATACTCGTGTGTGTATATATATATGTATATATATATATATATATATATATACGTAGACTGAAGTAAAGCATGCAGACCCAAGGAGGGTTCTCGCGTCGTAAGTCAAAGATCTGAGTCCGACATCTTACCACTAAGCTTAGTTTAGCCTTTTATCAGAACTTGAAAGAAAATTTGTTGGCTTCCTGGATAGCTTAGTGGTAGGATGTCGGATTCAGGGCAAGGACTTGGAACGCGAACCTTCCCTTGGGGCCGCACGATTTACTTCAGTCTTCGCATTCGAATCTACCTCGGTTATTGTGGTTTTCTATTTTATATATATATATATATATACACGAGGGGCGGTCAGAAAATAAGTTTACACGGCGTATAATTTCGTAATTAAAGGACCTACATTGATTATGTTTGTATCAGGTGAATTCGTTAATCATTGTTAGCAATACTGCACGTCGATTCGGCTGTCATCTACCGTACATTGGTTATATGAGTCAGTTGAACATGGCGGCTCGACTGGAACACTGCCCTGTTATTTCTGCGACGATATTCCGAGTCTGTCAGTGGTCAAAAATTTATCGAGTGCATTGTCACGGGAGACGAGACATGGATTCACCATACTCCGGTAACAAAACGTGCCAGCATGGAATGGAAACACCCTGGGTCCCCGCGACCAAAGAAGTTCAAGATTGTGAGGTCCGCTGGCAAAATGATGGTTACTGTGTTTTGGAACCACAAAGGCCTTTTGCTCGCAGATTTCACGCAATAAAGCACAACAATCATTGCAGCTGCATATTGTTCAACACTGGAACGTTTATGAGCGGCCATTAAACGTAAACGTTCTGGACTGCTCCGTAGGGCAGGGCACTGTTCCAGTCGAGCCGCCATGTTTAACTGACTCATATAACCAATGTACGGTAGATGGCAGCCGAATCGACGTGCAGTGTTGCCAATAATGATTAATGAATTCACCTGATACAAACATAATCAATGTAGGTCCTTTAGTTATGAAATTATACGCGTGTAAACTTATTTTCTGACCGCCCTCGTATATGTACACATACATATATATATATATGAAAATTATTTCACGAAAGTAACACGTGAAAAATATTTATGATGAATAAAACCACGAAGGAAAGGAAACACAGAATGGTGCTCAAGCGCTTTCGTCTAATGACATCCTCAGGAACACTGAAGCATATAAAGAGTTACAGCCTATATATAGGTTACAGAAAAAAAAAAAAAAAATATATATATATATATATATATATACAATAAACGGAGAAGTAAAATTAAAAATTAAAGGATTGTGGGAGGGGCATACAAATTTGTAAGGAAAAACTATCGATTTTTAGCACAAGATCAAATGAATTGTTTCCAACCAATGTTATAGATAAAAAAAAATATTAAAAAAACTACCGATTTTTAGCACAAGATCAAATAATTTTTTTCCAACCAATGTTATAAAAAAAAATATACAAATTTATACTGGAAATCTGCCCGGGTTTTAGCACTCTGCCCTTCTTGTATATAAAAATAAATTGAAAAATAAAAGTTATTAGAGTGGCATACAAGTTTACCAAAGATTTAGCGTTCTACCCTTCTTATCTAAATCTGTTCTGAAGGAATTCAAAACAACAGGATCGAGTTGAAAAAGACCTTTGCTTATGTTGAAGTTATTTGTAAGTTGGATAATGGCAGACTCAAGAATATTTCTATTAACAATGTTGCTAGAGTGAAATAAAACTGAAGCATTATTCCAATCAATACAGTGGGATAACTCTGACAAATGGACAAAAAGGGCACTGGACGACTGTCCTCTTCTAACGGAATATTGATGCTGTGTTATTCCGTTAGAACAGGACAGTCGTCGAGTGCCCTTTTTGTCCATTTGTCAGAGTTATCCCACTGTATATATATATATATATATATATATATATATATATATATATATATATATGGCAACTTTCCCTTTGTTTTCATTAATTTCGGGCCTCTTAATTTCCTACTTCAATTAAATATTAGTGTTAATAACCATTATAATAATTTTTGTTTTCTGTACTGGTGTTTTGTCTAATTTCATCTGTATAGTAATTTAGCAGCCTACAGATTATGTTATCTATTTGTTATCTACGTTATCTATTTGTTTTTCATTAAATTCTTGCCAATTAATTGCCTGTTTTAATTAAATAATAGTGTTAATACCATTATAATAATTTTTGTTCTCTGTATTGCTTTTTTTTTTTTGTCTAATTTCATCTATACAGTATACTTCTTTTTTTTTTTATATTTAGTAATTTAGCTGCCTACAGATTATGTTATCAATTGAAAAAATCTTTAGAGGGCTTTAAGGCCTTTAATTTGAGGTGCCGATTGTGAATTTTTTGCTTGTCTATTTAACTCATTTACTTTGTAATCTCCGTCTATTTTCTGTTCCTCCTTGATAATGTGAATATATCACGAAAGCGCTCGGACTTTGTGTTTCCTTTTCCCTGTGGTTGTTTGCTTATATATATATATATATATATATATATATACAGGGTGGGCCGAAAGTCTGGATCCATAGGAAAATATTTATTTTAATACATAAATTACAACAAATGGTAAATACTTAAAATGAATATCAACTTTAACTCGTAAATGCGTATCCGTGATACTGCACAGTAGTTCGTACTCCAGTATAAATACTCAAATACTTTTTTATTTCAGCCCAGAAATGGCTTCGAATCTAACAACGGAAGACCGGGTAGAACTTGTGCTCATGTACGCAAGACAGGGCGTTACATACAGAGAAGTTGCTACCGAATTCAATAGAAATCATCCTGATAAGCATCCAGTAACACATGCGACTGTTGGCAAGTTGTTTAAACGTTTCAAAGAAACAGGAAGTGTACATGATCGACGGCGTTCTGGTCGTCCAAAAACTGCAACTGATGGAAATACCTCTGCAATGGTATGTGAAACTTTAACGAATAGTCTAGTAAAGTCAACAAGAAGATTATCAAATGAAACACGCATCTCGAGAACGTCAATTCGAAGAATTATTAAAAATCATAAATTCCATCCCTAAGTGTCTCGATGTCAGAGGCCACCAATTTGAGCATTTGTTATAATTTGTTGTTTATACTGGAGTACGAACCACTGTACAGTATCACGGATACGCATTTACGAGTTAAAGTTGATATTCATTTTAAGTATTTACCATTTGTTGTAATTTATGTATTAAAATAAATATTTCCCTATGGATCCAGACTTTCGGCCCACCCTGTATATATATATATATATATATTTTTTTTTTCTGTAACCTATATATAGGCTGTAACTCTTTATGTACTTCAGTGTTCCTGAGGATGTCATTAGACGAAAGCGCTTGAGCACCATTCTGTGTTTCCTTTCCTTCGTGGTTTTATTCATTATATATATATATATATATATATATATATGGGATGAATTTCACAATTAAACACGTGAAATGAATGAATGATGCAAATCCACAAGGAAAAAGAAAAACGATTCAAAGGCCTTTCGTGTATTCAGAGCTACACCTCGTCAGGGAATGACGAGGTGTAGCTCTGACTACATGAAAGGCCTTGGAATCGTTTTTCTTTTTCCTGTGGATTTGCATTTTATATATATATATGAGAGAGAGGAGTTGGTCCCATGATTCGGACCGCCTCAGAACCAGGCTGCAGACCTCTTATATCAAGCTTTCTCCTTCAAACAAGGAGGCAACAGTTCTCTCCTCCTAATCGTTAAAAATTCATGCAGTACTATATACTTACCCCCTTCATAACCCCCCTTCTCTCTCTCTCTCTCTCTCTCTCTCATATATATGATGAAAATAACCACGAAGGAAAAAGGAGGGCCTTTTCAGAAATTTGGACTGTTTCCTATTTTCTTGAAAATAAAATATTCAATGTAGATTTTTACGCTGATTAAAAAAATGACTTTTTTGAAGAAATTATTTTTTTAAAAGTTACACGGTGTTCTAGTTTACGTACATATATATTTTTGCGACTCGCACGAAGGGTAGACAAAATAACTGAATGCTCAGTTAGGTCAACTGAATACCCGGTTAGGTTCATTGATATTTTCGTTAAAACTAACGAAAATATCACGACTAAACCTAACCAATCGTCAAGGGCGTACAGTTGACCTAACCGGCATTCAATACCTAACCGGATATTCAGGTGACCTAACCGGGCATTCAGTTATTTTTTCTACCCTTCGTGCGGGTAGCAAAAATGCATATGTACGTAAACTAGAACACCGTGTAACTTTTAAAATAATAATTTCTCCAAAAAAAGACTTGCATTTTTTAAATCAGCGTAAACATCTACATTAAATATCTTATTTACAAAAAAATAAGAAACAGTCCAAATTTCCGAAAAGGCCCAAAAAGGAAACACAGAATGGTGCTCAAGCGCTTTCGTCTAATGACATCCTCAGGAACACTCAGTGTTCTTGGGGATGTTATTAGACGAAAGCGCTTGAGCACATTCTGTGTTTCTTTTTTCCTTCGTGGTTATTTATATTATAAATATTATTCACGTGTTACTATCGTGAAATAATTTATATATATATATATATATATATATATATATATATATCCGACGTGAAGGTAACGAGTCTTTTGCCTATATTGAGGTTCTGAAAATAGTTGGGCTGGAATGCTTTAAACCCTAGATCCTGTCCCAAAGCTGGATCCTATCTGCTTTGCAGATAGCTGGTGAGGGAAACTATATTTTTGGGGTCTCTTTGCGAGTGACCCGTTGCCCACGTCAGGCTAACATCATGAAAAAGAAATAACTATAGTGTTTGTCATTTACCATTACTTATTCGGCCTATAGTGGATTTAATTTTTCCAGAAGAGTTCCTTGTTCCATGCACGGTCTGTATGTATCATTAAAAACATCAGGGGACCATTCTGAGTTCAATCCCATATATATATATATATATATGTGTGTGTGTGTGTGTGTGTGTGTGTGTGTGTTTAAAAACTTTAAATTGCTATAACTGTTATCATTGCTCCTTTTTTTTATAATTACGTACAATCATAATTCAGATGCATAATACCTTTTAAGTAAATTTGTGTTTATTTCACTCACTGCTACTTCCATTTGTATACGATATTCTTAAATCTCATTAATTACTATTAATTTTCTTTTCTTCTTTTATAGCTATCGAATTCTTCTCTTTTAATGAGAAACACTTGATGGGAAACGAGACTTTATTATCAAACGAGATCGTTATTACCTGCTTCGGTGCTTAAGAACCGAAAACTTCAGGAAATATTCTTTATCACTCACCTCTTTCATCCGATAAGGATAAGGGATTCTGTATTACTTCACCAAATACTTTATAGAAGACGGGTTAATAATTACTGAGGAAGGTCAGAAAATGGGACAGCTTTTAGGCCATTGATCTAACTCCTGGATTATTATTATTAACGGCAGTATCGGGAGTCAAACCTCCGACCTTAATGTCTTCACTTATAGGGAAACAGCGTCAACCACTGAATCCTGAGCGCCGGCTATAGACGAGGTAGCAGCTGCTATATTTTCTCTATGGATTTCGAAGAGAACGTCTGTTATGGAATATTCAGATCATTCCGATAACACTCATTCTTTTTTTTCTTAAATTTGAAGGAGTTAAAGAAATTCCACCTTAACATGAAGTGAATTTTAAATTTTAGGATAAAAGTTTATTTTAAAAAGAAGGAAAAACATCGATGCGAGATTTCTCATCGTGTCTATTAGTTTTTCTATTCACTGCTGATATATATATATATTATATATATATATACCGTATATACTCGTGTATAGGTCGAGTTTTTAAGACTGAATTCTTAGGCAAAACTTAGCGGGTCGACCTATATAAGGGTAACATTTTCGTGGGGTTGAAATCCGTGCACGAAAGGGAGGGCTAGGAGCTACTGTTAGCTTCAGACATGAAAAATATTTACCATTTAGTACCAGTAAACAATGAAAACATAAAATATGTACCAATTATTATTAAAATTACCAAAACACAATTGGAAATGGCTGTTACACAGTAGGTTATCAGTAACCTGTTTATACATGATGACGTGTTTCAGGTCACCTAGACGCAGTTGCCAGTTTCTAGTTTTTGGAAATGAGTTTTATTGCCATAAAATATGGTGCTTTATTACCCTAATTTGTTGTTCCACTACCCTCAACAACTGGGGTCGACCTATACACGAGATCGACCTATACTCGGGTATATACGGTATGTATATATATATATATATGTGCGTGTGTGTGTGTGTGTTTGGGTGTGAGTGTGGGTATGATTGTGGGTGAGTGGGTGTGACTCCGCTGAGTCTATTGTGGGACCACTGATAGCTTCTCCCTTCTTTCTCCCGTAGTTCGACGAGGGGAGCTTCTTAATCAAACTCGACTTCCCGAAATGGAACACTTGGATACCGCGAGAAATATTATGTAAATTAAATTTTTTACGATAAAGCAAAAATCAGTGTCGAACTTTGAACACAGCTGGTCGTACATCATTCTCGAATTCAGTGTATATGTAACTTGAAAACAATTTCTCTGTCTTATTTCAGAAACTTCGGATCAAAAAACAAGTGACTACAAGCAACGTCCCTCCTGTCAGAAACAGATCGAGACTTTTGGACCCGGGACAAATTTAAAGAACCATGGCTCGTGACAGATCAGTCCCGGGGCATCTGTAATAGATTACCCCAGCCCTGTTAAGCGACCCTGAACGCAAATTTCTCTGTTAATAAAAAAATTACTACATTAATAGTAACAAACCTCTACAGATATATTTTATCTATGCTATTTAATCAAAATATTTAATTTACATATGTTTAGTAGTTTTGAGGGTTTAAAATGAACTTTTTTAATATTTTGCTCAACTCTCGGACAAAGATGCAGTATCTCGGAAAAGAAGAGTCCTCTAGGTCCGATCAAGAAAAGAATGAATAATTTGTAAATTGATATTATTTCATACATAAAGGGATTATCAGAGAGTATGATAAGATTAACATCAAAATCAAATACAGAAAGTATTTTTAAAACTAATAATACACCGAAATCCTTGATTTATTATTGTGGCGATAACTTGAAGGAAAAAGTATGACATACTAAATTCTAAGATAATGATGTCCAGAGGTGAGAATCGACTGGAATAACACCTCTAGTCGAACGTCTAACCACAAAACAAAGTTACCCCACTGAGGTAAGGTGAATTTATTTCTAATGTATTTAATCTTAAAACTTAAGTTGCTGTTAGTAGGTTGTTCTTCATTAACATAAAATTAACATGTATGTAATTACATTCGGTTAATGAAAGTAAACTGAAATGGAGTTTAATTGACATATCCTCCAATAGATGGCACCACTCATTCGACTAAATTATTTTCAAGGAATCATTTCCACAAAAAGTATTTCATTAAAATATTGTAGTCAACTGAGGACAATTGCTCAGGGAAAAAATTCTCAACATTTTGATAAAAATTGCAGTTTTATTGTAGGAGCCCTAACCGTATGACACGTTTCGTTATAATTTTGACAGTGTTCAGTTACACTGGCCAACAAGTATTTTTCATCAGATATAATTATGGGTGGGTTAGATAGCTGTTGGGACGCTGATTCCAAATCGGTTTTCGGTTTTCCTCGAGCACGTCTAGTTTTCGAGATGAGCCCGAGCATAATATATATAATAAATATAATATATATATATAATATAATACTCTATATAATATACTGTATATGATATGCATATAACTATATATATATAATATATATAATACTATATATACAATATATAATATGCGTCCTTTATACATGTAGCGGAGCATTTTGTCGTTGCAGCTGAGGTGTAGGTTTTTACTTTACCGTTTCTGTACCCTCATGTATGGCATTTTGTAGTTTCATCTTAGGCTTTCCGCAGGTTGTCTTGTGGTATTTTAGGTGAGAGCAGTTGCTGGCCACAAATTTGCAAACGTTGCACATGTACACCCTTTTATTCTTTGGCGTAACAGTCACATGTCTAGTTGTGTGTTGTGTTTTGTTTTGTGTCGCCCGCTTACACATTTTATTTTTTTAGGTGAATTACATCAACCCACTCATCGATCATCATGCCTCGAAAGTGTAAAAATCACCCCGACAATTTCTGTTACGTGTGCGGCTTCTTCGCGACTAAATCACAACGGCGTACAATCATGATGGATCTTTGGAAAACTTACTGGTTATGCTTCGACTGTCAACTAGGCGAGCAAGATAAGGCGTGGGCGCCACTTGTTATCTGTACCACTTGTTCGAATGGATTACGTGACTGGTTGAACCAAAGGAAAAAGTCAATGCCGTTCGCTATACCCATGATATGGAGGGAGCCGAGAGACCATCATGGCGATTGTTGCTTTTGCAATGTTAACATAACTGGATTCTCCATGAAGAATCAGACCGATCCCTCACGATGACACGATGCCGATTCCGGTACCTCCACAGCATGGACTCGATTCTTTAGAAGACGAAAGGGAATCCGACGAAGATGCGATTGGCGGAGATGCAGGACCTTCGGCCGATCTTGACTACACAAGAATCGGAGCCGGAGAGGTTTACCTAAAACGAGTTGAATGGCCTTATTAGAGACCTAGCCCTCTTCAAAGAGAAATCAGAACTTCTCTCCTCGAGACTCAAGCAGAAACACTTACTTGAGAAGAACGTCCGAGTGTGTCACTATCGAAAACGAAACCATGATTTGGCGACATTCTTTACAGTAGACGGTCCGCTCTGCTATTGCCATGATATCAATGGACTTTTCGAGAATTTGTCACAGGTACACACACCTTCTGAGTGGCGCCTCTTCACTGATTCCTCACAGCGAAGCTTGAAAGCGGTTCTCATGCATAACGGGAACTTAAAGCCGTCCATCCCGATCGCCCACTCCGTTCATCTAAAGGAGACGTACGATAACATGAATATACTACTCGAAGCAATCCAATACAGCACTAATCAATGGAATATCTGTGGTGATCTCAAAGTCATTGGTATGTTAATGGGCATGCAAGGAAGGTCCACGAAATACTGTTGTTTCCTATGCCTATCGGACAGCCGTGCTACCGCGGATCATTACATCAGACGTGACTGGCATCAAAGAAGCACATACGAGCCAGGAACGAGCAGTGTCCAGTGTGTTCCTTTAGTTGATCCAAAGAATATTTTCCTGCCACCTCCCCACATTAAGCTCGGCTTATGTAAAATTTTATGAAAGCGATGGGTAAGGCGAATTCGAGAGGGTTTCGATACCTTGTTGGGAAATTTGCAAACATCAGTGCCGCGAAATTGAAGGAGGGAATCTTTGTGGGGCCCCAAATCATGGAGGTTCTGCAGGATGAAGGCTTTGAAGAAAGCCTCAATGCCTTAGAACTAAAAGCAAAGCAGGCTTTCAAATGGATTTGTGGAAACTTCTTGGGTAACCACAAGTCTCCCGCATACATAGATGGAGTTCAGAAACTGCTCGATGCATATCAAGAAATGGGCTGTCTATTGTCCTTGAAAATACATTTTTTTACATTCGCATCAAAATTTCTTTCCCGAAAACCTTGGCGCGGTGAGTGACCAACAGGGGGAACCTTCTATCAAGACATCCAGTCAATGAAAAATCGCTACCAAGGTTTCTGGAATGAAAGTATGCTGGCAGACTGCTGCTGGATGTTGTACCGCGACGATCCTGACAAGGTTCACAAAATAAAATCGTACTCGCAACGTTTTTAGGTTGGTGTACATTTCTTTTTATGAATAAAGTTGTACTTTTACGATAAATTGTGCTGAAATTACACCAGTCATATTTCGATAACTAGATGTGCTAGAGGAAACCGAAAACATATTTGGAATCAGCGTACAAATCAGGTCTAGAAAAGTGTGTATACATCTTTGATGAGAGAAAACAGTTCGATTTTGTCGACCAGTGTTATTTAAGAAAAAAGGGGAAGGATAAACTAAGAAAAATGCAAGGGCAAAAGATTAGTAACAGCCTGAGATGACCTCAAAAACTGTTTTCGTTCGTATGTGGAACCATGTCCTGAAATCATGTTTCTTAAATCTGGACATAAGTCGAAAGCATAAAAATTTAGGTAATTTTTTCATACCGCACGCAATTTGAGTGCCCGTTGCCTCAATGGTCACGGTGTCGTGTATTTGGGAAATGAGCTACCTAATTGTTTTGTATGGAATCTCTATAAAAATTACCAAAATTTCCCGTTACGTATGTATATAATTAGGGTGATTCAAATATGGGGGTAAAAAAATTTTTTTTATATTTTAATGTGTTCAAAAAATAACTATCCTAAAATATTTTAGCAAATTTTTAATTTTTAAGGGTTGCTACCAGCAATTAAAAATTGACAGAACGACTCAAATTGTCAAATTTTTCCACACCACCCTGGAGGTACAGTACAAGGCGCATTGCTTTTTTTTAATGTGGAAAGCTCCCCCGTAGGTCCTACCATAACCACAAGCATGCATAATTAAACTAGCATGATATTTGAGACATTAGCTGTCCTTACTTCATCAATGTTTCTTTTTTTCTATCAGGGTAAACAGCCCTGTAGTTTTTCACTACTTGTAGCAAGAATTGTTTTTGATCTTCGTCATGTGTTAGTATTTTATTATATTCATCCATTAATTTTACTCCTCTTTCCGCTATATCATTCACGACTTTCCACTGTTTGATAGATTTCTTAGCGGAGTTAAACTCTTCATCATTATGCCATTCTTTAGCATCTTTGAGTAAAAATTTTGAACTAAATTCTGTTATTGTAAAGCATCTTTGAGTATTTGATGTGACAAAATCTTCTAATTTCTTCGTTAGAATAAGTGCAGGATCTAGAAAAGCCCGTTTTGCAGGAAGAGTTTCTTTTGTATTTTGCAAGGCCTTTACCATTTTGTTTGTTGTTTCAGTAGGCACTTCATCATCAAAAGGCCAACGCTACCAGTTCTTCTGATAGGTACCAGAGGTGACCTAACAGTTTTTTAATAGCAACAAATGCAATTGTGTCATTTACTTGTTTGTAGACTACAAGATTCTGTAATAATTCCAGATCAAGAAGAGGAGCGCAAGATGGCACAGGAGCTGTAAACCATGCCTTTACATATAACCGAGTAGCAAATAGACAGATGTCTTTTAGTCCTTTTTTGTCTTTTACTGAAATTTTGAACTGAGATTTGAACAAAAATTTTAATGAATATGTAATTTTGGCCATCCACCTAGCCCGATGAAGTCCCGCTGGATGTTTAAATTTGACTCCACCTTTTGGTTCACCTCCCAAAAAAATAATTGTTAACTGCAATAGTTCTAGTAATCGTCTCTTGGTTGGAATGAATGTGTCTAGTTGATTTGCTGCAAATATAATTATGTCATCTTTGATGTCATGAATATTTTCATAGATATCTGGATCTGATAATACTGTTTCATAGTCCTCCTTATTAATGCTTGACCATTTTTCTCTGAACTTCTTAAAAAGGACTATATCTGGGCCAGAAGATGGTGATAAAGACTTTGAAACAACAGCTTCCAGCATAATTTCAAATATGTGGTGTCCACATGCCAGCCACAATAAATCGTTGTCGAATTTTTGTTCTAGAAGAATAGCTGCACCATTTCTAGGACCAGTATTGGATGCCGTTGTATCGAAACACATGCATTTTATTTGTTCGCAGATGCCCCATTCAAGCGATGTCTGATTGTTGGCATTAAAACTAGAGACGCATTTCTGTCACTCAATTTTGCAACATCAAGACTTCCTAATAATTTATCATCAAACAATTTTCTACGTTTGCCTACCTTACTTTTCCATGTTGAAGGTTGTGCAGCACAGAAACCAAATTCATCACTTTTACTCTCCTCTGCTTCTGATTCTGATGATGTACTGGTGAGTATGACAGCCTCTTCATTCTTCTTTCTTTTGATCTCTTCTTCTGCTTTCCTCTTTTCATAATGTTGTTGCTTTTCTGCTGCTCTTTGCTCTTTTTTAGCAACAGCCTTATCAATGGTACCCATTTTTCCATGACGTCCTTTCTCACGTTGCATTTTCAAGAATTTCTTATCATCTTCTATTTTTATAAGCTGCATAGCATTCTCATGAGCAATGTCAAATAAGTTTTCCAGTTTATCTTTCCATTTTTCTTCTTTATTATTTAAATTTTGTGATCTTTTCAATTTGTTTGCTTTGTTTTTCTTAAGCAGCTGCCATTCCTTCAGTATTCCTTGAATTTTATCTACTACATGTACTCTGTTTTGCTGGGCTTCCTGTTTTTTTCCAAACTGCTAGCACATCATCCACAGTAGAGTAGCATGATTCTCTGATGCCTCGCTTTTTAATATTTCTGTAGTGCATGAAGAGGGCCATCATTTCCTTCTCTGATGGTAATACGGATGTTTTAGTACTGCAGAGGGCTGCCCAATTAGCCATACTTCAGTTTCTTTTCTCGTAGAACTTCTCCCAACTGAGCTACTAGGTGATGGTGAGTTAGGCCTAGCTTCCATAATCGATTAATTGGTATCAAAATTACGAGTGCCAAACATCAATTAAAAGCAAGCTAGTATATAAACCATTAATTAAAAATTCTGAAATTCAAACAATTAAACATAAAATCATAAGTTGTAAAAACAAACAAATTGAAAAAAAGGAAACTTTGACGCCTGGTAGCACATAGTAAATTTTATTTAAAATTCACCAAATTTGGCATACACTACGTTTTTGTTATAGGGAACAAAAATACAGGTTGAACAATTAAAAAAAAAAATTTGATTTTTTGAATCACCCTAGATATATATATATATATAATTCCCCAACAATGAGAAAGATGTAATTATATATTTTTTACCCCTTTTTATCTGCGATTCTCTTTGTTAAAAGATTATACGTTGGAATTCAATTAAAGATACGATGTATCATTAAAAGAAGGAAAAAATTAGTTCGAGATAAACCGACAGGCGGATTAATTACCTTTTTCTCTGAGCCTTTCACATCAAAGACTAAACACAAATTGTTCTAAATAAACTTAATCTTATAAAAAAATAGATAACTGTTTAATTTACTGAAGCTTGAATACATTTTTATTTGTTTTGGGAGATTTAGTCTTATTTTTGAGAATAAAATTTATTCCTGCGAGTTTATTTGCTGTAAGGAAAGCTTTTAATATGAAACCTAATACGTTTTATGTAGAGGGTGTTCGAAAAGTCACGATATGGATGGCGATATGGTCACGCTATATATATATATATATATATATATATATATATATATATATATATATATATATATATATATATATATATATATAAATGTTTGGTAGTGTTCTTGAATGAATGCCTTATCGTATCCCTTTCCTTAGCCCCATCAAACCCCTTTAAGATGGGTCATGGAAATAAATCTCCCCCGACCTTCTCGTTCTCCTAATGAGCTGACATATACAGAAGCTGACCCTGGCACTCGGCTCCTGAAACCATAATAGAGACAAGGTCACCATGATTCCAATTAGATGGGTCTTTAATTTGCAGGAAGAAAGCGTTGCCACTTGAAGGATGATCATAATTCCCTTCATTAAGTAACAGTTCTGAATAACAGAGGTAATCCTATACCCAAGATAATTGGTACTGTCTCAAATGTCTGTATTTGTAACTGGGTTAATGTTGGAACGTGCAGGATATTAGTTCCTCTTCCAACTTCAAAGAATGGGAATCCAGAAAAATGAAAAGACAGAAGATTAGGAAATACATATATTTGGGATTCAACCATTTCAATTATTCATATTTAAGATATGTGGATTAAGAATAATAATTTATTTCATCTGTTAATCACATTGTTACCATTCAAAATACGATGTGTGTAATACCTAGTTTTCATATTAAGAATTCAATTACAGATGTACTCTTCGCTGACACGTTATTTGAACATCATAACTTCATTTTTCTTTTATAGTCTTCTTGAAACATTAAACAGATAGTAGTTTAAACATTGAACCGAAATAGCAAATAAAGACAGTTTCAATACGGAGTTTATTGGGATCAAACCTATAAGCAATGGTTTCATAAGCTATAATAAAAAGTATTTGGCTAGATAACTGCCTAAAGAGATTTTAAGTCTTTCCTTTAATAACTATGTAGGTGATATATTTTAACCTTATCATTCAGCTTGTCGTGTCGGAAATTTTGTAAACTGCTTAAATACACCACATCTAACCAGTTAATTTAACTCACGGAGGTTACCTGCTTGATGCAAACATAATAATTTATCCCTTAATTCTAATCAATTTTAAAAATAATGTCTTCAAAGTTTGACTCGATTAATGCAGTGGTACGATTGCCTCTATCTTGGGAAGTTAAGGCGAAGTGCTTGGGTTCGCTCCCACCTACCGTGGGGAAGGTGGAGGGGGGACTCGAGCATTGGGCCCCGACTACTGTGTGTCTGAGCTCAGTCGCGCCATCTGTTGACACTAGGTTACCTATTAGTTTTTCATTTGCCTTGATTTGATTAGTTACATTGATTTTAAATGTGTTTAAATTTCACTACTTTGTGACAAAGCCAACAACATTCACTCAGGTTACGAGTCATTGGCAACAGCATTAGATTTCCGTATCCGGAAAC
This sequence comes from Bathynomus jamesi, assembly GCA_023014485.1. NCBI lineage: Eukaryota > Metazoa > Arthropoda > Malacostraca > Isopoda > Cirolanidae > Bathynomus > Bathynomus jamesi. The sequence continues at coordinate 1,028,670 of JAJOZX010000437.1, forward strand.
TGCTCAAATCTAATGATTATCTGAGATATTTGACTGATGAGGCCTTTAAAAACTCTTGATAATTGTTTTAAGTTAACTGTATGTAAAAATGATGTATGACATTTAAATTACAAAAACACTCAAACCAACCATATTGTAAACACCCCATTCCATTGTAGGATCTGCTCTTATTCCAAATAATACGACTGTTAATTTGTTAAAATTTAAATTTAGAATCACTACCAATGTGTCTTTCATCTATGCATAAATGTGCGGATATGAAGTGTGACATCGCATGCGTGTGAAATCCTTCTTGTCGTCTTTCAACCCGCTTATTATAATAAGAGGCTTTTATAATGAACGCAGAATAGTCACTGATATGGTTCCCATTGTCTACACAGTACTTCCACTCCAAAAAATATCTACATGATAAAAAGAAATATGTCTATACCAGACAAACTGTAGATATTATCACCCACATATATATGAGTTCGAGAACTCTGTTACAGAAATAAAATGTGCAAATATAGCATGTTCCTTTATCCACCGTCAAAGGGACGCAAGGCCTGATTGCAGACACGCAGCAGCATAAGAAACATTTATAAAAGAAAGGTAGTATGAAAAGATAACTATTTATTTAAAGAAATGAAGATACTTGAAAGAACAAAACAGAGCTTGTCAAAAAAGATCAAATTACCTCTACCAACACGCAAAATCATGTCTCCCACCTATTCATATACAGGGTGCCCCACGAAACTGGACACTGGAAACTGACACATTTATCTTTGCAGTAACTCAAGAATTGCTATATCAAAAAGAAATTTAAAAATTGGAAAGTTAATAACAATGTTTTGAAAATTGGGTTACAATAACTAAAATTTACATAGGGAAATTTTTACATGTTCTGAATAAGACATACTCTAAATAAACTCCATTTTAGTGAGAACTTTGTTAATTACTGCTCGTAATGCGCCTCTGGGAAATAAAAATTAAACAAGATAAAATAACTTGTCAAAATAAAGTAAAATATTTTTTACTTGACTGAAAAATTTGTTCTTGACTGTGTTACCAATCACTCCTCAAGGGCCTACTAAAGTATGCGAAATTTAGGAACTGGGGACCTGACCCTAATATGTCAATTGGAAGATGACTTTCATATCAATAATGTTTATTTTATTTTCTAAAATACAGATAATGGGTGAAGCTTTAATTAATTGTTAACACAATTAATTGAGAGAGAAACGGAAGCCACTGCAATTTATATGACTATAAATATGGTAAAGAACAAAGAAATTACATGTCATACCTACAAAAGCAGGACAACGTCTGAACTGTCCCTCAGACCTCCACTCTTTTCTGAAAATCCAATTTTAGAATTGTTGGGCTGACTTTTGGCGATGTGAACGACATCAGCAAACAAACGCGACACTACACCGAATGGAGTGTTTGAGATACAAAATTTGACTTCTTTTAACACGATGATCAAAACTCTCGAAGTAAAAGATATGACGTTATGATAAAAATATGAATACGACGATGCAACTAACAAATTGGACATTCCAGTTCTCTCTTTGGACAAACCATGCTAAATTTACGTTTTCTTTAGAAAAATATAACTGCTTAAAAATGTGATAAAAAGTCCTGAAAAAAACACCACGACCTTTGAAACAACCTTTACAGTACCATCCCTTTGATTGGTCAAGAAAAACTGAAGTTATAAGGGTTTATTTGATTCGCTTATTTAAAAAAAGGATTCTCTCTCTCTCTCTCTCTCTCTCTCTCTCTCTCTCTCTCTCTCTCTGTATAAAAACTTATCAAAAATTATTTTATATAGTTATTCCATGTTTCTCCCTTTACTTTTTGTCAAATTAAATTCTCCAGCACACCTAGGAACACTAAGGAACACAAGCAGAAACTATTCCAATACAACCCTAATACCAAACAGCAGCAGCAAAATAGTGTATGTATCATCAGCATTACCAAAACTAATACCCAACACCACCTACTCACCCCTTTTAATACCAGGCACATTATTCAATTATGCAACATAAAAAATCCTAGAGTTAAATATGCAAAATTCAAAGAAACAAAAAAGTATGACGAGAGATCGAGATATGAAGAGACAGAAGAATTAATCCGAAATCAACCTCCGGGAAAAGTTGAAAAAGTCAAATGAAGTTATTAAGTGTTTTTCATTAGCATATGCAAATATAAAAGAATTAAACAGACAAAATATTAATTATAAATTACACTTTCTATAGAACTTAAAAGCTGAAACAAAAACAAATACGTTAATAGATCAATCAGAGTCACATTGGCATAAACGCAAAATTGTATAGGAAAAACTACATTGAAAGCTAAAATGGGTGTTGGGAAGGAAAATAGAACCAGTATTATTAAAATACATACCAAAAAAAAAGACTGAAAAAATAGAAACCGAAGTAAAATTGAAAGAAATCGGAACACTGCCTCGCCAATTAAACACTGCCTCGACAATGTGAAAACAAACACGAAATAAAAAAAACACGATAACTGGAAAATAAATTGAGTGAAATATGGATGAACCCGAAACAAGCATTTATTCTGAAATTTCTCCAGGGAGAATGTGAGTTATCGAAAACATTAAATGATTCAAAATATTTATTTACACTTTTGAAAAAAAAAAAGATTACCGAGAAATAATGAAAATACCTGACAGTTATTAACACTATGTTAATAACTGTATTAGCAGTATGGTAATAACCAAATAATCCAAAACGATAACTGCTTGATGAGCATTTAAATTCACATTTAGTTCACTTACATCTGAACTGAAGGTAAAAAAAAACTTAAGAATAAAAAGCTGTTTCAAACGAGAATACAATGTGTAACATTGATTTCTGAGACATGCATATTTAATGTACTGACGCAACTGAGAGGTAATCCATCAGGAGGCCCTAATTCATGGAATGCAATTAAAGTAGCATTCGCGTCATACTTTATAACAGGGGTTCCCAACCTTTTTTCGGCTGCGTACCCTTCGATGGCTTCGGCAAGTGCCCCGTACCACCCCACTACTCAAAATTGCTCAAAAGGCGGTATAGCCGTTACACCGTCTTTTGAGAGTACTTTTCTATGTGAAAGTTCGTTCCAAAGCAGGATACCCCGTACCCCTGGGAACCTTCTCGCTTACCCCCATTTGGGAACCCCTGCTTTATAGTTTTTAAAATGTTAGTTAAAGCTAAAACTGCAAAGTGCTTTGAAGAGAAGGAGTTATATAGCCCAAACCACCAGGAGCATAGAGCGAGAAGGCATTGGTTAAATTAGAAAGACATCTAGAAAATTTTCGTCAAAGAAAAAAATATAGTTCTAACATAATTTAATATATATATGGAGGTTTGGTTAAAACCTCCAACATGTGTAATTTAATATATACATGGAGGTATGATTAAAACCTTCAATATACGTAATTATGAAATACATGACCACAAACTTAAAAAATAAGTATTACTGGAAAAATAGGCATCTGGACCTATAAATTTTTGAGTCAGAGCTCACAGGAATCCTAAAATAGTAGCTGGAGTTAAAGCTAGAGTTTCACCAGCTCATTAATTTTGTAACACAAGGAGCAGCATTAGCTCCTTCACTGTTTCCAGTAATGATTGCATATGTAAGATATCATGGTTGAAAGCACCTTCAATAGGTTGCTGTTCATTTCCTACAAATATGAACAGGGAAACTATGAAAAATAAAAAAATTCCTTCCAGTCTGGTCAAGAGTTTATCTCATACATGGTCAAAAAATATGAAAATATGGAAAAAACCGAAACTATGGAAAAAAAAACGAAAAAGAAATTCTGGTAAGAAACAAAAAAAAATGTTTTTAAAAAAATAAATACTTTTATTTTTTATGTTTTCTTTTATTTCCTGAATTGAACTGCAAATTTTAAGGAAAGTGTCAGTATGCGACCCGATACCTAGGGGTGCCCTTTTGAAATAGCCCTTCACGAATGACACTTTGAGAAGCTCTTATTTATATGCTTAATAATAAAGGTAGAGAATTTAGTGGAACATAGTCAAATACTGTTAAACTTCATCGAATATAAATGCTCTGGATGGCTGGCTCGATGGGTTTTTGAAGCGGTATTGAAAACCTCGTAAAAGGGGTTTGAACCCCAAAAAATCCATAAAACTTCACACACACACACACACACACACACACACACACACATATTATTTATTATATGTATATTTAATTATCGATGCATTTACATTTTAAGTGGAAGTATAAAAAGTCAAACATCTTTTTACACACACACACACACACCTTTATTATATATATATATATATATATATATATATATATAATATATATATATATATATATATATATATATATATATATATATATATATATATATATATATTAGGGTCTGCTAAAATTAAACTTTATTTTTTCTAATACCCAGTGGTGGGCACCGTTAACCAAAAAGTTAACTTCGTTAACCGCTAATCCGTTAACCAAAAAGTTAACTTCGTTAACCGTTAATCCGTTAATTCGTTAAACATGTAACGGAAGTTGCCGATAAACCGTTAACGTTAACTTTTATTATAAAAAAAATGAAAAACACAATATATATATAATTTAATTTTCCCTCTTCTTCTCGTTCTCCATTTTGTCCATGAGATGCATGTTGCCCTTCATGAAAATTAGCATATCAAAGTTTTCATCAGACAGGGATGATCTCTTGGCCCTCAGGATGTCCTTGCCCATAGAGAACAAACGCTCCACTGCAGCACTGGAGGGGATGCTGTGTTGAACTTGATGAACAAGTCCACCAACACTTGCTCACCCAAGAAGGCAGCATCTGTCAGCAAGTCCTTGGAGTTGGTCTCCAGCCAGGTCTTGACCAAGTTCTGGGCCTTGCCCTTGAGTGACCTGTGGCTTCTGCTGCTCTCTTTTGTCTGGATGACAGCACTGAAGAAGTCATCCTCCTCCTCCTCCTCGTTGTTGCTGCCTCCACTGTTGCTGCCCACTGCCATCTATTATCTCATAAAGAAACTAATTCACATTGGGACTTGAAAGTACCGGCAGGATCAACCGGGTAGAAAAATAATTATGGAGATTTTAAAGATGTGGTACCTAGAAGTACCGCCAGGACATAAAGGGTTAAGGTGAAAACGCTCCCATTGTAAGACATCAATTGACTTAATTTATGTCATCAAAGTGACATGAGAATTGAAATCTTACCTGATCAGTTTTATGGTTCTTGAAATGTATCAAGGAGACTACTAATAAGGTACTCACAGACATATTATAAATATACATGACTTACTTGACAACGATTATTTTTAAATATTCACTAGCACAAACATGTTGCGCAAGAGACAGACGGCAAATGAAACGAATGTAGTTATTTGTTGTAATTGTTACATATATATTATTGAAAGTGCCTTAAAATGCTCGTGATATTTCTTGAAAGAAGTTGAAACATTCAACTCAAATGGCAAATCTTTCCGCCTGATTTTACAGTCGACCATGTTTTGCTCAAACCAATGCCATAAATAACTACCATATTTGGTAAGTCACAAATTGTGGCGACGGAAACAAATATATCGCCTGATTTTGCACTGCGGAAATGGAAATTCGTTCATCACTATTAATGGCGGATTAATTGCGCACCTGCTCAGCACTGAAAATAATAGAAACTTTTAAACGTTTATTTATGAATTTTTTGTGTTAACGGACTTGAGTTAACGGAAGTTAAATGTAACGGAAGTTAATTAGTCCGATAATGATTTTCAAAGTTAACTTAAAAGTTAAATCGTTAACGAAAAAGTTAACTTCGTTAATTAACGATTAACGGATTAACGGTTTGTGCCCAGCTTTGCTAATACCACATATCTTTATTTTGTGGCAATGAATGAAAAACTAATATAGACAAAATTTTATTGAATTTAGTTAATATTAACAGGGTGCTCAATTCACTGAAAAGTTCCACTTCAAAAAAGTTGTACCATAACTAAATAAATTCCATACTTTTAAGACTTTATTTCAACTTGAGCTTAATTATTTCCAAAATTTAACATAAATATACTTTTGGAGTCTTCTGAACATTCACTTAAGCCTATCTTTTTTAATCTCTTTGTAGGCCTATACAAAAACTACACATAATATATTTTACACATAAAATAACCACAGTATATTTTTTGAATAACACTTATTAACATACATTTTTTAGTAATATTTCTTGGCTTTGGGGTTTTGTTTCCTATGGTGTCCTACAACCAGCAAAAGGTACTGTTTTTGATTTTCATCTGTTGTTAGTGTTGCATTGAACTTCGTAATGAGATCCACACCACGTTTTGCAAGATCATTTACAACTCTCAAATTTTTAACTATTTCTTTTGCGGCATTGTAATGTGCCGAAACTGACCACCTTTCAGGATCTTCATGAAGAAATTCTGCGAATACTCCTGTGATTGTGAAAAATGATTGGTTCTTTGCATGCAAAAATCGGGGAAAGTTTTGTGAGAAGGTTCAAAGAGCTGAACCCTACGCACAAAATCTTCATGGCAAGGAACTTCATTTGCATTTTTGGCCATCATCCTTTTGACATCAAATGATATCTCTGGATCAAAAAATGCAAGAGCAACATTTACCTCATTTAAGTACCACAGGTGGCGTCCAAAGACAGTAGTAAGAGCACTTGATAGATTTTGATTTCTAAGACAGTTCAGCTCTTGAAAGAGCTTCAGATCATTTGATGGAGCCTTTATGGCCACAAAGCTTTGGAACCATGCTTTTAAATATATTTTACAAGAAATATATTAAAATTTAAAAAGTTTACCCATTTCCTTTCTGAAGCTGTATTTCCTTTCAATCTCAAATTCGGTATTTCCTTCTGTAGATCGAATTGATTTCTAAACAACCACATTTTGAGAGAGTAAATGGCTCTTGACATCCATCTTGCTCGATGGACAGGACCTGGGCGCTTAAAAGAAATACCTGTGATTGGAATCCCGAACATGATAAGGTCATCTTTAAGAGCAATAACTTCTTCTGCGCCAACATCTGCATGGGTAATAGGCCGATACTCATTTTGACTGACCTTTGGCCAGAATTTGGAAATGCTTGAAAATCTCTATGTTTGGAGATTTTGAGTTAGCGTTCAAAAGTATCCCATATGCTTTGCACAAAACAAGCTCATGAATGTGATGTCTGCATGCCAGAAAAAGTATATCCTTTTTAAGGTATTGCTCTAGTATAGTGCATGTACCTGCCCTTTGTCCAGTGTTGCTGGCAGTGGTATCGAAACTTAAGCCAATAATTTTATGTGTGATATTCCACTCTTCAATTGTTTCAATTACGCTTTAGCGACCGTCTCTCCAGTGGAATCAGGAAGTTTTGGGACACTCAGTAATTTTTCAACACCATTTCCAGAAACCGCGATTGGTAAGCGATCAACATTTGTCTGATCTTGACTTGTGAGGTCTGGTAACATTTTGCCATCCCAGTGTAAAACAAAAGGGACATGAGCATTGCCGAAGGAGTTTTTTATTTCCAGCGCACTAGTTTTCCGATATTTGGCTATATCCCGATGAATGGCCCTGTGACTAATTATCATGTCACCAACGTCATGTCCAAGACTATGTGCTACGGCACTGATAATATGTGATGCACTTCTACTTGTTGTTGATGTTCTGTCCAGTGCAGAGACAACTGCTTTATGAATTACCTGTTTAGTGCCTCGTTTAGGTGCCTTACGAAGTGAAACTTCCTTTAGAGCTTTATCAATATTGTAGGTTGAAGTCGAGGGAAGGCAAATATCTTCATCGCTGCTGAAACTGATGCTACAAACAACAGTTGCGACAGTTTCTTGCATTTCTGAATGAGCTTTCAAACGCTGTGATTCCAATGCTCGTTCTCGCTTCATGATTCGTTGCTGTTTCTTGACTTCTTTCTTGTCTATACCTGCCATATAACCTGGTCGGCCTTTCTATCTTTGAGCAATAAGAAAAGCACGGTCTTCCTCTAATACGTATACACACATGTAAGCGTGTTTGTGAGCGTGTGAGAAAAATTAGCATTGCCTATCTACACCGATGTAAGGTTCACGAGTGACTGAGAATGACAGGTTTAGACTTCAGCTTTTGAAGTCGTTGAGCACCCACTTAATATTCATTAAATTGAACAAGATTTCTCCTGAAAAGTTTTGGTTCGATATGTAACCAATTCATATTGTGTGCTAAGCTGTGAGTCAATTTTAAAATTTTGTCATATATACAATGGGCACACCCTAATATATATATACAGGGTGATTCAAAAGTCAGGTTACATAGGGCTTTTCTGTTTCTTTGCAGGTAAATGAGTTATGAGATGTTATCGAAGGAGGAGCGCATTGATGTGATATTCCTAGCTGGCTGCACAAGTGCATTGCCGTTAACGGTGGCCATATCGAACATGTGATGTGACTATTCCCCTGTATCATTACATAATACTGTATTTCCCTATGTAACCTGACTTTTGAATCACCCTGTATATATATATATATATATATATATATATATAAATCAAGGGTGTCCAACCTTTTTTCATAGAGGGCCATATTTCAATTGACGCACACCGAGGGCCAGTGTGCAAACTTAGATAAAATTTTATTTAAAATTGAATTTTATTGAAATAAAATATGACATTAGATAATAAATTTCAGTATCCGCCAGCTGGGCCTGATAAAAATCTTTGGTGGGCCGGACTCTGGCACGCGGGACGTATGTTGGACAAACCTCATATAAATTCACTGTTCTCCCTGAAATACAGTTTACATAACAACATTTAAAGTTAAAATTCCACTTCAGAAAAATTAACCCGGAGTATTAAACAGAATTTTAATTTTTGCCTTAAAATCGATTAAACTTATTTAATTCTATTAATTAAGTATTCTAAAACTTCCTATTATGTAAAACCAGATGTAAATAAATATAATTTTTAATAATAATTTAATAAATTAATTTTATCTTAATATGGATATTCATATTTACAGTTTTACATTCGGAAAACTAATTTGTTGTTTTACAGCCTATTTGATTCATTGTAACAAAACATTTTTGTTATCAAAACGTTAACAAAATAAATTTTGTTAATTTAATCCTTTAAGGCCGGAATTTTTTATAGTGTTAAGTTATGACTGTGTATATTTGAAACGCTACCAATTTGTGCCTGTCGTCCTGAAAGGTTTAATCGTGGTTGAATGGAATTAATATTTCGTTTACTTGAACAAAAATGCTTTTATTTTAATGTAAGACTTTTAACTTCAAATTTAATATGTGTGGTTAATGTAATTATCGTAAATACGAATGTAATATATTAACAAAATGATTAATGACAACAAAATCATTTTACAAACAAGATTTTTTACTTCAAAAACCCGTAAAATTTATAATATAAAAGTGTTTTCAACTTGAAATTTGTTTAATATAAAATAATTTCTTAAAAATAAAAGAAAAAGTACAGTAATAAGATTACGATATGCAAAAATGAAATAAAAAATGTAATTGACAATTATTTTATTACATTTTAATATTGTTTTCTGTAATAAATAAAGCATATTTTGTCGGAAAAATGCTCGCATTTAATGCAAAAGCCAAAAAAAATAAAATCTAAACTAAAATATTTTAAATGTATATATCAATCAATTATTAATATGAACATAAAATATTCTGACTTAATTTTTTATTAAATACTACTACTACTACTACTACTAATAATAATAATAATTCTGGGGGTTCACTCTAATTACTGTTAATGTAATTTGTAAGTAATAATTCAGTAAGTTTTTGGTTAGTTGCTTTGAATTAAAATAAATGTAACTTTACGGTAACTTTGCCACGTAACGTTTCCGTAATTTTTCCGAAGGTTATATCTAAGAGGAGCTCTATCGTGTTTCGCTACATACTTTACAGACCTTGACCACTGAAGACGTGCGTTTTATTTTGCTTTATGTGAACCCCTCATAAACATGGCGGTATCAGAAGAGCATATCAGGCATATAATGCTTTACGAGTTCAAAAAAGGGAATAGTGCTACTGAAGCAACGAAACATTCAGGACGTTTATGGCAACGATATTCTGCATGTGAGGAAATGTCAAAGATGGTTTCAAAAGTTTAGGAATGGTGACTGCTGTTTGACAGATGCAGCACGCTCTGGACGCCCTGCTGAGTTTGATGATGACCTGCTGTTAGCAGCACTTGAAGAAGACTGTTCAACAACTGTCGAAGAATTGGCCCAGAAACTCAATTCATCCCCATCCACCATCCATCGACATTTGCAACAACTCTGGAAAGTGCCTAAGTTAGGAAAATGGGTGCCACATGAATTGTCGGTCGACAATCTGAGGGTGCGGGTAAACATTAGCACAGCTCTTCATTCCCGTGAACTCCAAGATCCGTTTTTGCACCGTTTAGTGACTGGTGATGAAAAGTGGATACTGTACCAGAATGTTAAGCGCCGTCGACAGTGGGTTTGTGCCGTAGAACCAGCGACACCACAGCCAAAACCAAATCTTCACCCTCGGAAGGTGTTGCTTAGTGTTTGAACTGGATCGATTGAACACTGCACTAAAAGAAAAAGAGACCTTCTTTGGTTAATCGGAAAGGAATCGTGTTCCACCACGACAACGCACGTCCTCATACCGCTCGGATCACTTCTGCAAAAATTGAGGAGCTTGGGTGGGAAAAACTTCCACATCCTCCATATTCTCCAGACCTTGCGCCTTCAGATTATCATCTCTTCAGGAGTCTGCAAAACTATCTTGACGAGAAACAGTATACTTCTTTAGATGACCTGCACACCAGTCTTTGCACGTTTTTTGCCTCAAAACCGCCTGAATTTTATAAACATGGCATTGAAAAGCTTGTAGGACGTTGGCAGAGTGTCATTGATTCCGATGGAAAATATATACTAGATTAAAAAGTTTCAGTTGAGTTTTTTTTATCCTTCAAATTCCGATCTAAAAAACGACATTACTTATGGGATGACCTGATAGTTAGAAATTGTCATGTAGCTTTTACATATGTAACTTTTTCGAAATAAACATGCATTTAAAATTAACACTATTTTCAAATAAAATTTTCATCACAAGCGGTAAATAAGATAGTTTAATAGCTCAGTCGGTAGAGCGTTAGGCTTTTAATCTAACGGTCCTGGGTTCGAGTCCCTGTTTGAGTGTGTGTTTTCAAATCCCGCAAATGAGGCGGGATGCTGCAGAGGGTCGTTCCTGAACCGTCGTTGGAACGCGCATAAAGTAACATACATGGCATAATCAATACTTAAAAATCAATAAAAATAACACGTTTTGGTTTCATTTTTTAAACATCTTCAGAACTGTATGTTTTCCTGCATGTTTTTACTTTTGAATATTTTTAGAAATTTAACATGTTAAATAGGAAGTTGCATTATGCTCTACATATGACTGAATTTATATAAATGAAAAACAAAAATTACAATTCAAGATGTTATTTATAAAACAGAGAACATATTTTACAAAAATAATCATTAAAAATACCGAAAAATACTTGCATTACTAAATTTAACAAAAGCACCTTACCCATTTTCGAATTTAAGTCAAGAAAAACCAGAGCATGTTTTGATATTCAAAGTCGGATTTGTAAGTGACTAACCTTCACTACGTATTTATCATTTTATACTGTATCCGTTCGACTCTATTAGATTATTTGGATCACCTGAAGATCAGGGCCCCCAGCCTTCTTTAGTTAGCCTTATAAGGCTAACTAACGAAAATATCACGACCTAACCTAACCAATCGTTAGGTCAACTGTACGCCCTTGAAGATTGGTTAGGTTAGGTCGTGACATTTTCGTTGGTTAGCCTTATAAAGCTAACTAAAGAAGGCTGGGGGCCCTGATCTTCAGGTAATCCGATTATTTTATATAACACTGATAACAATTGATAACATAAATATTTATAAAGTACGCCATAATTAACTATGTTTTAAATTAATTTTTAAAGATATCATCCGTGCCCATACTCATGAAAACTGTGAAATGACCAAAAAGAGACCAACGAGCATGCGCAGACAGAGTAGATCTAAATAATACACCCGAAGATACTTTCATTCAGTCAAAATATAACAAATCTTTTTTTTATGCAAAATCGTACCATGTAATGAATATTAAAAAATATTTTTAATACATTTTTTCAAGTGCCCTCATTATTTCTGTATTACGCCAGGCACCCAAATAGTAAAACATGTTTATAATTACATTTAATTACAAAACATGAGCATGAAAACATGTTTACATGCAGTAACTTTATTTTAATTGGAATCTCACTTTTATATTATGTTATCCATCTATTCGTATTATCCATAATACGAATCCTTATAGGTTATATTTATCTGGAAAAATCCATATAGTTTTCATTATGTTAGAAACGTCACGCGCAATTTACGTAACTAAAAGGGATAATCCCCCCACCCCAAAGAACAAAAAGTTACAGAATTGTTACGGAAGAAAATTGTGACTAAGTGTCTTTCATTTTAACAGTAAAAAAAAGTTACGGAACGTAAAAAACGAAAAGGGATCTTGCTTTGTTTAAAGCTGAAAAAGTTACGCTAATGTTACTTATTGAATTTAGTGTTACCTAAAAATTACATTAAAATAATGAACTGATGTAATGATGGATATTGTCATTGAAATGATAGCGTATATAAATAGCGTAAACAAGAGATATATTTGAACATTAAAATGATATATTGTTTATTTACCGTATATATACTGTAATTTTAGCTTTGTGAAAATCCCATTTGCCAACTAAATAAAGTAGCAATAAAATTCTATGACAGTTTTATTGAGAAAAGTTATTTATTTTATCTGAAGTATTTATATACCACTTAGAAAATAGCAAACCTATTAATTACGAAACGCTAGATTTCGAACCAAGTATATTAATAGGTCCGTAAAAGGTTTTAAATTAACTTCAATGGAATAAAAATGTAAATGAAAGAAATAAATTAAGGATTTAAAATATATTTTTATATCATAAATAAATTATTGTAAGAAATAAATAACTAAACAAAGGACGATCTCGGTGCAAGGAACCTCATTTATCTTTCATTGTTAGGAGATTTTATGGTCAAGGACTCCGAATAAGGCTTAATTATTTGGCTTTTGTTAGCGAAACATAAATACAGCCCTAAATCCTAATATTTGTTACGCGTTTAGACTGGATAAAATACAAAAAAATTGCATATATATATATATAATATATATATATATATATATATATATATATATATATATATATACAGGGTGTCCCATAAATCCGGCATCATAGGAGAAATTCATATTTTTCTATTTCTACAAACCATAAGTCATATTTTTCTCTTTCTACAGGCCATAATGTCTGTGAGCAAAGAAGAACGAATCCAGATAATTCTACTCATATGAAATCGGAGTCAAAGAGACTTTGCAACAAATCTGCTAACACAACTCTGTGTTATTGGCTCGCGGTCTGGATGCAGTCTGTTAAATTTCCTATGAGTAGAATTATCTGGATTCGTTCTTCCTTGCTCACAGACATTATGGCCTGTAGAAAGAGAAAAATATGAATTATGGTTTGTAGAAATAGAAAAATATGAATTTCTCCTATGATGCCGGACTTATGGGACACCCTGTATATATATATATATATATATATATATATATATATATATATATATATATATATATAGAGGTGTGTGTGTGTGTGTGTGTGTGTGTGTGTGTGTGAAGAACTTGCCCACACGCAACTCTCAAAATATTTCGAAGAAAATAACTTCATATCGAAATACCATCTTGGTTTTAGGGAGGACCATAAAACAAGCAATGCGATCTGAGCCGTATTAGAAGTTTTAGGCTAATAAAAACGTTAATAATATAGAGTTTTCTTAACTCTTGTTTATGGCTCTCTCAAAAGCCTTTGATACAATCTCCCACAACATACTTGTTCTTAAATTATTTCAGTAATGCATAAAGAACAGTGCATTAAATTGGTTCAAATCACACCTGTGTAACAGAAGTCAATACATCAAACAAAATAACATCATTACCTCCAAACAAAAAATTAAACATGGAGTTCCACAAGGAAGCATTTTGGGCCCTCTACTATTTTTTATCTACAGGGTGTCCCAAAAAAAACTATATACTCTTTATAGCATCATATATTTTATAATTAAAAAAAAAAAAAAAATATATTGTTATAGCAATTGCCAATGAAAGGTAAATTAGTAATCTAAGTGATCAAAATGTTATAGCGAGTTGTTTGCATATAAAATTTAATTAACTACGCCAAGTGCTCAAAATGTTCTCCGGCGGCATGAATGCACTTTTGAATGCGTCGACTAACTGATTCGCAGACATGGACTAATGTGGATGCTGTGATGGTCCCGCACTTTTCCCTAATTTCATCCTTAAGGTGTTCGAGTGTTGCAGGTCTTGTACCATAAACTGCATCCTTCAGGTAGCCCCACAAGTAAAAATCAAGTGGAGTCAAGTCCGGTGAACGTGGAGGATACTCAACGCTTCCTCTTCGTCCTATCCAACGGTTAGGCAACGTTTCATCGAGGTACCTTCTGACATCACAATGATAATGAGGGGGGGCCTCCATCTTGTTAAAAGTAAAAGTCGTCGTTTCCAAACAACTTCCGAACTGCAGGTATAATTTTTGTCCGCAGCATGTCGAGATATGCGGCACCAGTAACTGTCCCATTAAAGAAAAATGGTCCAACCAAACCCCTGGATGATAAACCACACCATGCTGTTAATCCTGGTAAATTAACATGTTTATCCACATAAACATGTGGATTATCAAGTGACCAGTACCTGCAGTTGTGTCGATTTACTGTGCCATTCAGCTTGAAGGTAGCTTCATCAGACCACACGATTTTGTTGGCAAACTGTAGGTCTTCGGCTTCCATTGACTGAAACCATTCACAAAATTTGAGTCTGCGATCAGGGTCATCTTCAGTCATGGCGTGTAACAGACTTGGAATGTAGCTTTTCCATTTTGCCGACTTTAAAATCCGGTGAACACCTGATTTGCTGATTCCGGTCTCACGGGCGCATTGCCTAACTAATTTCTGTGGTGATCGATTAAATTTTTGCAACACTAAAACGGAGTTTTCATCACTCGCACTTGATTTGCGTCGTCCAGATCTTCGCTTGTGCATATCTTGAGCAGATCCCTCTGCCTCAAACTTGTCACGGATGCTTGTAATGGCGAGACGTGTCGGTGGCTTTGTACCAAATTCCAGGATCCATTGCCGCTGGACTTCGGACACATTCTCAAATTTCAAATACTATTTCAGAACACTTTTTCGTTGCTCCAGTGTCAAACGATTACGCAACATGGGTTCTTTTGCTGAACTGAATAAAGTTGAATGCTGTAGAGTTTGTATCGTGGGATGAGTGCGTAGGCTAAGTCCGAAGCAAGCTAGTGAGTGACTAGACTACGTTCGGTCCATAGGCTTCGCCATTACAAGGCCTTTGATAAAACAAGGCCAGGCTTAGTCGACGCATTCAAAAGTGCATTCATGCCGCCGGAGAACATTTTGAGCACTTGGCGTAGTTAATTAAATTTTATATGCAAACAACTCGCTATAACATTTTGATCACTTAGATTACTAATTAACCTTTCATTGGCAATTGCTATAACAATATATTGTTTGGTTTTTTTTTAAATTATAAAATATATGATGCTATAAAGAGTATATATTTTTTTGGGACACCCTGTATATAACTGACTTTTCCACTCTCATAAAGGGAAAGGCTTCCAATGTGCAGATAAGATCTCTCTGATGTACTTAAACAGCGATCCGGCATCCTTTAATGAAATAGTAAATAGACGCTGCGACAGTATGTGACTGACTGGAAGCCACTAAGCAATTAGTTCAAAAAGAAACTAGTACCAGGCTTCACTAATATTACTGACTTGCACATGGTATCACGTGTCACTGAAGAGAAATTATTAAGAGTTGTGCTTGGTGACAAACTATCCTTTCGTCAACATATTGAAACTATCATAAATTATCGAAATTCTTGTTTATATTAACAAAATTACACTTACACTTCCGTCCTACAGGTACACTTCAAACGCTGTACTTTTCTATCGTTTGTCCACATCTCACAAACAACATTAATGCATATGAAAGTAGGTGTGATTACATCATTAACCCTTTAAGCATAAACCAAAAGAGAATTATTAGAAAAATATATAAGAGTGATTATTATGCTCATATTTACATCGGAAATATTTAAGCAATTGCGTATATTAAAATTTAAAGACATTATTTAAATACAAATGCGCTCCCTAATGTTCAGAGTTACAAACAATTTACCCCAATTATATTAATGGAGAATATAATGGACAGTCAGAAACGTCACTAACATCAAACAAAGTATACGGAGAGTGAATATCTGACAAAGGCAAACTATACTCTTTAATGCAGTAGAAATTCTTCCATTTATTTAGCAATGGAAATAAGGAATAATCTACTGAATGGATTGAAATCAGCCAATATTCATTCATCTTTTACAAAGCAATTAAAATTTAACAAATTCCAAAGTTAATGAAGTCTCTCCTTTCTTTTTGGCTGTTATTATTTATTATTACATCCTTAATTGCTGTTATTATCATTAAAATTCTCATTATACTTCTAATAAGTTCTCGTGCCTCTTTTCGCATCATTTCCTGATTTCATTATTCTTTGTATTAAGTTTTTTATTTAATTCTTTGTATTAAGTTTTTTATTTAATTCTTTGTATTAAGTTTTTTATTTAATTTTTTGTATTAAGTTTTTGTATTAAGATTTTTCTATTAAATTTGTATTAAGTTCCTTTCTGTTTTAAGTTTCTTCTAAAAAATTTGTAGTCTATATAAAATGTCTAAAAATTTATGTATTTTAATACTCAAAAATTAAAGGGAACTTACAAACTGCGATATACTGTGTTGTATTTTAAGTATTTTATAAAAAATGTATAAAAATCTTAAATACTAATTATGTATTATATAATTATATTATTATATCTAATAATTATATAAATATCTCTAATTATAATTATATAATTAAATTTAATTAGTAGATTTCAGCCTGTGAAGCCTCGTGCACGCTTGCTAAAGGCAGTTTACAACTGTATACAGCATCTGTATTTACTGATAAAATTACATTCATCCATGTAAACTCTTTATATATTTATGAAAGAATAAATAAAACTAACGTTGGGCTGTGTTGTAGCCCAATGTCGTAACACCCTTTCCCGTCGATCAGCGAAGTTAAGCGACACTGTGTCTGGAGAGTAGCTGGATGGGGGATCGTCCTCTGCGCCCAGATTATGTAGCGATCCGTAGTTCGGACCCCACGTAAAGCTGTAGGTCCCCTCCGTCATATGACCTTAGATGTCGCGAAGGAGGTTAAACAATCTAATTACTGCGCATTTTGAAAGTTTTTGTAATTTTTAGTCAGTGTGTAAATATTTTGAAGATTGAAGTTACACTCAAATGAAACCTTCTTAATTTAGAACTTATAACTTCTTTTTGAGGTGCATTCTAAGGGAAGCTTTTCCTTCTTTGGGGTATCAAAGCTTCTCAAATATAATAACTTCTTTTAATGATACATACTGTAACTTCTTTAGATAGAAGAAATTCTCATCAAAACTTCTTTTTTGAGTGATTTGAGACAATAGAAGATAATATTTCTATGTAGAGAAGGTTGCAGAAGGTCACTTTTCTGTGATACGTTTTTCTCTGATTTTAGCAAGTTTATATTACTTTTTCTCATCCTTTAAATACAAGTTTAATAACATACTATTTACTGCGAATCTGAATGTTTCGTTAAATATGTGTTCGGTAGGATAGGCATATGTGGAACGTCTTTCTAATTAATTAATTTCATTACAAAACATGTGTCGACATAAATGGTGTTCAGTTCTGAAATTAATTTTGTTGCTTTTACGCCGTCATTTATGGGGTTCTACGAATTATTTCTCATTGAAAGCGTAATTATACTCCTATTATGTTTTTATTTGTTGTGTAGTTTTGAGGCCACCTATTTTTCTGGCAACGTCCATGACCCCTCATTCAAGGAAAGTCTGTTCTGTGGGAAATTGCTAGCCAATCTTGAACTACTATCTAACCTTGCATATGCCTAACCTGGGAATAAGATTCACCTTGATTAGTACACGTATGAAATAGGCGTAGGTTTTCAACTTTGTCAAAAATCTAGTGGCCGCAAAACTACATATTAATCATTTTCTTTTTATAAGAATTCTGTGATCAGTCAAGGAATTTTAAGCTTTCCAAAATTTCACTATTGATATATGCCAAAGTTGTTACTATCATACATGGTAATAAATAAACGGTAACAACCTGAAAAATCATTCCCCCACCGTGTGGGGGTGAGAGTGCCCCAAGGGTCACCTGAGCCCGAGTATTGATAGGGTGAGTGGCCGGCTTAACCCGACCTAATATCAGCAGCAAAGATCGTACTCAGAGGCTTACCACCCACAGTCCATCACCAAATACCATTGCGCTACCAGGGTCTATGGCATAAATAATTGTTACTACTGTACTTTTTAACAAAAAGTTAAAAAGTTAACAAAAAGCTTAATATTTTGACATTCATTCTTAAACGTTAAAGAACCTTCTCAAAATGTTTAACCATTTTGAAGAGCATTTCCCGGCGATACATTTGGTGTTTTTGAAGTCATTTAGTTATAGAAATCCTGTCAAAAAATAGCTAATTTTGAAATATGTAAATAACCCAAAGTGTAAACATCAAATTACCCAAAATGACGCAGAGATTCCATATTTACGCTGTAAATACATTATTTTCTCCAATATCGTACGATTTCTTTACTGAAGAAACTCTAAACTCTTTCATATTCTGTTAACATACTTAATATCATGAAAGACTTAGTTAATAAAAGTATCAAAAACTAGTAACTCTCGAATATATCATAAATAAGACTGACCGCTTCTGTCTTTATAATTGAAAGAACACAAATAGAGAAAAAGAAGCAAAATAGAACAAAAATGTAATTCTGTCCATTCTTTTCATATTCTGTTTTCTGCAGAAATGAGTTTTGTATTTAAAAAAAAATACAGTTTTTATACTTTCAAGACATTATTTTGGGAAAATCTTCATGGCTCAAAATATATAGATAGAAGGGTGAATTCTCTCTCTCTCTCTCTCTCTCTCTCTCATATATATATATATATATATACAGTACTGGCCAAATTATTAGGAATTTTTTTAAAATTTCATTTTTTGGTATAAAATGTTAAATTAAACCAATTTTAAACGTTGAAAAGTTATTTATTTCTACACAAGAATACATGGTCATTATTTAGCAATAGTTTAGTACTGTTTGACCCACCTTAGCTGCCATAATGGCTGCGACACGCTTCGGCATGCCATGAATCAATTTTTTGCATAATTCTTTAGTCGAACGAAGCGTGTTTGTTCGTCAGTTGTCGTTTGGTTGTCGTGCGATGCGGGTGTGTTTCTCTTTCTTTTACGTGTCATTGTAACTACCGTTTAATTTAAATAGTGTATTTACCCAATTTCGGCAATTATTTGTTACAGTTTTTAAGTGAATTTGAAAATGGGGCGAAAGAATGACTTGAGTCCACGGAAAATTGGGCAAATACAGGTTTTATTAACTACTACTACATTTAAACAAAAGGAAATCGCTGCCAAACTCCATGTTTCACCACAGTCAGTACTTCGTATTAAGAAAAAAATGGTATTTGGAGAAAATGTAGGCCCCAAAAGGGTTGGAAGATGCGGCAGAAAAAGGGTGACGACTCCAAGAACTGATAGACAGATTGCAATTTTGTCTCTTAGAAATAGAAGAGCTACTTGCAAAAACATTTCCAGTAGTCTAGCGGCTGATGGCATCAATATTAGTCGTAGAACAGTCAACAGGAGGCTTCTAACTGCCGGCTTCAAAGCCTACCGCCCAAGGAAGAAGCCCAGGCTCACTGAGGCTATGAAGAAGGCACGTTTTGCATGGGCAAAGGAACACATTAACTGGACTAGTGAGGATTGGGAACAGGTAAGAATAATATTTAACATTAAATAGAATGTTAATACAGTAAATACAGTATGCATAGAAGTGTATTTACAGTACGTGATAAAACTGCAGTAAAAATATCTGTAAAGCAGCAAGTCATACTGTACTTCGTTTTAGCTGTACTTCATACGCTATGCACTGACTCTTTCACAGGGCTTTCTTTGATTGCAGGTGGTGTTCTCCGATGAGTCAACGATTGCCGTGCTTGACGATCGTGTTCAAAGTGTAAGAAGGAGGCCTGGAGAAGAATTTTTGCCTGAGTGTCTGATGAAAACGGTGAAATTTCCACAAAAGATCATGGTTTGGGGAGCAATTTCTGTGCATGGAACTAGTCGTTTGAGCATTGTTGAGGGAATATGAACCAAGTCAAGTATATAGAAGTACTAAGAAGACGTCTACTGCCTCAATAAGGGAATGGTATGGTAATAGACGTTGGATTTTTCAACAAGACTCAGCTCCATGCCACACGGCAAAGTCGGTTAAAAAATGGTGTCATGAAAATAGTGTTCGGTTGCTCCCATGGGCTGGAAATTCTCCAGACATGAACCCAATCGAAAGTTTATGGTGTATTTTAAAGGACGTAATCCATGAAACGCCGATAACAACAAAACACCAACTCATAGAGCGACTTATTCAAGTCTGGTTTCACTCTACACGTATTAAGGAATTATGCAAAAAATTGATTCATGGCATGCCGAAGCGTGTCGCAGCCCTTAAGGCAGCTAAGGGGGTCAAACTAAGTACTAAACTATTGCTAAATAATGACCATGTATTCTTGTGTAGAAATAAATAACTTTTCAACGTTTAAAATTGGTTTAATTTAACATTTTATACCAAAAAATGAAATTTTTAAAAAATTCCTAATAATTTGGCCAGTACTGTATATATATATATATATAAAGGTTTGGCAAAAGTAAACAGACACTTTCGGGATTTCCAATTTTTTATATGATAATAAAAGTCAATACAAAATAACAGATTTATTGAAACAATATATTTAGAATCGTGCTGCTTTCCCCTTTGCATTTTGTAAAGCTGACACACGTTCTGGCATTCCATTGATGAGCTTTGCCATTTGTTCTTGAGGACAATCATCATGCTGTCTATTTACTTTTCTTAACCCTCTGTATATATATATATATTTGTAACAAGAGGTTCTTTCTTTACCTATAAGTAAAACGAGAGTAAAAAAAATTAGTGTGAACACATGAGAAGCAATATCGAATGAGCTTGAAATAATAAACGTGCGCTCAGAATTAATCCAACCATCAAAATGATTTGATTGCTTGCCAGTCACTCTTCTTATCGCTTCAGCTTTCGCTGCCGCTCACGATTTTATGCGTTCATTCTAATTTTTATATGTATTTGAGTTTGTGGCAGGGCAAAGCTGGGCACTTGCGGTTTTTTTGCGGTACTGCGGTACTGCGGTACTACCGCACTACCAAACCGGTACCGCATAAACGCAGTACCGCAAGGATCGCTGAAAGTACAGGCTGTACTTTCAGCGATCCTTTGCGGTACTGCGTTATGCGGTACCGGTTTGGTAGTGCGGTAGTACCGCAGTACCGCAGTACCGCAAAAAAAAACGCAAGTGCCCAGCTTTGTAGTGGCAGTGCGTTAGTAACCTAAATATGTTAAAATTTGCTCTGATGACTTTTTTTTTATGTAGGAAGGAATGGCCAAGGGCAAGCGCCCGTAAAAATGCTCCACTCCCAATATGGCGGAGGAGGGTCAGAGTTTTCGAAATACCTGGACGCTCTGCGTTTGAAAGAGTGGAGGTCATCGACAGGGGGAAAGACTGACTGAAGAAGGTTGTAATAGTTGATTGATTGAGTAGACTGGTTGTTCCAGACGTCAAAATACACCCATTCATTCAATATCTTTATCGAAGTGCTCGTAGTAAATAAAAATGAGAGATTATTATTAAAAATTATTTTTATATTTTTAATATTTTATATATATATACTTACTTTAGATTACTTTAGGCGAGTTTGAACGACTGTTCAGGACCGACCTGCGGTCGACCCCTCTGCAGCATCCCGCCTCATGTGTGGGATTTGGTGAAGGAGGGAATTGCTGTCTGATCTCCTCCTGTCCTCGTAGTCAGCCACGCATTGCTGGTCAGGAACTTTGCACAGGAATCTGTCCAGCTGGTTTTTGAAGTTATTCAGGTCGGTGTGTTAGAGATTCCTCACTTCTTTTGGCAGGACATTGAAAAGCTTTGGGCCTAGTATTCTGAGGATATTTTCCATCCTCGTTTTCATGGCCCCTTGTTCTACCACAGCTGGAACTGTATAAAATCTGCCTCTACTCTCATTCCAGTTTGTTTCTATTTCATTTCTAAGGTTAGGGACAGAACCCACAAGTATTTTCCATATGGATATTATTGTGTACCGCTCGCGCCTTCTTTCGAGAGAGTAGAGTTCCAGGGATTGTAGTCGAGACTAGTAGTCTTCACCTTCCGTTTCCTCTATCTTAGATGTAAAAGTCCTTTGTATAGCTTCAATGTTCGCAATGTCTCGTTTTCTGTATGGGCTTGCGAGTACTGAGCAATACTCAATTATTGGTAGGACTAGACTCTTCCATAATTTGAGCATGATGTTTCTGCATCCGACGACATTATTACTCCAAGATCCCTGACTTGTGGATTTGGTGTTATCTGTTTGGCTTGCATAGTTTTGTACCCTTTTTTCTGTAGCTCCTTGTTATTACCATATCTTAGAAGTTGGAATTTTTCTTCGTTCAACTTCATATTGTTGTCTTCTGCCCACTGGAATAATGTTTCAATGTCGTTTTGTAGTTTTCTTATGTCACCTTCGCTCGATATTTCCTTACATATCTTTGTGTCATCTGCGAAGCATGATACAATACTGTCCTTAATATTTGCATCAATATTTGCAATCATTATTATGAACAGCAAGGGAGCTAATACTGTCCCTTGTGGGACAAAGGTCACGACTTCCGATTTAACTCCGTTTACCACCACTCTTTGTGTTCTTTGCGTCAAGAAATTAAATATCCACCTTCCTAGCTTTCCAGTAATTCCTGTATTCTTAAGTTTGTGTGCTATGATTCCATGGTCACATTTATCGAAGGCTTTAGCAAAGTCCGTATATATTACATCTATGTTTTGTCCTCGACAAAATGTTTCCACTATTTTCTCCTGGTGGTCTAGTAGCTGTGATAGGCATGATCTTCTAGCACTGAAGCCATGTTGATTTGGGTTGTATAAGTCTTTTTCTTGTGGGTAGTAGGTAGTTTTGCCTCTAATTATACGTTCAAAACACTTTATAAGGTGTGAGGTGAGAGCCACTGGCCGATAATTCTTGGGTATTGCTCTGTTACCACCTTTAAATAGGGGGACAATGTTCGCGTTCTTTAAGGGGAGTGGAATTTGTCCTGTGTCGAGTGATTTCCTTCATTGTAAGTATAACGGTTTGGCAATACTCTCTTTGCATTTATTCAGAAACGTGGCATTCCATGTGTCTGGCCCTGGTGCTGAATTATCTCGTATCTGTGATAAGGCCGTAATTACATCTCCTCCCGTGAACTCGAAGTCCATTAATAGGTTTGTGCCGGAATTTGTTCTTGGGTGATTTGTATCTATGTCGAAAAATTCGTCTGGGTTTTCCACTTCCATCTCGGACTTCGGGGTGCTAAACACGGAGTTAAATTGTTCCTTAAGCAGTTCGCTTATTTCTTTCAGGTCATTTGTGTATTCGGCCTCCCCGTCTATCAAAGGACTAATACTCTTCTTACACTGCAGTCTCCTTTACGCAAACGTGTATTTTGGGTTATTTTTTATGTTTTATGCTACCTTGTTTTCCTCCTCGTTTGTCTTATGTATGAATGTTTCTTTAGGTCCATTTCTCTTTCGACAAGTTTCCTCTTTAGTTTGAGTCTTTTGCATCAGTTCTGCATCTGTGGAGATGTTTTACGGTTTGTCTTCGATGCCTGAATAGTGGCCTGATTTTCCTCTCGAGCTTGCTACTTTTTCTTTCCTGTCTCTCTGGAATATGTTTCAGTATTATAGGTTTGGTTTCAGGCTCTATTATACATAGTATTTCTTGTGGAGTCCTCTCGTGAAGTAGCAATTCCCAATTTACCTCCTTTAAATCTTTATTTACGTTTTCCCAATTTACTTTCTTTGAATTTATTTTTAAGCCTTCAAATATTTCATCTGCCTCTCTTGGATACGTTTTCGGACCTCTGGGTGCTAACTTCAATTGTATATCAACGAGGTTATGGTCGGAGAACTTTGTGGGCGTTACTTTTTTATTTATTATTATCTTATTGTTATTTGTCAAGATTAAATCCAAAACGTTCTCTTTTCTCGTGGCTTCACAGATTTCTTGGGTAGGGGCGTAATGTTCCATCATATCTAATAGCATTATTGCTTGGATTCTATCATCTTTAGTAATGTTGCCATGAAACTTCTCGACATATATAACTTCGTAATTTTTCTTCTTTGTTATGAATGGAAAAATAAAATCTCCAAAAATTAGAATATTTGTTGCTGGAGTTTCAAGTAATTTTAATGTTTTCTATTTCATTTGTAGCAAATTGGAATTAACTTTTTGTGGTGCTTGGTGGTCTGTAGATGTTCATAATGGTTAGGTTCAGTTCTTTTACTTCTAATATAACTTTAACTGTGCTGTTTCATTTGTTTACCTTCACTTCACATGTGTATGTGTTTTCCACAACACCCACCCCCTCGTCTAGCCTCTCTATCTGCTCTGTGTATGTTGGAGTCCAGCAATGCTAATTCAGTATCCTCGATACAGTTCTCACAGCCTTTTTCGCATTTATGCAAGTGTTTCCGTTAGGCATATACCATATAACATCTATGCTGGATTCGGTAGCTAAATTCCGTAAGTAATGTAAGTATATATTTTATATATTTTTATATATTTTATATTTTTTATATTTTATATATTTTTTATATTTATATATTTTCGTATATTTCTACCGTATCCTTCAAATACATAAAATATAATTTGCTTACAATTTAAATAAAAAACTCGCTTCTCTTACCACAATCACTCGTACAATCAATCAATCATTCTTAATTTATTAATTTTAATCATGAATTCATTTAATTTTCATTGGTAATCAAGATCAAAATCTATCTTTCCTTCATTTTTGCATGGAAACTTCTCAAATTCAAAAATTATGTTCGTGCGCCTTTCAAAATGACATGATTCCACATTACTTTCATCGTGATATATATATACCGGGTGGCCCATAATTCAGGAACCATAGGAATAAGTGTATTTTTTTCCTAGTAATTCTTGTACTTTCTAATAATGTTTTTTTTTTCTTTATTTTCTTTTTTGATGAATTACCTGGATGACGTACCGATAAACAAACGACGCGCCATGTTTTTTTCAGCAAGACGGTGCACCTCCTCATTTTATCATGCAAGTTCGCAAATACCTTGATAAAATGTTCCCCAACAGATGGATTGGCCGAAGAGGTCCTATCGAATGGCCACCAGATATCATTCCAATCGAGTTTTTTCATCAAAAAGAAAATAAAGAAAAAAATACAATTATTCCTATGGTTCCTGAATTATGGGCCACCCGATATATATATATATATATATATATATATATATATATATATATATATATACAACCCGAACGTATGTGAAAAAAAAATCCAAGCGCTTTTGTCTCTAGCAAGAACTTTAAATTTTTTTTCTTTAAAGTAAAAATTATGCTTAACCGCAAAATAGCGAAATAAATGAAACAGAACAAAATTGTTTAAAAAATGTATTAATTAAAGCATGCTGTAAATCAAACAAAGTTATTTCTTAATCTAAATCTGTTTCATTGTCCATCAATTATAATTATTAACCCTTTAGCGCCCGGAGGTCTTTTCCCGAGACTGAATAAAATCGTCTGGCTTTAGCCAGAACAAAATCAATAAAGTAGCACTGGGAACTAAAGGGTTAAGAAATACTAAAACAGTTTTAAGGATAGAGAGGGAGTATATTACTTATACAGGGTGTCCCAAAAGTCGCTGTGCACCTCTGCAAATGATTCGGGCACTAGGTGCACAGTGATTTTTGGGACACCCTATACAATTCTGGAACTTTTCTAAATGAAATTCCATTGTAATTAGTCTGTGTGATCTATAATTTAATGTAATTTAAAAATGATCAAAAGTGATTAGTTGAAGTTACATTACAAATGATCATTTTTACAAGTAGAAACGTTTTATTATCTTATTTAATAGCTTTATAATAACGAATGCTAATTTTTTTTAATATTTGACTGAACCCTATCTGAATCAGTTCACCAAATGAACCCCATAAATTTGTAGGGAAAAAATGACTTAAATTAAAGAATATCCTTTTAATCAATAGGATTTAATTTTCTTCAAATGTCATTTAAATTCTTGTTAAAATTGTTACTTTCACAAATAATAGTCTTGAGATTATTTCATTTACTGTATTATTTAAAATACCCGTTTCGAATACTTGATAACCACGTATCATTTTTATATTAGCTAAATAGACGTTAGATTCACTTGAAGTTAAGTCAGATATAGGTTTATAAACACACACATACATACACACATTTGTCCGTGGTAATAACTAATTATAGTAAATATATCGGTTCTGTTCTTCTCCTTCTATAGGGGGGGGGAGTTGATGGCGAACGCCCTTGACCCTTCCTTCCTGCATAAAAATGCTTGTAATCCATTTCTCGAAGGAGCATGGTGATAACGCAGGATTATCGACATACGCTATGCAGTCATACTCAAAGCTGACCGACATCCTCTTTCACATGAAGAAATGACATCTAATACATAATTATTATTATTATTTTTATTATTATTATTAATTATAAATTAAATAATATAGGGGATAAAACCTCACCGTGCCTGGGGACTAGTATGTTTCATGGACTGCTCTCGATTTTCCCTCGAAATTGCGAACAAGGGCAGTCGATGACCCTGATTTTGTTTCTGCAATCGTTTTTCTTGAGAAATGATAAAGAAAAATGTTATTGGATATTGAATAAATTTATTTACTGAAACGAGGCAATACACTCCAACATCTTTTTGAATAAGTCCGAGCTGGTGTGACGCTTACGCCATACAAATTCACAAAAAATGACAAGAATTAGTGCGATATCTTGCAAAAAACAATAGTATAATATAAACAGTAAAAGGATGCATAAAGTGAAGTGGAGAAAGAGGAGGAGGACTCATTACTTGCCAAAACACTTTATTTGATCGGAGCATCATTAAGATTTATGTAAATGATTCTCCCGATAATTTTTAATACTTTACGAGGAAGGATTTACTTCATATTTTGTAAATTTATTAAATGTTTTCGTTTGTTTACTTGAAGAATTCTCTATGACTCCGCCACTTAATACATTTAAGGCTTTCTGCTACATTGGAGAGGATAATTTGCCTTGGAAATACTTTCCTCACATATTGTTGTTCTACGTGTGTTCAAAGCAGATTTGTTTTACCGTAATATTTTCAATTAATATAAGAGGGGAAAGTTTTTAAAATTCTGTGTTCTGAATACATTTTGGAATTTTAATACATGCCTTAAACTGTTTCCATTTTCGGATCTTTTCCGTTTGACTGCCGCCATTGAAACATAAGAGGTGAGTGCTCCCAGCCTTCTTTACTTAGCCTTATAAGGCTAACTAACGAAATATCACGACCTAACCTAACCAATCGTTGGGTCAACTGTACGACCTTGACGATTGGTTAGGTTAGGTCGTGATATTTTTGTTAGTTAGCCTTATAAAGCTAACTAAACAAAGCTGGAGACCCTGATCTTCAGGTGATCCCCTTATTTTTCTGAGTACACGATTAAAACTTAAAAATTAAGCATGGATCTTGAAAGTAATTAAAATTGTTTATAAGAAACAAAATTTGAAGGGGAAATTAAGAAAAGCTTTTTTATAAAGTAACTTATTTTGTATCATCAAGACATTTCAGTTAAAATACAAAATACAAAAAGTTTAATTATGTTTCAATGGCGGCAGTCAAACGGAAAAGATCCCCATTTTCAACTGTTTCCAACTATATGCGCTATCAAATGTTATTAAGTTAATTCTGAGATGTAGATAGACTATAAAAATATAGCGTGCGTTCGAAGGGTATAGAGTATATATTGTTGGTAGAGAACTTAATTACCTTAAAATAAGAGAGAATTTAGCGAATTTGTGATCTGTGGAACACGAATTATTATGCGTTACATATATTGTTACTTGATACTAATAGTAATATTTTATATTTTACAATTATTTTCTGCGTAGCAAAACTCCAATTAGACTAGGGTTGCCAGATTTTTGAAATGCCCATGCAGGACAAAAAAATTTCTGAGGTTTTTTAAGACCAAATTTTTTTTCGAATTGAAACTAGATTTCTCAACGGTTACAACAAACAAAATTAGAAAAATTTTATTAAAATAATGCTTAACGATTAAACATCGTGAATAAATTGAGGGACTAGTATGTTTCATGGACTGTTCTCGATTTTCCTACGAAATTGCAAACAAGGGCAGTCGATGACCCTGATTTTGTTTCTGCAATCGGTTTTCTTGAGAAATGATAAAGAAAAATGTTATTGGATATTGAATAAATTTATTTAATGAAACGACGCAATACACTCCAACATCTTTTTGAATAAGTCCGAGCTGGTGTGGCGCTTACGCCATACAAATTCGCAAAAAATGACAAGAATTAGTGCGATATCTTGCAAAAAACAATAGTATAAGAAACTTGATTAGATTAGGTTAGGTTAGGTTAGGTTAGGCTAGGTTAGGTTAGGTCAGGTTAGGTTAGGTTTCTCAAGAAAACCGATTGCAGAAACAAAATCAGGGTCATCGATTGCCCTTGTTTGCAATTTCGTAGGAAAATCGAGAGCAGTCCATGAAACATAATAGGGCCCGTGCCTGTTTGATGATGCAGATTTGAAGGTTATTTGTCATTTGAAAAAGATTAACAATTATAATAAAATTAATTTGATACCCGCTTTATACTCTTTTAATTTATCAAATAGCGGAGCTATTGAAGAATAGGGACCCCAGCCTTCTTTAGTTAGCTTTATAAGGCTAACTAACGAAAATATCATGACCTAACCTAACCACTCGTCAAGGGCGTACAGTTAACCTAACGATTTGTTAGGTTAGGTCGTGATATTTTCGTTAGTTAGCCTTATAAGCCTAACTAAAGAAGGCTCGGGTCCCTATTCTTCAATAGCTCCCAAATAGCTAAGACATATTGAAAAAACCTGTTTAGGCATAAGAAGTTTTAGAGGTATAAGATACGACAGTCTTCTTTAGCTCTAGGTTTGTAGTTACAGTTCAATACCTCGTATAAAAGCCATGTTTACAGACCTTAAAAAGAAAACTACTTTATTCTATCGGATAACCAATATTCAAATAACTTTTGTAAAAGAGTCAAGCAAAAAATTAATAACTTTTTAGTTGGATCATTAAGATCTCATATATATATATATATGAATAATGAAACATATCATGTAATAAAGATTGGGAATAAATTTTGTGGGGATTCTAAAAATTTTAGTGATTCTTGCTATCAAAGCAGTAATTGCATTTAGAAAACTGATATCTACTCCCAGTATATGTTCAGCAATTAGGTTTATAAACCCACGCATCAATATAGGGTTTGATTTTATCCATGTATGAATTTGAAGTATGTAACCGAAATTACTACAAAAAGTTTAAAGTTTAATAAGCAATTTTTTTTAGGGTTTGCCTCAAGTTATTGCAAATTAAGTTATTAATAATATATATATATATATATATATATATATATATATATATATACATATATATATATATATATATATGAGGGTTATTAATAACTTAATTTGCAATAATTTGAGGCAAACCCTAAAAAAAATTGCTTATTAAACTTTAAACTTTTTGCAGTAATTTCGGTTACATACTTCAAATTCATACATGGATAAAATCAAACCCTATATTGATGCGTGGGTTTATAAACCTAATTGCTGAACATATACTGGGAGTAGATATCAGTTTTCTAAATGCAATTACTGCTTTGATAGCAAGAATCACTAAAATTTTTAGAATCCCCACAAAATTTATTCCCAATCTTTATTACATGATATGTTTCATTATTCTTTATAGAATAATGGACAAAAGTCTTTTGAGAACCTCTATTCTTTATAGACATTCAAATTTATCACTTCTAACGTAGCGCGTAAAATATTACATAATTTGTTCATACTTTTATCCATCAATCATTCAATCTTTAATTTCTCCTCACTGTCTGTGCATTCCTCTTTTCAAGGACAAGTAAATGGAAGTATCCTCGGTAAAACTAAGTCTGCCTCAAAAGGTTATTTTCAAGGATGGAAGTATCCTTAGATAAAACTAAGACTGCCTCAGAAAAGTTATTTTCAAGAATGAAAGCCTCCGTGTAATCCCAGACTCTACATTCAGAAGTAATTAACACTTAAACCTTCCGTAATGAGAACATAATTAGTTTACGTCTCTTCCTTTGAGGTGCTAATTATGGATAAAAAGTCAATATACTTTTGAAGAGAATTGTTACTTTTAACATCAAAGGTCATATTAACATTTAGAAAAATACTATCTTATTAAAACAAAAAAAAATTTAATACAATGAAGCATTTTTATATTAATTAAACCGGTTTAATAAGTGGCGTTAATTTATTACTCCAAAGAATAGCGACCCCTTCTAAGGTTTTCTCCCCAAAATTTCCCCCTCACACTTGGGGTGGAGTAATACCATATGACGATTATGTATTAAAGATTTTATTACTGTAATACCATTCGGAAGAGGAGTATAATTGAAAGGTACATTGCTGAAGCTGGAGTATTTTACCTAACTCCGGGTAGCAACCATAGTGTCTATGTCTTCCGGATGAGCTTCCGACCGAAACTCGTTCAGTACTGACCATTAGTGAGAACTGTTAGTTTGGTGGTTCCGTTTTACGGTGCGAGGGCAATTCGTCCCCGGACAATTCGTCGCCGGACAATTCGTCCCCGGACAATTCGTCGCCGGACAATTCGTCGCCGGACAATTCGTCCCGGACAATTCGTCGCCGGACAATTAGTCCCTAGGACAATTCGTCCCCGGACAGTACGTCGCCTACAAAATTAATTTTTAAGTTTTAAATTGTAATATGACCTTAAGTACTCGTCGCCTTCAAAATAAAAGTAAGAGACACTCGGCAACTTTTTCTTCATAAAACCTTCATAAATTAAAAATTATTATTTAAGTTAGGCTTTAAAACAAGTAAAAACCTTCTAATATTTACTATTTTTAAAAAATCATGCTTAAAATACAGTTTAATGGCTACAAAAAATATAAAATAAAAGCATAAAATGGATTTAAAAATGACACTCGGCAACCTTTTTCTTCATGAAATGAAATTATAAATTGTAAATGACACTCGGTAACTTTTTTCTTAAACGTAGGTTATTTTAGGTTTACCTTTAATTTTCAAGTGGCATTTATTTTTAAGACGTCAACCCATCAGCATGGCTAGTTCCTAGTTGCACGGTTATTAGTTCGGAGAAAGGAAAAAACATACTTGTGGATAAAGAGAACTATATTTACACGAGAAACAAGCAAAATGCTGATGGATCTGTGATCTATTGGAGGTGTGAAAATCGTGCATGCAAAGGTAGACTACATACCGACGCTGAATATAATGAATTGAAGTTGATTGGTAACCATAGTCACGCAACGACAGCTGCCCAAGTAACTGCTAGAGTCGCCATTTCATCTATTCAAAAAGAGTCCATTTCAACTCAAAATCCCCCTCGTTCAATTATAGCTAATGAATTAGGAAATTTAAATGATTGTGCAATTTCTGAAATTCCTAAGCTTTCACATGTTAACCGTAATATTAGGCGATGGAGGCAAACTAAGACTAACCATCCCTCCATTCCAATTTCAAACGTTGGATTTTCTGTTCCAGTAGAATATTCCTACTTGGAGAATGGTGCTAAATTTTTGCAATATGACAGTGGCCCGGAAGATTCAAAACGAATTGTACTTTTCGCGAGCGATGAAGCCCTTGATCAATTGAAATTGTACAAGAATTGGGCTGGCGATGGAACATTTAAGTGTTGCCCTAGTATATTTTTTCAATTATATGTCATACACATACAAATCGGTAGCTTTAATGCCCCAAGATTATTCGCACTGCTCTCAGACAAAAGCCAAGATTCCTATATTCGCCTTTTTGAAAATGTAAAAGAATTGTTAGAGGATGATGGCCCGGAAAATATTATTTTAGATTTCGAAAAAGCTGCCCACAATGGATTTTTAGAAGCATTTCCAGACGCAAATTTGTCTTCTTGTTTGTTTCATTTAGGTCAAAATGTTTATAAGCATGTCGTTCAAGAAGGCTTCAAATCGAGATACCACGAAGACGACGCATTTAGTCTAAAAATCCGCTGTTTTGTTGCCCTTGCTTTTTTGCCAATGGGTGACGTAGTTGATGGATTTGAAGATCTTGTCGACGATGATGATATTCCCCAGTCTTTAGTCACTTATTTCGAGAATAATTATATTGAACCCACAAGAGGAAGAGGTGCTAGAAGGCGTCGTCTCGAGCCCCCATACACAATAAGAAGTTGGAATGTACATTCGCGATGCATGGCAGAAGAACCCCGTACCATAAACGGCTTAGAAGCTTTTCACAGTGCCCTGAATCGTGCGGTGAGCGCAATCCACCCCAATATATGGACTCTTATAGACGTGCTACGACGCGAAGAAGGTTTGGCGAGAAGCAAAATGCAGAAATTTCTTCAGGGGGAAGTCGTTTTTAAGAAGAAAAAATACAGAGATCTAGATAGTCGTATACTAAAATTAATAGAAAAGTATGACTCGATAAATAAGCTTCAGTTCTTAAAAGGGGTTGCCCATAATCTCAAATTTTAAATGCCTTTTATGCTTTCACTTCATCTGTTTTTTAATGTTTGTTACTATTAAAATGTATTGTATGTAACTGTATGTAATAGTAAATGTTAGAAGTTTTTTACGTTTTCTAAAACCTAACTTAGATAATAAATTTTATTTGTACGCGGCGAACTGTCTGGGGACGAACTGTCTGGGGACGAATTGTCCGGGGACGAATTGTCCATGGACGAATTGTCCGGACACCCCGTTTTACATCCTTCAACCAAGAAGGGTCATTGAGAAAGGCAGTAATGTCACAACCGGGAAAAATAAGTCCCCTTTAAAAGGAGAACTGAACATATTACATGCAGCAGGCTCGTCACTACACACTTCTTCCCATTTCTCAGACTGGCTTCGGACAGTTCATGGCTGGATTGTCATAATTTCTCTTTGGTGAAGCAAATAACTTTCTACATACAATAGCATCAGTTCATATATCCTCAGATAATATAACTTTTCTTGATATTTTAAGTTAAAATTTAATTCAAAGGATCTGGCATTGGGATGCCTTGAGTTTATTTCAAATATATTTATAGTATCAGTATGTAACTCATTCTTTATGTAATCCCGAATATCATCACACGTAATATTAAGATCACATAGGCCAATACATAAATCACATACTTTTCAGCAGACTCAAAATTAATATGCTCCTTAAACTACCTTTCACCTATTATTTTGGGACAACTCTGTACCATCATAAAGTAATCCTGGTCGACTCTGAAATCCATCATTTTAGCAGGACTCGTAAGTCCACCAGACATCCCCCTCCCCCCTCACCGATCTGTTTGTCCTTTATATTGTTCCAACAATATCGTCCTCCTCCTTTCCATTATTAGGAGAGCCATTCGCTTTATCGCCTCTTATCTTAGATCTTTATCATGCTAAGACCGCGTGCTCCATCCCTGAACAAAAAAAAATTCGCCCCCATTTATTCATCTTCGGCTGCAGCAGTTTCGCCGTTGAACTTATCAATTGTTCAGCAATTGAGGTATGGAATCTGGCGTGATCATTTGATGATTTCTATTTCAAGCGAAATATAAGATTCTATTCGATCTTTGCAATGAAATGTAGAGGTTAAAAGCACTTAAAGGGAAAATCATATAATTTAGAATTTCCTTTACTTTTGCAATATAAAAAGTAATAAATAAGAAAACGAATTTTGGTAGCCATTAATACTATACCAAAAAAGGGGCTTTTTTTATATAGGTCACTACTCACAACCATATGACACTTTCAAAATGTAGTTAAAGATCTGTTACGGATCGGGAGCTGATCCGGAGCTGATTTAAGGCGCGTGTTCCCAGGCCATAAACACCCCCATCCCCTTAAGTGACGTCCAATGGTGTACTTCGGCCACGAAGCAGAGTGTAGTGTTACTCTTAAACCCCGAACTATTTTTTCTTAAAAGAGAGATTGTATAGCTTCTAAATTCTGAAATGGTGTACTGGGCTTACCTTCCAAAGCGTTCTAAACTCTCATATTTTATTAAAGGTTTATTTCCCATGTTTCATGGTACAAAAGATTGTACCAAACACTATTTTCACTGTAAAAAGTACTATTTTTAACCGTGTTTCGCAGTATGCTAACAAAATTGATTAAGTCTGGACTTAGTTCTCGTTACATTAAAAATAATTATTTAAAAAATAATTATCAAAAAATAGATTTTAAAAGGGTGTCTATCATCTGGATTAATTCCTTCCTAGCATATCTATCTATCTGTCTTTATATATATATATATATATATATATATATATATATATATATATGTGCTGCAAACGCACAAGGAAAAATCATCTCACGTGTTTAATTGTGAAATTCATCCCATATATATATATATATATATATATATATATGTTAAACACAGACCGTGCATGGAACAAGGAACTCTTCTGGGAAAATTAAATCCACTATAGTCCGAAAAGTAATGGTAAATGACAAATACCATAGTTTTTCTTTTCATGATGCTAGTCCGACGTGGGCAACGGGTCTCTCGCAAAGAGGTCCCATAAATATAGCTCCCCTCACCAGCTATCTGCAAAGCAGTCAGGATCCAGCTTTGGGACATGGATCTAGGGTTTAAAGCAAGCCTAGTCCCACTACATTCAGAACCACTATATAAGTAAAAGACTCGTTGCATTCACGTCGGATTGAATAAATCAAAGAAAAAGTGGTATATAGTGGTATATAGTGGTATATAGTATATATATATACTTATATAGTGGTTCTGAATGTAGTGGGACTAGGCTTGCTTTAAACCCTAGATCCATGTCCCAAAACTGGATCCTGTCTGCTTTGTAGATAGCTGGTGAGGGAAGCTATATTTATGGGACCTCTTTGCGAGAGACCCGTTGCCCACGTCGGGCTAGCATCATGAAAAAGAAAAACTATGGTATTTGTCATTTACCATTACTTATTCGGACTATAGTGGATTTAATTTTCCCAGAAGAGTTCCTTGTTCCATGCACGGTCTGTGTTTAACATATAAGTTTCTCAGGGGACCATTCTGAGTTTGTGTATATTAAACGGACGTGTTACGTGCCTTGAAAAGTACCGCTCAATGTCCCGGTTGAGGTTTAAGTTTTGTTTTTTTGGCTAAAAATACAATAGTTACCCCTTTTTCTTTGATTTATTCAATCCGACGTGAATGCAACGAGTCTTTTACTTATATAGAGGTTCTGAATGTAGTGGGACTAGGCTTTCTTTAAACCCTAGATCTATGTCCCAAAGCTGGATCCTGTCTGCTTTGCAGATAGCTGGTGAGGGAAGCTATATTTATGGGACCTCTTTGTGAGAGACCCGTTGCCCACGTCGGGCTAGCATCATGAAAAAGAAAAACTATGGTATTTGTCATTTACCATTACTTATTCGCACTATAGTGGATTTAATTTTCCCAGAAGAGTTCCTTGTTCTATGCACGGTCTGTGTTTAACATATGTTTCTCAGGGGACCATTCTGAGTTTGTGTGTATATATATTATATATATATATATATTATATATAATAATATATATATATATATTATATATATATATATACAGTATATATATATATATTATATATATATATATATATATATATACCAGGGTGGCGCAAAAGTCGCGCATCAAAGGAATTTTCAGCGTTGATTATAATATATTATAGATTAAAAACAAGCTCATCCTCTCGTCTATTGTTAATTTCGCAGCCATCCCCTACCTAAAGGAAAAACAATAATATTTCTTCAGACATATACGGACAGCAACTCTGGGTGAATTATAAAAAATGTTCTGGCAGAACCCTAAATTTGCTGTACAACAGGTCTTTTAGACTTACATAAATTACCCCCGAGATGCTCAGCTTCGCAAATGTTTGCTACCCGCAATGTCTCGAGTTTCCCGGAGGTAACAAGACGTGCTCAATACAGTCTAATGCAAAGAATTAAAAAATCAACCAACCCGATTATCCAAGCTATCCATGAGTCCTGCCATTTATCCTCTAAGCTATGGAATTCTTGGTACAAAAACGTCTGTCTGTAGCTCCACTTAACTTCGACATTACAGTATTATTTCTAATCAATTGTATATATTGCTATCCTTAGTATATGAACTGTCATTGTATTAATAATATTCGTCATATGGACTATAGTCTGCCCATAAACCTTTTCATTTTCATTTTCATTTTCAATATATTATAGTCAACACTGAAAATTCCTATGATGCGCGACTTTTGCGCCACCCTGTGTGTATATATATATATATATATATATATATATATTATATATATATATATATATATATATATGAACCAAAATAAAATTTCCCAAGATAAAAAGAAGTATCGCTCAGATAAGAGGATAAATGCGATAGCTTTTAAAATTTGAAATGAGATTGGTCAGCTTGCCCGAATCGATTACACTCTCAGTGAGGAGAGTCAAACCCATCGGCAAGATAAAACTGCCGAAATTGGCATGGCTGCGCTAGTTAAAGGGCAAAGAGAATCCATTAGCAATGGAAAAATCACTTGAAACTTCCCTTCTCTTACTATACTATATTTGAATCATTTCGTCTATCTTTTATGAAGAGTTTTGGAGAGAGGAAAAGAGTAGCTTTTATGAGTTTAAAAAATTTGTTTCGTTCACTTCAAAAAGTTTAATTTCTAAAGATTTACGTATTAAGTTTACTCGCTCTCACCTCTTGGCATCCACTGAATTGGGGATTTTTATTAGCTTTTTAACTGAACGGAAAAGGTTTTTTTAACATTATTGGCTATATATACAGTATATATATATATATATATATAGAGAGAGAGAGAGAGAGAGAGGAGAGAGAGAAAGAGGCCTATATATGTATATATAAGACCTACATGGTGTTCAAAAAGAAACGCAACTCGAAACAGGAAGAAAAGGGTTAGGTTACAATGATATGTGCATTCTCCAATGGGTTGTGTTTCTTTTTGAACACCCTGTGTGTGTGTATATATATATATATATAATACATACAGTGTGTATAGGCGTCTGAAAAGTTGCACGCAAAGGGAATTACAGTATTTAATTACATTATAGTCATGGGCGCCCGCAGGTAGGGGCAAGGGGGGGCGCTTGCCCCCCCCTGGAAATGCCAAGAAAATATATTAAATATTTTCTAAGAAAATATTTATATCCTAAACTTGCTGAAAAGTATCCAACTGCCTCCTAAAGGGTGAAAAATTTTATTTGTGTGCATGATAAAAGGTTGCTACCTTTTTATTTGTTCACCGGGAGAAAATCAACTCCAACAAAACTGATTTTATGGAAAAGGTTGTTCATAATTTTGGTAGTGACCGCAGACGACTACAATTCCTATTCAAATGAGCAGTGTAGGTGATGCTCGAAACACCGTTTTCAAATTAGGTACAACATTTACTTCAGTGTGCTTTTTTCTTCATTCTATCATGTTTCTGTTATAAATAAAATAAATGATTGTTATCATGTGCATTGTATGTATATACAATATATATTTGCATTTTCCATTACAGAAAATGCAACACTAAACTTGCTTAGAATTAACCTGCTGGTTCCTAAGGGGTCAAAAGTTTTTTGCTTGCTCCGGTCCCTACCTATTAATACATTAAATTTTGCCCCCCTTTGGAAAAAATCCTGCGGGCGCCCATGATTATAGTAACGTCCTTTGAACTGAATGGCCAACATTTTGAACATTTATGATATGGTTTCAGGAATTTCTCATCGAGTCACGAGTTTCATTGTATTTCTCAGTGAGAAGAAAGGGGCTTTTCAGACACCCTCGAGTGCGAGAGATTAACACGTAAAGCGCCTCTGAACGCAAATCGTTATGAGTTTCTTCGGTTGTTGAAATATATGACAGGTTATATTATCTTTTACCTAGAACTCCTACTCAAAAAAGGTCCCGGGTTCGAGTACTGGTGAACAATTTTGTAATGTATATATATATATATATTTGCTTGGGGATATTCGCTTGTACCTTCTTGGGAATGGACGTGTTGTGTCTCTCTCTGTATTAACACCCAAATAAGAGGGGAATAAACTACTCGGCGGTTTATTCTGTTTACACCCGAAAGTGTATAAAGTATCAGTGAATCCGTACATATAAACTATTAATTGAAATTTAGTAAAATTAAGAAAGTGTAATACAGTTTACATAAATTATCACCAGTTTAACGTATATATTTAAACCGTAACCTGGTTGGCATTGAAGAAAGTTTGAAACGGCAGGAAAAAGGTCATGAAACGCAAAGGTCAGAAAACCCTCGTGACCATCGAAAGGAAAGAAAAGAGAAAGAAAGGAAAAAATAAATAAATAAATAAATAATTTGTGTGTTTATTTCTTTTTACGATAATTAATGAATAGCATGACCATGGGTCCATAGGCGTACGGCACCTAATCTTTTTGGAGGAGGCGGGGGTGATACAAATTTGTCCGAATTTTTAAGTTACAACAAAGAATGCCCGAAATTAGATAGTTAGTGTAATTAACTGTGTGTATGTATATATATATATGAAAAATTATTTCACGAAAGTGACACGTGAAAAATATTTTTGATGAATAAAACCACGAAGGGAAAAGAAACACAAAGGGGTGCTCAAGCGCTTTTGTCTAATGACATCCTCAGTGTTCCTGAGGATGTCATTAGACGAAAGCGCTGAGCACCCCTTTGTGTTTCTTTTCCCTTCGTGGTTTTATTCATCATATATATATATATAATATAGGAAAATAGGATCATCACAGGCTCAGGCTCCCTCACTCCAACAGGCCATTAGAAGCACTAATATTACCAAAGAATATGTCATGCTCTGCAAAATTAACTGTATGATTTTTCTTTTTTTATGCAACTTCGATGATGTATTGTAATCCCTATCGGTACTTAGTTAATTTTGATTAATAGGGCATAAGACTATATCAAATATTTTATCATGCATGGTAATCCTCTTCAGATTCCAAATTTTGACGTTTCGCCCTCCTCGTGACGAAATCTGTGAGTTGAGATTGGTTTGCATCGATCACAGCACTGAATTTGACGTTTTCACCCTCGTGGACTAGTTTCTTATGTTTCCTGTCTTATAGCCCCTATTTGGGCTAAATACCATAGTAAAATCTAGATTAAACCTGGAATAAAAATAGCCTATAAGTACTAATAACAGCTTAATAAGTACTTAATAGCAGCTAATAAATAAAAATATGAAATTATCTTATAACTTTCTGATCCTGAATTTGCCCGAATGCAGAGCCAGTTTCCTCGAATTCAGCCCCCTCAGCCCCCCTAGCCCCCCTCCCGGCTTAAGTCTATGCATGGGTTCAAATTCTCACTTAATCTGCAATTTGTGTAATCTGGAAACAACTGAAAATGCAGCAATAAGATGCGATTTCTGTAAAAAGCTGCAGGACTTTATCTGCATGAATTGGGATGATAGGAAAATATCTCTTGTCTCGAACGCGAAACAGATCGTGGGAATCAAATTTCTGTGTGACGCATGTACACAGACTGTAAACTCCTTCCTGGTATTTAAAGAAATGGAGAAAGCAAACGCGAGGGTTACAAGAAAAGGATGAAATAATGAAAATTCGGGTGGATGAGAAAGAGAGGAGGAAACAACGAATAACAATATAATAACGAATAACAATATAAACAATATAATACGGAATGAAGACATAGATGAAAGAAAAGAGATAAGTAAAAGTTGCGAGGTAGTACAACTGTTCAATCAACGAAATGCTAAAAAGATAATAACTAAAAACGTAGGAATTAAACAGCCAAAGAAAAATAATGATAATACCAAAACTAAGAACATTGAAAATAATAAGATAACAAGAAGTAGGAGCGTAGAAAATACCGTATGTAAATACTACGCAAAAGGGAACTGCAGATATCGGGATGGGCAATGCATCTATGCACATCCCACATTATGTAACACACATTACACAAGTGGATGGATACTGCAAATTTGAAGAGAAGTGCAAGTTCCAACATCTTACTGTCTGCAACACCTATGCAAGATATGGGAGGTGCAAATACGGACAAAAATGCGGTTACCACCACCCTCAAAGGAACGCAACGGGTGAACAGGAAAAACGAATATCAAAGAAGGGTACCAATTTTTTAGACGTAGCCAACACAATTCAGCTGCTAAATACTATCCAGCAAATACAAAGTCAACTGACAAATATAGGAATCCGAGATCCGGACAGAAGGCACGCACAAAGACACTTCATGCGTTATCTGGACAACAGGCACCGACAAAGATAAAAAGAGGCAAATTCTCGGAGGACCACAAGACAACGAAATCGGCACCCCCATTGGAAAACGAATCGGAACCACCTGTATACGAAAACGATAGAGAAAAAATGAAAATAA
This sequence comes from Bathynomus jamesi, assembly GCA_023014485.1. Lineage (NCBI taxonomy): Eukaryota > Metazoa > Arthropoda > Malacostraca > Isopoda > Cirolanidae > Bathynomus > Bathynomus jamesi. Next base: position 1,069,564 of record JAJOZX010000437.1, read on the forward strand.
TCCTAGCCAACATTCAGGGCCTTAAATCAAATCATTCCCCAGACGAAGTTTTATACCTGAAAGGACTCATTCAAGAAGCCGGAGCAAAGTTTGCATGCCTCACAGAAACTCATCTAAAGGACTGCCAGGCGAACTGTGTAAACTGTGAGTTCTGTGTTGACAAAAAAGAAATACAAATTGACAGCTATAACATACACCGATCCGACAGAACAGTGAGACGCAAAGGAGGATGTGCTACTTACACACGCGAAAGGCATATGGCAGAAATGACTCTAAGTACCTCAAACAGCTACGTAGAATGTGTAGCAGCAAATGTTGAAAAATTGAATATGGTACTAATTGTAATGTACAAACCCCCAAACACGCCAACTTCAAAATTTTCAGATTTCATTACAGAGGTAAGAAACTGGGTAAAAGATCTACACTCTGCAACCCCAAATATTTTTCTCTGTGTTGATTTTAATTTCCCATTCATGAAATATAAAAGGATAGGAAAAAATATATGTATATACCAGGACAAGGGGGGACACACGAGAAGACCAGGAGCATGTAAAAGTGCTACTAGCTCTAGCTGATGAATTTATGTTAACGCAAGAAATAACAGAAAACACAAGAAAAAACAATTGCCTAGATTTGGTATTCACAAACAACAGCAACCTAATTGATAATGTAGAAATATCCCCAACTATAATATCGGACCACAACATTATTGAAATAACAACCAATATAAAAGCAACAGGAAAGGAAAGAACGCAAACAACAGAAGGAAGCAAATTCAAATTTTTTAGTTTTCAATCCAAAGCTATAAACTAGGAAGATGTTGCATCCAGCATGGAAGTAATAGATTGGAAACCCATTTTCGAAGCCAAGAAAACGGAAGAGATACTGACTTTAGAAGAGAAGACGTTAGAAATTGTGGAAAGACATGTCACAAAAATGCAACAAAGAGGAAAGAGAAGCTGGTTCGAGAGACAAAAGAGGTCATTGTTCCGAAAGAGAAAAAGAGTGACTGCAAAATTAAGTAACTGCAAAGATAACAACATCAGAAAAATATTAAATGATAAACTGCAGGGTATCAATGACGTCATACAGGAACTAATTGAGAAGCATACAGAAAAAGAAGAAGACGACGCTATAGAAGCGGTGAAGGTTAACTTAAAATACTTCTATAATTTTGCAAAACTGAAGTCGAAAAACCATGCGACTATTGAACCTCTGAAAAACGAGAACAGTGCTTTATCTGATGATCTAACAGAAGTATCCGAAATATTTAGAGCTCAGTGCGAATGATCTTTCAGTATCCCAAAAACTGACAAAGTGATATGCGATAGAAACGTGTTCTTTGAAGAAGAACTTCAAGGGGAAAGTATAACGGACTTCTATTTTACGACAGATGATATTACACAAGCTATAGGGAAACTAAAAGCACACTCAGCGGCAGGACCGGATAAATGGAATGCCACACTGATCAAAAACTGCAAGAATGCAATCGCTGAGCCCCTATATTGGATATGAAGACGATCATTAGACACGGGAGAAATACCGGGCATCCTGAAGAGCTCGAACATAGTCCCAATATATAAAGGAGGAGATCGATCCGAGGCCAAAAACTATAGGCCAGTGAAAATCTATGACTTTTTGGAAACTCAGAAAAAATTCAATAATAACTAGCATGGGTTTCGGTCAGGCAGATCATGCCTATCACAACTAATGGAACACAACAACAACATTATTGATGCACTTGAAAGTAATGAAAAGCATGATGTAATATACACAGACTTTGCCAAAGCGTTCGACAAGTGTGACCATGGAATCATAATACATAAACTGAAATATATGGGAATAAGAGGAAAAGTAGGGAAATGGATATATAATTTCCTTAGTGAGCGGCAGCAAGTCGTTACAGTACAAGGAATATCTTTATCAGAATCAGAGGTCCTCAACTCAGTACCACAAGGAACAGTATTAGCTCCACTACTCTTCATAATCATGCTAACTGACATAGATGAGGACGTTACCAGAGACAGCACAGTAACATCCTTTGCTGATGACACAAAGATCAGTAGAAAACTAAGAAACCGTGAAGATATAGGATCTCTACAAACCGACATGAACAGAATCTACAAGTGGACGGAAGACAACAATATGAAGTTTAACACTGAGAAAGTTCAGCTGTTAAGGTACGGGAAAAGAGAAGACCTAAAATCCATGGAATATTATATCCCAAATAGACAGGAAATTCAGAGAAATTCTAAAGCAAAAGATTTAGGGGTTGTAATGACTGATGATGCGAAATTTGAAACACAAAATAAGATAGCAGTAAACAGAGCAAAGGGGCCATTCAAAAACCACGTGGTCCTTTTTCGGGTGGTTTTCAAACCCGTCCCCCTCTTTGTGGTCACTTGTGGCCAATGCCTTAAACCCTCCCTCTTGGCTGTGAAGCTTCTCTGAATCTCTTCTAGCTGTCTAATGTCTTCTTTTTTATATGGGGATGTTAGAACCGAGCAGTATTCCAATTTGGGTATGATCAGTGTTTTCAGTAGAGGAATCATTATACTCCTATCCCTTCGTTTAAAGGTTCTCAGTATCTGCCCAGTTATTCTCTTTGTGGTCATTCAAAAACCACGTGGTACTTTTTCGGGTGGTTTTAAATCCCGTTCCCCCCTTTGTGGTCACTTGTGGCCAATGCCTTAAACCCTCCCTCCAAAACCATGTGATATAGCTTAAGCTCTCACGTAAAGAAAAATTAAACTTTCAAAACAAGGAGTGTGTTTATAAACTTTCAGTGTGCTTTTGAAGAATCTTTCTTCAGCGAATTTTCTTCACAACTGTAGGTCTCTTGTGATGCCGGTTATTATCATTAAAAATAAATTCTACGTTAACAACTACTGTAAACCTGCAAAATTCTCATTCAGAATTCGCACAAACCTTTATATTACAGTACATTTTGCATTTTCACTGTTGTAACTGTAACACGATTCAGTTCAGTCTAACATTATTGTATAATTTAGGGTTGCCAGACGGGAGAGTCCCGCATTCGATCCAAAAATCCCGCGTCAAAATCCCGCGTTCAAAATGTCCCGCAAAATTATTTTTTAAGCAAATTTTTTAGGGATAAATTGATTTAGAATTTCAATATTATGTATAATAATTTCAATTTATTCACGATGTTTAATCGTTAAGCATTATTTTAATAAAAATTTTCTAATTTTGTTTTTTGTAACCGTTGAGGAAATCTAGTTTCAATTCGAAAAAAAATTTGGTCTTAAAAAAAACTCAGAAAAATTTTGTCCCGCATGGGCATTTGAAAAATCTGGCAACCCTAGTCTAATTGGAGTTTTGCTACGCAGAAAATAATTGTAAAATATAAAATATTACTATTAGTATCAAGTAACAATATATGTAACGCATAATAATTCGTGTTCCACAGATCACAAATTCGCTAAATTCTCTCTTATTTTAAGGTAATTAAGTTCTCTACCAACAATATACTGTATACTCTATACCCTTCGAACGCACGCTATATTTTTATAGTCTATCTACATCTCAGAATTAACTTAATAACATATGATAGCGCATATAGCTGGAAACAGTTGAAAATGGAAACAGTTTAAGGCATGTATTAAAATTCCAAAATGTATTCAGAACACAGAATTTTTAAAAACTTTCCCCTCTCATAATAATTGAAAATATTACGGTAAAACAAATCTGCTTTGAACACACGTAGAACAACAATATGTGAGGAAAGTATTTCCAAGGCAAATTATCCTCTCCAATGAAGCAGAAAGCCTTAAATGTATAAAGTGGCGAAGTTATAGAGAATTCTACCAAGTAAACAAACGAAAACATTTAATAAATTTACAAAATACGAAGTAAATCCTTCCTCCTAAAGAATTAAACATTATCGGGAGAATCATTTACATAAATCTTAATGATGCTCCGATCAAATAAAGTGTTTTGGCAAGTAATGAGTCCTCCTCCTCTTTCTCCACTTCACTTTTTGCATCCTTTACTGTTTATTTAAGATATTTATTCGAAAAGAATAAGTACCCCTTAAAAAAACTATTTACTTCACCTACAGTATTTATTCGAATAATAATACATAATCTCGCTATTTGTTTGGTATATAAAAAAACCGCAATAAAATTACAAAGATTTAGTGCATCACGAACTTTCGACTAAAAATACGAGTCTCAAGTTGGTCATAGTTTTGACTGGAAACTTTTGATACAATAAACTTCCTCATTTTTAATGCGCCTTTTTACATAAACTCTCGAGAATTACGGTCTAGCTTTAGTATTCTTTGTTTTTATGAAATTTATTTGCATGTAAAGTAGAATTTTTTTAAGAGAATGAGCACTAAAATATAATTCTATTTACTCACTTTAGGGAGTGATCAGGTATAGATGAAAAAGCAGTGGCTATAGCTTTATCCTAAGACAAGATCAGTAACTATAGCTTTATCCTAAGATATAGCCTTGTCCTAAGATAAGACAAACAACAATACACACGAAGCCACCTCTCTCTCTCTCTCTCTCTCTTCAGATTAAAATTTCCGCAAAGGTTTGGCTAGTTAAAAAATAAATAATATAAATAAATAAATGAATTATAAAAATTTGAAAGTTAAAACACAGAAATATTGAAAAATTTGGCATTTCTTTAAAAATATAAAAAATTCTGAGATTTCTGTCAGACTCAGACATGTGGAACCCCCATTTTTTTATACTTTTTTATGTAATCTTAATTTTTGAGAACGGACTAGATCCAAAATTATTTTTTCGAAAGCACTTTTTGATGATAAAATGTAAATAGATAATCTAGGCTGAAGCTATTTTTTTTTTAACTTGAGTTTTTATATTTTTTTGTAAAAGAATTAATGAATCTTTTTATTCTAACCAGAAAACTGAATTGCAGAAATATTTTGCTAACAACAAAGGGGAGTTGGGGGGGGGACTGGGGAGCTGGGGTTAGGAGAAGGGACAGTGAGGTTTTTTTTTTACCGAAAAGATGGTTCGTTTAAAATTTATTTAAATTTGTTGTTACAAATATTGTTTCATTATGGAACCTTTTCCTTTTGGTCGGGGGGATGTGGGGGAGGAGGTTCGGACCTATATTAGGTTTTTATTTTATATTTATTAAAACAATAACATCTACTTTACTTCGAAACAAATATCCAATACTCAATTCCCTATATTATTATATCCTGTATTATATACCCAAAAGTTGAAATTTTTGATATAAATTTTGAGTATGGGAAATTGAGTATCTTCCATGAAATGAAATGCAAGGAAATACAAGGATTAATTTATTGTACATATACAGTATAATGATTACATCGTAGAAATTAGGTGAAGCTGAGTCGGATGTCAAAACAGGAGTTAACATAACGTTCCGTCACAATAACGGCTGTATCCAAAATGTTGATATATATATATATATATATATGATGAATTTCACAACTAAATTTCACTTGACAAAGTGTACTGTTGAATACACGAAAGGCCTTGGAATCATTTTTCCTTTTCCTAGTGGGTTTGCATCATATATATATATATGTGTGTGTGTGTGTGTGTGTGTGTATATATATATATATATATATATATATATATATATATATATATGTATATATATATATTATATATATATATATATATATATATATATATATATATATATATATATAAAAATTATTTCACGAAAGTGACACGTGAAAAATATTTATGATGAATAAACCACGAAGGAAAAAGAAACACAAAGGGGTGCTCAAGCGCTTTCGTCTAATGACATCCTCAAAGTGTTCCTGAGGATGTCATTAGACGAAAGCGCTTGAGCACCCCTTTGTGTTTCTTTTTCCTTCGTGGTTTATTCATCATATATTATATGTGTGTGTGTGTGTGTGTGTGTGTGTGTGTGTGTGTGTATATAATTCAGAGATGGGAAATCGGATCGGATTCGAATCGATAATCGGAATTAATCGATATTTTTTGAGAAATCTGAATCGAAAAAAAATTTGAATCGAAAAACGGGCGCGGATCTGAATCGAAATTTTGATCCGAATCGAAAAGAAACGATGAATCCGAATTCGAATTCAAATCGATAAAAAATATGGATCCGGATTTTAAAAATTTGGTTATAAGTTATAAATAACTTATAAGGCTTATTAACGTTTCCGGTTTCACCACAGGTAAAGACTGACCTTTCCGAGAATCTGTTTGCTTGGACAAAAATCATACTAATCCTATACTCCATCCATTAAGGTGCTAATCCTATTCCTTAAATTTTGGTATTGTCCGAGAGTGACAATTTCACACGCTCCTCAAAGAAATAACCTTTTGCCTTCGAACATTGAAAATATCTTAGTTGTCAGGGCTAATTTTAATTTGTAAATTTGTATCTATACAGTGGATATATTTCTTAAAGTATTATTATCATATTTTAATTTTTATGTATGCTATAATTAATATTTCTTGTATATATGAGCCTTAATTGTTTAATAAATTAGCTTATATGAATGATTTTTTTTTTGCACCTTATTAAGAGTAAATCTAAAGTTATTACTTAGATCGTTAATAGACTGAGAATTATCTGTATTATTTATTAAAAATGAAACTTATTAATAATAGCCACCCCTTGACTAAAACAACGATGATAGGTATAATTTTATTAAATGAACTCATAAAAATCAAGAAAAATTAGGCCTGGATCCGAATCGGATTCGAATCGGATCGAAATCGAAAAAGAAATAATCCGAATCGGAAAAAAATTCGAATCGATAAAAACCGAAAAATTTGAATCCGAATTCGAATCTATATTTCTAATTGCGTGAAAATCGGATTCGAATTTGAATCGAAAAAGATTTCGATTTCCCATCCCTGATATATATATATATATATATATATATATATATATATATATATATATGTATGCTGTCGCTTAAAATTATGGGAACATTTTCATAATCCGTGAAATCTATCATATGAGGGATCATATGTAGAGAGTATCAATGATTTAGAGTATTTCTAGATGTACAGAGGTCTGTACATTGAAAATATGAAATGGTGGTCAGTTATTTTAAACTCTTCACCAAAAAAAAAAAATCCATCCCTTTTTTGAATGTGTGTGTGTGAAAATAAAAATCCAACATTAATATGAAGTAAAAATTACAATGTCAGACGCGCTTTCCGCTCCTAAAATCTCCTAATTTGAAATTCAGATGCTTTTGGTTTCATTGTTTTCTTTATGACGCCTTATCACGTTATAAAAGCATCACATGATTTAGAGCGTATAAATTAAACTGCTTCCGGAACTTTTAAGACCAATTCAGTAAATTTAAGAAAATACTTCATTTTTAAGGAATTTTAAGTGGCTTTAAGGAAAAAAAGTTTTTATTTACTGAATATGATGATACTGAGCTACTGAGGCTACATTTTACAGAACATAAATGAATATTGAAAGTAAACTCAAAGGATTCCTTTTTCCTAAACGCGATACGCGCGAAACCATTTTTATATATCATGTCAGGGTTTTTCGCAAACTCTAAGTCGGACATATTCATAGTATGTATTAAACAATTAAATTTCCAAGAGTATAAATTATAAGAAATACAAAGACAATAAATTTCATAGTAAATTCATCTTTGATACATAACACTGCCCAACAAAAAAAAAAATTTTGCTACTGATTTAATTCTAAGACCTGTTTCTGGATAATATTGATGTGCTGATTTAAAAAATCACCTTAGATTTTGTCCATCACATCAGGTTTTCATGCAATGAAATATGCCTATTTTGGGTGATCCATGAAGGGCGCTTATCAAAATTGATGATTTTTGAGACCTGTTAACAGTTGTTTTGCTGTTAAAATTTTATCTGTGGAATACGCAAATCTGTGCATTAAATCTAAAGGTCATGTACAACATATTAAAATCTTGGGTATCTGTGATGTTAGTGAAGAGCAAGGTGAAAGGTTCCACCAAGATATCAAATTGATGGAAGAACGATACCAAGGAAGATGGGATACCCATATGATGGCTGACTACTGCTGGAGCATGCAAAGAGATTGTCTTGACATCTCTCATTCTAGGAAGTCCTATAAGAGAAAATTTATCAGCACTGAAAAGTAAGAAAACAAGAAAAAGACAATGTTAAGAAAACTGGTCCCGTGCTTGCTTTAATATGGATTCATTTTTTGCTTATTTAAACACTTTTAATCACTTTATGTGTCAATATTACCATTGTATATTAAAGTTCACTCCCTGCACAATTGTTTACTTTTCCATGCTGATTCTGAGTATGTAAAAACTTATTTTTTGAAAAGAAAAAAAATTGGGCATAACCCTGCCAAAATGCAATATCCCCAAAATATCTGTATTTGATTGCTCGAAAACCTGACGTGATAGGCAAAAACTAAGGTGATTTTTGAAATCAGCACACCAAAGTTACCTAAAAACAGGTGTTAGAATTAAATCAGCAAAATTGGTGTTGGGCAGTGTAATTGATAATTCATGACTGATCAGTAGGAGAAAATCGTCGTTTATATATATATATATATGGTATCTGCATATAAATATAATGAATAAATCATTCTATGTATATATTGTACACATATATTGCATAAGTGGGTGTATGTCTATATACCACCCATACAAAATGGGTGATAGGTATTTGCCAGACAACTGTACGTGATGAGAAAAAATGGATATGAATTTTGGATTCAGCACACCTGAATTGATAAAAAACAGTTATATATGTTGAAACATCAGATATGTTGCATACCAATGTTATCATTCCTGAAAGATTCAAGAAATTCCCAAAATTCCCGAAACTCGATTCGAATGTTAATGATTCCCAATTAATGTTAATTATTATAAGATTCCCAAATTACTCTGATCTCGTGGTTAGAAAGTGTGTTAAATTCTTAATGCACAATATCTCGAAGAAGTAGGCGATTCTCAAATTGACCCATTCTCATGTTAGGCCATTCATATTGTTATCAACAGTTTTTTCACTTTCGTCAAGGTTAGGTTACGCTAAGTTAAGTGGGTAACGGTGGTAGTCTCTCTGATGTCGCAACATCCAAGTCATTGATGCTGATGTTACGTTAAGGATAGTTTGTGATAATGTTAGGTAGGTTAGGTTTCCTTTCGGTTACGTTAGGAAATACAAGCCATTCTCATTTGACCCCATTTTTTTCTCAGATCAAGAAAACCTTTTCTTAAATGTGGATTTCTAATTCTTTGTATTCACACTTGCTGACAGCGAATGAGATGGGGATGAGGATGACAACGAGTGGGAAGTAAACCAACACTCAAAATAAAAGCTACTAAATTTAGAACTTAAAGCTTCTTTTTAAGGGTACTTCTAAGGGAAGTTTTTCTTCTTTTGGGTATCAGAGCTTCTTGTCAGATGATATAATAACTTCTTTTAATAATACATGACTCCTTAGAGGAAATGGTCTTCAAAACTTCTTTTTTTTTTGAGTGAGTTGAGACAAAAGAAGATAATATTTCTATGTAAAGAACGTCGCGGAAAAACTTTGTTTCCTGTGGCCCTGCGCTAATTATGTGATTCCGCGTCGAAGCGATATAAGCCCCCGTATCGACTAGCTTTTATTCACTTAAAAGTAAATGCAACTTTAAGAATGTAAGTATAGTTTATAGATTTATTAAAATTTTAACGTTATTTTTACTTGAGAGGAATGAATTTTATTCATATTTACAAATCCAAAAGATTACCGCTCACAAATCCAGATTATCTACCAGTAATGTCACTCACTACCAAATTTCATTTACATAGATAGCCTAAAACTTTACCTCCAGCTTTTGTATACTTTTAAATTTCATTAAACAAATTTAACTTCGAGAGGAAAAGTCCCGGCTATGAAAAGATATTAAAATTGGAAAGTATATTTCAATATTTAAAATTTAAATTTCCGTACTTTAGATGGAAATGCAATTATAGAGTTTCGGTATTGAATAAATAAAAAAAATTTCAGTTCTATTTATGATTACATTTACGAGAGGAATCGAATGCTATTACTATAAGCTATAATTTTAGCAGAATATAAGCTCAACTTCGAAGGCTTTCCAATCTTCATTCAGACTGCCTCTTTCTCTCGTCCGAGAAAAAAAGAATCATTCTTATGGAATCGAATTTTAATAAGGAACAAGATCAAGAATAGGGCTCCAAATACTCGTTACAAACGTTTCAACCCCGAGCGAGGTTATCATCAGTGAAAAGCTAAGTGGAAAATAAATAAAGTTAAAACAAGAATATAAAGTAGAACAAAATACAAAAATAATTAAAACAGTAGTAAAGGGCAACAAGTGCTAGAAAATGGAAATAAAAAATGTACTCACAGTGGACATGATCACGAATCAAAGGTAATGGTAGGAATAACCAGAGGAAAATCAACAAAAGAAAAAAGTGGGGTAAGAAGTATCATAGTTGGTTAGTAAAGGGTTTCTATAAGGTGAATAATTTAACATAAATTTTGAGTATTTTAGGTAAAGGTCAGCTTCTTAATGTATACAGACTCGGTGATTTTTTTGCCAACTTTAGTAGGTTGAGATGATAAAATAGAGAATTGATTAGTATTTACTGGGTAATCAGCTAATTCGCTGTGATTGCTGATAGCGGAATGTTCAGGGTTAGTCAGGGGATGATCAGTCCGATAGGAAAGGCTCCCTTGTGTTTATCGAATCTCTGCTTTTGGCGTCTTTATCTGCTAGTGGGAATGAAGTAACATTGTCTTCCAAATCAAGAAATTCTTTTCTCAAATGTAGATTTTCCAGTCTCTGCATTATCATTTGCAGACCGCGAATGAAAATGGGAATGACAGTGAGTGAGCAGTAATCGAGGAAAATTTTCCAGAGCACCGTGCCCACTCGACCTAACCCCTTTAAATTTCTTTATATGAAACCATGTAAGGAGCATCTTTTATCCCACAAAACGTCAGCATGCGTCAAATCGAAACAACGGTCCACCAAAGTACACAACAACAACAGATCCAAAATATGTTTCGGTCAATTCAAAATAGGGTCGAGCGTTATATCGGCCAAGATGGAAAAATGTGTTGAGGGTAGGATGTAATGTAAAATGTGCGTGAAAGTTATAAATCTTTTACAGTTTAACTTTTCATCGTAAATTGGTTTCTGAGTATGTAAAAAAAATTATTAAATTTTTAAAGTCCCTCAAGTACTTTTTATCAACCTTTGCGCTTCACTCGATTTTGGTTCAACGCATTTAGGATTATTCACACACTAAAAACATTTCATAAATGCTGTAATAAGCTTAATGGATTTTTAGTAGGTGTGATTACGTTATATTTATGAAGGAATTTTTTACGAAGTTAATCGCTTAAGGGACTTAATGTACATTGGAAAATGTTTAATTTCGTTTATTTAGAAATGAAAAGAGGCTCCACTCATAAACTTAAATTCCAGCCTAGCCGTCGTACATCCTAAGGAGATCTTGCTCTTACCTCTTCTGCTGTTTTTAAGATCATGAAGATCTCTACTTTCTGGTCCGTCAGGCGTTATTTACGAACTCTCAAGGCGTGGTGGTTGCAAAAGTAATTGCTTCCACAGCTTTAGATATAGGCTGAGATGTACCAATACTATACAGTATATATATATATATATATATATATATATGATACAAACCCATAAGGAAAAAGAAAAGTGATTCCAAGGTCTTTCGTGCATTCAGAAGTACACCTCGTCAGGGAATGAAGGGAGAAGGCGAGATGACAAGAATATATAGAACGGGACAGAAAAACAAAAAGCTTAGCATATAATTAACAAGGGTTGATTAGAGGCAAAAGGAATTTTAACAGGATATTGTCAATTTTATACATTCCCGCACTGCTATTGAAATTATTTTTAAAATGGATAAATGCACATTCTGGACTATTCCTTTCAATTATATCTCTGTTTTTAACGAGCGCTTTAGAACTATCCCACTTGATACTATGATTACATCTATACATATGGTTAAACAATGCATTAGAATTATTTGCTGTTTTACACGCATATATATATATATATATATATATAAAATGAAAAAGAACACCAGCGCTTAAACCATTCTTTACATTTCACACTAACATTTCGGGCAGAGCCTCCTTCCATCTTTAGTGCGAACTACGATTTTTTTTAAACAAAATTAGTCTTAAAGGTTTTTTAAATTATTTAAAAAATTGTGTTTTTAAAAATGGATTAATCTGAGAGAAAAACCCTCATTATATTTACTTGTAAGGTTTGAAAGAAAAATCAATTACTTTTAAGTAAATTTAATAGCCACCACGAGCACAGAAAACAAAGACTTCCCCAACTTTCTATATATAGAAATATTATCTTCTATTGTCTCAAATCACTCAAGAAAGAAGGTTTGAAGACTATTTCTTCTATCTAAAGAAGTTATGTATCACTAAAGGAAGTTATTATATCATCTGACAAAACGCTTTGGTACCCAAAAGACGGAAAAGATTCCACTAGAATGCACCCTCAAAAAGCAGTTTTAAGTTCTAAATTTAGAAGCTTTTATTTTGAATGTAATTATCTTGGTGATTTGGAAGATAGTAAACGAAACACAGATGTCAGATAATTAGTTTTCCTTAGGACTGAAATATATAATATTAAAGAGGGAGAGAAGCTCGTGTTCCATCGTGAGGTGTACATAAATATTCGTAGAAGAAAAACTTGGAGTTTTTCTTCTACATTTGGAATATTGGCTTGGAATTGGCAAATGTTATCAAGGAATTTTTTTACTTCTTCATAAAAGAGTTGTTTGAAATAGGAATTTTTATGAGAAAAGTTTTGCTAGAAAGGAATTTGCTGATGGAAAACATCATGCGATGGAGGAGCATAAGTGATTGGTTCGATATATATTAAAATTTTATACAGCTCACTTATAAGTCCTAGAAATGGCGCTGGTTATTGGCTTCCTTGTAAAGTGGAGTACTGAGAATATTGTTGCTTTTGTTACTGGTTACGTCGGGGAAGGATGGTAGCGTATTTTTGTTGTCTTCTTTGTAGTTTAGATAGACGAGGAAACTGATTGAATGTTCTTTTTCTCCAATGGAGAGAATGTACCATAGTTTTGTTGGTCCTCTCACAACAAAATTATTTTCTTTTAGGATTAAGGATGTTCCTTGTCTCGCCTTTAATTTGGGACCTCTACGCAGCCAAAGGTTTTCTTGGTGACAAGGGAAGAAGTTGGTTAGGGAAGCGGTAAGGGGACATTCCACTGCGTAGGAATTAGTTTGTTCGTAAAGTAATTTTAAAAAGAAAAATATCACAAGCTGTAGGCGTCAAGAGAGAGTTTGGAAAGAATTTTTATAAAAAGATATAATATACGTTTCATTGTTGATTATTTATTGTTGTGTGGTAAAGTTTGTCAATACAAAATTTAATACTTTCGCTTATGGGAAAGTTCTTATATATATATATATATATATATATATATATATGTAAAGAACGACGCTTGTGTAGAAGAGCGTTCCGCACAAGATAAGGAGGGAGAACGAACAAATGAAAAATGAGGTACCACCCGGGAATCGAACCCGGGATCATCCGATTGCAGGTCAGTTATGCTATCCACTACACCATGGACCTTGATCAATCAGAAGTCGTAATTCTCCTACATACGAGCAGAAACCAATGCCCTGAGGGGCACCACCGCATGCCGTACATATAATTTTAACTGCAAACAACATACAGTATAATTAATGTAAAGAACGACGCTTGTGTATGAAAATAAAAACCCACTCTAATAGACAGAGTTTATTTCGACAACAGCTTCGATGCCCACTGGCATCCTCCTCGGGTGGATACAGAAAAACGAATGAACCAAAACAAGAGGGAAAACAGTCCAGGGACCGACCGTTAAGAAATTCGCACCTAGGTTACATGCCGTTCTCCCGACACCGGAAGGGCATTTTCATTAAAGGGACCAGCTTATAAGTACATTCGCACAAATTTAAAACTATCTTCCTGTTCTAAACATACAGATTCTATTATTTTTTTACATAAATATTTCATTTATTATTAAATTTATTACAGAAATTATAAATTTATTATTACATTGGTTATTACATTGTTGTTTATTATTACAGAAATTATAAACCGAAAAACGAATGAAAAAGGCGAGAAGGAAACAATCCAGAGACCATTGAGAAATTCGCACCTAGGTTAGATACCGTTCTCCCGACACCGGAAGGACATTTTATTACAGGGTCCCGCTTATAAGTACATTCGCACAAATTAAAACTATCTTCTTGTTCTATACATACAGATTCAAATATTTTGACATAATTACTGCATTTATTATTGCATTTACATTTTTTTTAACATTTATTATTATTACCTTTACCCTAATTGGGATTCCCTGATTGGGAATCAACTAAGGTACTTTATAAATGTAATAATTATGTCAAAAGAAAAATAAAAGAATCTGTATGTATAGAAAAAGTAGATAATTTTAATTTGTGCGAAGGTACTTATAAGTTAGACCCTTTAATGAGATTCTTGGTCAAATTAATGTAAAGAACGACGCTTGTGTAGAAGAGCGTTCTCCCTCCTCATCTTGTGCGGAACGCTCTTCTACACAAGCGTCGTTCTTTACATTAATCATACTATGTGTTGTTTGCATTTAAAATGTATATATGTACGGCATGCGAAGGTGCTCCCTCAGGGCATTGGTTTCTGCTCGTATGTAGGAGAATTACGAATTCTGATTGATCGAGGTCCATGGTGTAATGGAGAGCGTATCTGACCGGCAATCGGATGATCCCGGGTTCGATTCCAGGGTGGTACCTCATTTTTCATTTGTTCGTTCTCCCTCCTCATCTTGTGCGAAACGCTCTTCTACACAAGCGTCGTTCTTTACATTAATTATAATGTGTGTTGTTTGCAGTTAATATATATATATATGTTGGGGTAAATGTGATAAATTGGTAATTATGCATAATTACCGGCAAATATGCACAATTGAAAATATCATGACTTAACCTAACCAATAGTCAAGGGCGTACAGTTGACCTAACCGGGCATTCAATTGACCTAACCTTGAATGCCCTGTTAGGTCAATTGAATTCAATGCCTTGAATGCCCGGTTAGGTCAACTGTACGCCCTTGACAATTGGTTAGGTTAAGTCATGATATTTTCAATTATGCATATTTACCGGTAATTATGCATAATTACCAATTTATCACATTTACCCCAACATATATATATATATATATATATATATATATATATATATATATATATATAACCTTTCAACCTTTCAAAGATTCCATGCGATGATTCCTCACTTCACGAAGGTCAAGTTTGTCGACCCTCCTCTCGAGTTGGCCTGGTAAACTAGGGAATTGGTTTCTTGTACTCTCCACCTCACATAGCCAGGTACGCCCGGCTTATCGGGAATTGTTCTGAGACAGGCGTCTATCTTCTTTTGAAGATGTCCACTGCAACACCATTCGTGTATGAGCAAGATCTCCTTAGGATGTACGACGGCTAGGCTGGAATTTAAGTTTATGAGTGGAGCCTCTTTTCATTTCTAAATAAACGAAATTAAACATTTTCCAATGTACATTAAGTCCCTTAAGCGATTAACTTCGTAAAAAATTCCTCATAAATATACGTAATCACACCTACTAAAAAAACCATTAAGCTTATTACAGCATTATGAAATGTTTTTAGTGTGTGAATAATCCTAAATGCGTTGAACCAAAATCGAGTGAAGCGCAAAGGTTGATAAAAAGTACTTGAGGGACTTTAAAAATTTAATAATTTTTTTTACATACTCAGAAACCAATTTACAATGAAAAGTTAAACTGTAAAAGATTTATAACTTTCACGCACATTTTACATTACATCCTACCCTCAACACATTTTTCCATCTTGGCCGATATAACGCTCGACCCTATTTTGAATTGACCGAAACGTATTTGGGATCTGTTGTTGTTGTGTACTTTGGTGGGCCGTTGTTTCGATTTGACTCATGCTGACGTTTTGTGGGATAAAAGATGCTCCTTACATGGTTTCATATAAAGGAATTTAAAGGGGTTAGGTCGAGTGGGCACGGTGCTCTGAAAAATTTTCCTCGATTACTGCCCACTCACTGTCCATTTTCATTCGCGGTCTGCAAATGATAATGCAGAGACTGAAAAATCTACATTTGAGAAAAGAATTTCTTGATTTGGAAAACAATGTTACTTCATTCCCACTAGCGGTAAAGACGCAAAAAAGCAGAGAATCGATAAACACAAGGGAGCCTTTCCTATCGGACTGATCATCCCCTGACTAACCCTGAACATTCCGCTATTCGCAATCACAGCGAATTAGCTGATCACCCGATAAATACTAATCAATTCTCTATTTTGTCATCTCAACCTACTAAAGTTGACAGAAAAATCACAGAGTTTGTATACATTAAGAAGCTGACCGTTACCTAAATACTTAAAATTTATATGTTAAATTATTCACCTTATAGAAACCCTTTACTAACCAACTATGATACTTCTTACCCCAATTTTTTCTTTTGTTGATTTTCCTCTGGTTATTCCTACCATTACCTTTGATTCGTGATCATGTCCACTGTGGGTAAGTTTTTTATTTCCATTTTTTAGCACTTGTTGCCCCTTACCATTGTTTTAATTATTTTTGTATTAGTGTTCTACTTTATATTCTTGTTTTAACCTTGTTTATTTTCCACTTAGCTTTTCACTGATGATGACCCTCGCTCGGAATTGAAACATTTATAACGAGTATTTGGAGTCCTATTCTTGATCTTGATCTTGTTCCTTATAGTAATAACATTCGATTCCTCTCGTAAATGTAATCATAAACAGAGCTTAAAATTTTTATTTATTCAATACCGAAACTCTATAATTGCATTTCCATCTAATGTACGGAAATTTAAATTTTAAATATTGAAATATACTTTCCAATTTTAATATCTTTTGATAACCGGGACTTTTCCTCTCGAAGTTAAATTTGTTTCATGAAATTTAAAAGTATACAAAAGCTGGAGGTAAAGTTATAGGCTATCTATGTAAATGAAATTTGGTAGTGAGTGACATTACTAGTAGGTAATCGAGATTTGTTAGCGGTAATCTTTTGGACTTGTACATATGAATAAAATTCAATCCTCTCAAGTAAAAATAACGTTAAAATTTTCATAAATCTATACATTATACTTATACATTCTTAAAGTTGCATTTACTTTTAAGTGAATAAAAGCTAGTCGATACGGGGGTTTATATCGCTTCGACGCGGAATCACAGTGAATTAGGGCAGGGCAGAGTATTTTTTAAGCTTTTCCTACTGGGCGACAAAGGCAGATCGGGAAGTGGGGGGGGGGGATTAAGGCAGGGGTGTGCTGCCAATTTCTTAATAACCGGTTCTGATACAGATGGGGGTCTAAATCGGCGAGCGCCAATGACGCAAGTCATTAAGCTAGGTGGTCCGGGGTGAGCGGTAGCTCCCCCAGCGGGGGAGAAATTATTTAACATATTCTTTATACTCACTAATGACATAATTATCTAAAAATAAACTAATTTTTCATCAAAAAATAAATAAATATTGAAACGACCACTGATTGTAATACTACCTATATTTTTCAATAAAATCCTGAAAACATTAAACAAAATTTAGATATAAATAAATTTCTACCGACTGTTAAATATTTATTAAAAACAAACAAACGGTTCGGTGATCCAATCAAAATTTAAAAACCGGTTCGGGAGAACCGGACCGAACCGGTCCCAGCACACCCCTGGATTAAGGATACTATGGATCCGGATGTTCCCTAATCAGGCCTCCATCCCAGTGTGGTCTGAAACAACACTAGCATTATCTATATATAAATATTCAATGTAAATTTCATATTTACATTTAGGATAAACAGTTCTAATTGTGGCATATGTGCATGTTATGTAGTTATATGGCTTCCAAGACAATGCTCCCAAGACAATTTTATTTTTACAAATTTTGAAAATTCCTTGTCACACAGTACCCTAAAATTTCACTTACTGGGCGACAAATTTTCTTCACTGTGTGACATTCATATCGCCCACTCACTAGGTTAAAAAATGCTCTGGCGCAGGGTCACAGGAAACAACGTTTTTCCGCAACGTTCTTTACATAGAAATATTATTTTGTCTCAACTCACCCAAGAAGAAAAACTTCCCCTAGAAGCACCCTTAAAAAGAAGCTTTAAGTTCTAAATTTAGAAGCTTTTATTTTGAGTGTTGGTTTACTTCCCACTCGTTGTCATCCTCATCCCCATCTCATTCACTGTCAGCAAGTGTGAATACAAAGAATTAGAAACCCACATTTAAGAAAATGATTTCTTGATTTGAGAAAAAAATGGGGTCAAATGAGAATGGCTAGTATTTCCTAACGTAACCGAAAGGAAACCTAACCTCCCTAACATTATCACAAACTATCCTTAACGTAACATCAGCGTCAATGACCTGGATGTTGCGACATCAGAGAGATTACCACCGTTCACCCACTTAACTTAGCGTAACCTAACCTGGACGAATGTGAGAATTGATAACAATAAAAATGGCCTAATATGAGCAAGGGTCAATTTGAGAATCGCCTCCTTCTTCGAGATATTGTGCATGAAGAATTTAACACACTTTCTAACCATGAGTTCAGAGTAATTTGGGAATCTTATAATAATTAACATTAACTGGGAATCATTAACATTCGAATCGAGTTTCGGGAATTTTGGGAATTTCTTAAATCTTTCAGGAATGATAACACTGGTATGCAACATATCTGATGTTTCAACCTATATAACTGTTTTTTATCAATTCAGGTGTGCTGAATACAAAAATCACATCCATTTTTTCTCATCGCATACAGTTGTCTGGCAAATACCTATCACCCATTTTGTATGGATGGTGTATAGAATACACCCAATTATGCAATATATGTGTACAATATATACATAGAATGATTTATTCATTATATTTATATGCAGATACCATATATATATATATATATATATATATATATATATATAATAACCAGGCTACTGGTATAAAAAAGAGTCATAATGACCTCACTATATTAATTCCAAACGTTTCGGCACTCAAGGTACCATCTTCAGTAACAGATTTCAAGAACGTTTAACAGAAATGTTTGGAATTAATATAATGAGATCCCAACTACAAGGACATTGTCAATGAAATGCTCAGCAAATTTGAAAAGCTAGGCTTGAATATGAGTCTAAAGGTTCACTTCCTTTACTCGCATTTGGACTATTTTCCTTAAAAACTTGGGTAGTGTGAGTGAGGAACAAGGAGAAAGGTTCCACCAGGATATCAAGACTATGGAAAAAAGATACCAAGGAAGGTGGGATGTCAACATGATGGCAGACTACTGCTAGTCTCTGAAACGGGAAGGCTCGGAAGAAATGTAGCACAAGAAGCGAACAAAAAAAACGACGATTTTCTCCTACTGATCTGTCATGATTGATCTATTATGTATCATTTAAGTATGAAAGATGAATTTATTTTGAAATTTATTGTCTTTGTATTTCTTATAATTTTGTACTCTTGGAAATTTAGTTGTTTAATACATACTATGAATATATCCGACTTATATTTTGTGAAAAACCCTGACGTGATACATAAAAATGGTTGTGAAATTTGAAATCAGCATGGCAAAATTGTATAAGATCATGTAATAGAAATAAAACATCTCGTAGTTTGGTTTGAAATGCAGACTTGTGTAATCATTCTAACAATTTGGCATAGATCAGAAATCTATCAAATTTTCAATGAAATCATTTTAGGTTTCGCGCGTATCGCGTTTAGGAAAAAGGAATCCTTTGAGTTTACTTTCAATATTCATTTATGTTCTGTAAAATGTAGCCTCAGTAGCTCAGTGGACAACACCGTTTGTCCATAAATAAAGTAGGGTATTCGAATTCGGATGATGCTGGTATTAATAACACAAGAATTAGAGCAATAAACGGCATTAATGGGCCGGTGCACGATGCCAATTTCTTCAAGACCTTCTAACTGATTAGTATCATCATATTCAGTAAATAAGAACCTTTTTTCTTAAAGCCACTTAAAATTCCTTAAAAATGAAGTATTTTCTTAAATTTACTGAATTGGTCTTAAAAGTTCCGGAAGCAGTTTAATTTATACGCTCTAAATCATGTGATGCTTTTATAACGTGATAAGGCGTCATAAAGAAAACAATGAAACCAAAGGCATCTGAATTTCAAATTAGGAGATTTTAGGAGCGGAAAGCGCGTCTGACATTGTAATTTTTACTTCATATTAATGTTGGATTTTATTTTTACACACACACATACAAAAAAGGGATGATTTTTTTTTTATTTTGATGAAGAGTTTGAAATAACTGACCACCATTTCATATTTTCAATGTACAAACCTCTCTGTACATGTAGAAATACTCTAAATCATTGATATTCTCTACATATGCTTCCTCATATGATAGATTTCACGGATTATGAAAATGTTCCCATAATTTTAACCGACAGCATATATAGCCAATATGATGCAAACCCACAAGTCAAAGGAAAATGATTCCAAGGCCTTTCGTGTATTTATTGTGACGGAACGTTATATTAACTCCTGTTTTGACATCTGACTCAGCTTCACCTAATTTCTACGGTGTAATCATTATATATGTACAATAAATTAATCCTTGTATTTCTTTGCATTTCATTTCATGGAAGATACTCAATTTCCCATACTCAAAATTTATATCAAAAATTTCAACTTTTGGGTATATAATATACGATATAATAATACAGGGAATTGAGGATTGAATATTTGTTTCGAAGTAAAGTAGATGTTATTGTTTTAATAAATATAAAATAAAAACCTAATATAGGTCCGAACCTCCTCCCCCACATCCCCCCGACCAAAAGGAAAAGGTTCCATAATGAAACAATATTTGAAACAATAAATTTAGATAAATTTTAAACGAACCATCTTTTCGGTAAAAAAAAAAAACCTTCTCACTGCCCCTTCTCCTAAACCCCAGCTCCCCAGTCCCCCAGCTCCCCCCAACTCCCCTTTGTTGTTAGCAAAATATTTCTGCAATTCAGTTTTCTGGTCAGAATAAAAAGATTCATTAATTCTTTTACAAAAAAAGTATAAAAACTCAAGTTAAAAAAAAATCGCTTCAGCCTAGATTATCTATTTACATTTTATCATCAAAAAGTGCTTTCCCAAAAAAAGTTTTGGATCCACTCCGTTCTCAAAAATTAAGATTACATAAAAAAAAGGTTAAAAAAAAATGGGGTTCCACATATCTGAGTCTGACAGAAATCTCAGAAGTTTTGTTATTTTTAAAGAAATGCCAAATTTTTCAATATTTCTGTGTTTTAACTTTAAAATTTTTATAATTCATTTATAACTCATTTATTTATTTATATTATTTATTTCTTTAACTAGCGCGCATTAAAAGTGAGGAAGTTTATTGTATCAAAAGTTTCCGGTCAAAACTATGACCAACTTGAGACTCGTATTTTTAGTTGAAAGTTCGTGATGCACTAAATCTTTGGAATTTTATTGCGGTTTTTTTATATACCAAACAAATAGCAAGATTATGTATTATTATTCGAATAAATACTGTAGGTGAAGTAAGTAGTTTTCTTAAGGGGTACTTATTCTTTTCGAATAAATATCTTAAATAAACAGTAAAGGAATGCAAAAAGTGAAGTGGAGAAAGAGGAGGAGGAGGACTCATTATTATTTGCCAAAACACTTTACATAATCGGAGCATCATTAAGATATATGTAAATGATTCTCCCGATAATTTTTAATACTTTACGAGGAAGGATTTACTTCGTATTTTCTAAATTTATTAAATTTTATTTACTTATTTATTAATTTATTAAAAAAAATTAAATCAGTTGTTTTCATTTGTTTATTTGGTAGAATTCTCTATAACTTTGCCACTTAATACATTTAAGGCTTTCTGCTACATTGGAGAGGATAATTTGCCTTGGAAATACTTTCCTCACATATTGTTGTTCTACGTGTGTTCAAAGCGGATTTGTTTTACCATAATATTTTCAATTAATATAAGAAGGGAAAGTTTTAAAAAATTCTGTGTTGTGAATACATTTTGGAATTGTAATACATGCCTTAAACTGTTTCCAGCTGTATGCGCTATCATATGTTATTAAGTTAATTCTGAGGTGTAGATAGACTAAAAAAATATAGCGTTCGAAGGGTATACAGTATATATTGTTGGTAGAGTACTTAATTATCTTAAAATAAGAGAGAATATAGGGAATTTGTGATCTGTGGAATACGAATTACTATGCGTTACATATATTGGGACCTTGGATCTTTTCCGTTTGACTGCCGCCATTGAAACATAAGAGGTGAGTGCCCCCAGCCTTCTTTACTTAGCGTTATAAGGCTAACTAACGAAAATATCACGACCTAACCTAACCAATCGTTAGGTCAACTGTACGACCTTGACGATTGGTTAGGTTAGGTCGTGATATTTTTGTTAGTTAGCCTTATAAAGCTAACTAAAGAAGGCTGGAGGCCCTGATCTTCAGGTGATCCCCTTATTTTTCTGAATACACGATTAAAACTTAAAAATTAAGCATGGATCTTGAAAGTAATTAAAATTGTTTATAAGAAACAAAATTTGAAGGGGAAATTAAGAAAAGCTTTTTTATAAAGTAACTTATTTTGTATCATCAAGACATTTCAGTTAAAATACAAAAAGTTTAATTATGTTTCAATGGCGGCAGTCAAACGGAAAAGATCCGGGACCTTTTCCAGTTTGTGTACCGTTTTTCATATAATTTATTTTTGAGAATATTTTTGTTAAAACTAACGAAAATATCACGACTTAACCTAACCAATTATCAAGGGCGTACAGTTCATCTATTACACTGGGCAACACGTATTTTAGTGAATGATATCTGACACTTGATTCTAGGTAATTTGGGTGCGCTGAATACGAATTTCAACTCGGTTTGGCTCTATCAGGTCCTGATTCTTGTCGACAGCCTATGTGCCATTTTCCAGATTTTTCAAATGAGGACTAAAAAATTAAGTCATGTGTTAAATTTTTTTTTCAAGTTTCATGAATACAAGCAGTTCAAACTACAGTAAAATTACATTATAACGATAGAAATGACTTAAAATAAAAAAACAAACAGATATGAAGCTTTCACTGTGGCAAAAATTTTCTTTTGTAAGACTTTCTAGCGTATTTGCTTGTTGATGGCAGGTCTCTTTTCAAGCACCAGCAGTAATCAGCCATCATGTGGGAATCCCAGCGGCCTTGGTACCGTTCCTCCATAATTTTGATATCTTGGTGGAATCTCTCCCCTTGTTCGTCACTTACATCACCTAAATTACTTGGAAATTGGTCAAGATGGCTATTCAAAAAATGCATTTTTATGCTCATATTGCAACCTAACTCTTTGTAGTCCCTTAAAAGTTTTTTTACGATTTCTTCGTAGTTATCTGCCCTATAATTGCCTAAAAAGTTTTCTATCAAGTCCACGATGAGAACCAGCCATTTTTTTCGCGTTCATTCATGACATTAGGAAAATTGCTGTCTTTAATCATTGTTCTTATTTGGGGACCGTCGAAAATTCCCGCCTTGATTTTTTCATAACTTAAACTTGGAAATTTTGAAGTTATGTATTTGAAACACTCGCCGTTCGTATCTAAAGCTTTTACATATTGTTTAATGAGGCCTAGTTTTATATGCAGAGGAGGAAATATGATTTTATCTCTGCTCACTAAAGGTGGATTAATTACGTTTTTTTCTCCGACAGTAAGTGATGTTCGTGCTGGCCAGATTTGTTTGAAATAATGTTCTTCCTTGGCTCTGCTGTCCCATAAGCAAAGGAAGCAGGGATATTTAGTATACCCTCCTTGTTGTCCTAGCAGAAAATTAACCATTTTTAAGTCAACACATATGATCCACTCGTGCTCCCTATATTTGATAAGATTTAAAACCTTTTCTATATGTTCATACTTTTCTTTTAATTTTGTTGAGTGCCCAATCGGTATCGAGCCGTATAGATTGCCATTATGCAACAACACACACTTAAGACTTCTTTTCGAACTGTCTAAAAACAAGCGCCAATCATTTGCATCGTAAGACTCAACCCCCATCTTCTTTAACAAACCAACTATGTCGCAGCAATATACTAAACTATCCTCTGTTCTAAAATATTTAACAAGTTCTTCTTCTCTTTTTCTGTAAAATGAAATGTATGTGTTTGAAGTAAGCAAGTTTTTCTCTTTAAGTCTTGAAGCTAAAATTTCCGCAGCCTTTTTTGGCAAATTTAGATCCCTTACAAGATCATTCAACTCGGCCTGGTTAAACTTTTGCGGATCGTTTTGACTTTCAAATACGCTGCGGTCAAAATCGGTGTCTGACTCCTCAAAGTGCATAACAATATTTTCAGGAACATCTTCAACTAATTCTTGAGTTGGCAGACCCTTAAATTTTGGAATGGGGATCTCATTTGAATGTAGCACAGGTCGTATCGCGGTGTCGAAATTTGGGTACTCGATAGAATGTTTATTTTTCTTAGTGAAGCCCGAAGTCTTGACAAAGCAAAGGTAGCAATCGGTCTCGTGGTTAGTAGGCTCTCGCCACACCTGATATGGAAAAAAAATTGTAAAGCGTTAACAAAAGCGACGAGAGACTTGTTTTTATGAATTTTATCAAAAGTTATCACCCAAACATTTAACATTTCTATGTGTTTCAACCTTATGCAATATTTGAGATTCTTATAAACATTTTCTGTAAATTTTTGTTTATGTACCTAAGTTACAATTACATTTAGGTAAGTTACAGTATACTAGTGATTAAATTACGTAGTTTATGAAATCATAAACTTACCATCGGAACTCCAAAAGGTATTTTTGAATCCGAACCCTTCGTCCAATGTCGCAGTCTTTCAATGCATATAGTGCAGGCTTTATGTGGAGCCCACGATTTATCTTGGTCCCCCAGTTTTATGCCAAAATAAGCTAAGTAAGCTCTTTTTACGAAGTCAGTTATATTTGCTCGTTGATGTGGAAGTGTAAAATTTCCACATATATAACAGAAGGAATCAGGTTGTTTTTGCATTTGAACTTTCTAGTGCTTGATGACATATTGCTTGATTGTTCTGCCAATTTGTAAAGGTATTTAAAGCCCTTAATTCATATAAATTTAAGAAAATCTGAAATATAAACACAAAAATTAGTTTAAATAGGTACTTATTATGAAATAGGTACTTACAATCTATGAAATTAAACTAGAAACACGGATGAGTAGGTACAATATAAATTACGTCTAATTAAATCAACTATATTAAATCACGATGACAAAATTACTCACTAAATCATATGCCAATTCAAAATTATGTTAATGCCCAAACTTAATTAACTAACTCAACTGACTGACTGACTGACTGACTGACTGATTGAATTGACTGATTAACTCTGGAAACGAGTCGCTTTTATATATTTTAATTGTCCCTCTAGAATACTCTACAGAGAACAGGAACGCTCGAGA
The DNA here is from genome assembly GCA_023014485.1 of Bathynomus jamesi. Lineage (NCBI taxonomy): Eukaryota > Metazoa > Arthropoda > Malacostraca > Isopoda > Cirolanidae > Bathynomus > Bathynomus jamesi. Next base: position 1,095,120 of record JAJOZX010000437.1, read on the forward strand.
AAATTTAGAATTCTATGATATTTTTAGCTTAATTTACTAATATTAAAATGGGTTAAAATGACAAAATTAAAAATATTTTTAGGGTGTTACATATAAAAATATACATAATACAACAATACCATAACAATAGGTACAAATACCTAGATAAAAACTTAGTTGCATAATGTGTAACTGCAAAAAGATAGCGAGTATTGAGAAAAAAACCTTTTTATGAATACGACGAAAGAGGAGGGGTGTTGAGCAAAATCAGGACCTGATAGAGCAAAACCGAGTAAAAATTCGTGCTCAGCGCACCCAAATTACCTAGAACTAACTGTCAAATCTAATTCAGTAGACAAAAAGTTGAAATTTGTTCCCCAGTGTTATTAATTATAACATTGTTTGTTTCTGGAATAGTATTTACTATTTACTAATAGATCAACTGTACGCTCTTGATAATTGGTTAGGTTAAGTCGTGATATTTTCGTTAGTTTTAACAAAAATATTCTCAAAATTAAATTATATGAAAAACGGTACACAAAAGTTACAACAGTGAAAATGCAAAATGTACTCTAATATAAAGGTTTATGCTAATTCTGAATGAGAGTTTTGCAGGTTTAGTTGTTAACATAAAATTTATTTTCAATGATAATAACCGGCATCACAAGAGACCTACAGTTGTGAAGAAAATTCGCTGAAGAAAGATTCTTCGAAAGCACACTGGAAGTTTATAAACACACTCCTTGTTTTGAAAGTTTAATTTTTCTTTACGTGAAAGCTTAAGCTATACCGTTCAACCTTTCAAAGGTTCCGCGCGATGATTCCTCATATCACGAAGGTTAAGCTTGTCGCCCCTCCTCTCAAAGGGGATAATACAATTATAATATAGCAAATATTACATACTATAACATAACATAGCATGATATTACGTAATATCAGTATGAAAACTCATATCCGAAAGGATGAAGTATTTTTAAATTAAATCATCGTATTTATTTTCAAAAGAATAATAATAAAAAATAGTAAATGGAGTCTAAATACGTATCGAAAAGAAACTGCATTTTAACGAAACTGTTTAACATTCCATTTTCTCTGTGCTATTTACTGACGGAAGAAGAGAGATAGAATAAAATTTCATATTCGGTACTTGTAGGTTATCTCCCCCCGACCAATTTTGACAGAATATTTTCGTTTAAACTAACGAAAATATCACGACTTAACCTAACCAATTATCAAGGGCGTACAGTTGATCTATTAGTAAATAGTAAATACTATTCCAGAAACAAACAATGTTATAATTAATAATTAATAGATCAACTGTACGCCCTTGACTTGATAATTGGTTAGGTTAAGTCGTGATATTTTCGTTAGTTTTAACGAAAATATTCTGTCAAAATTGGTGGGGGGGGGGGAGATAACCTATAAGTACCTCATATTCTACTATTTGATCATGCATTACTTTTAAAAAAATTTACTTTGCTTATAATTCAATTATAATTTAAGCTTTTGCGTAATGATAAATAAAACTTTTCGTTTTCAAATTAACTACTTTCACGTTCCGGTAAAATTGTATTTTGTTACGTTTGGTTTCTTACACTGAAATGTATAATAAAGTTATTAGATAATATGATCAATGATCCGCTAGAAAGAATATTTGCATACCTCTCCATCTAAACAGTTTATATACTTTAATATTAATTTCCTGAAGAATATTCAGTTCTGGAGGTAGGGGTTGGTTGGGGTTGGGAGATATGGAAATACACTGTACGTAACTACATAATATATAGTTTAGGAATTGTCTTTGTTTACTGATAAAGTAAATGGGCAAATAAGCCCAACTTCACGCTTGAAGTATCAAGATCTCTCCTATACAAAGGAGTGGATATATGGAATAATCTAGAAGCAAATTAAAAAACAAACGTTTCCTATATAAATTTTGGTACTCATTTAAAAACAAAATTTTGGATGGATACTGACCTCTTTCTCTCTTCACTCTTCACCTCATACAGTCAAAATATAAAATTTTAAAATTAGAACTTATAACTTCTTTTTGAGGGTGCATTTGAGGAGAAGTTATTCCTTTATTTGGGTATCAAAACTTCTTATCAGATGATATAATAATACTACGCAGTAGTAATAAGATATTTACTTTATTGAAGTTAGATATTTTAATGAAAATTGTACGATATCGTGAAATCTTTAACAAAATATTGGCGATGTCTAGGCTAGTCTAAGCTAAGTCTTGCTACGTTACTTACTCTAAACAGGTGACAATGATATGTCATTACATTTATACAATTCTTATATCTCCTTATGTAAAATTTCAATAAAGTAAATATCTTATTATTACTGCGGAGAGACTTTTCGATCACCCTGTATTTTTAATGATATATAACTTCTTTAGATAGAAGAAACAAGCGGTAACTCGCTATCGCTCGCGACTGTTGTACAACTTGGCCCTCCGGGCAGGTGGCCCTTCGGGCGGGTAGCACTGTGATCCAGCTACAAAATTTAAAAAAACGCCATTACCCCATTACCCTCACCCCTCTCCCCATTACCCCACCTCCACTCCCCATTACCCCCACCCCCTCTACTCCATTACCCTCCAATCCCCAATCCCCCATTACCTCACACACAAAAGTAAAAAAGCCATTGCCCCCATTACCTCCACCCCTCTCCCCATTACCCCCCCCCCACTCCCCCAATTACCCACCCCCTCTCCCCATTATACTGCTACCCGCCCTCCGGGCGGGTAGCAGTATATATATCACAATATAAATGTGAAGCTCAAGATTTTCACGGCCAGAAAATCTTTTTATGCCCCTCGGGAACCTTCAGTTAACCAAAAACAATATGTGAGTTTGCCTTACATTGCCGGCTTAGAAAGAGTAAAACCGTTGACGAAAGATTTTAAGTTTGCTTTGGCGTTCAAATATTCGTCTACCGTGAAAAGTAAATTGGTTAGGAATAACGTTGCAAAAGAGGAACAAGCCTGTGTCTACAGCATTCCCTGTAAAAGTTGTGATTTAGTATACGTGGGAGAAACTGGAAGAAATATTGTAACCCGTATTAAAGAACACAAATATGCCTTCAGAAGTTGTAATACTAATAATGCCATTTTTTATCACGCCAGCCAAAATAATCATGCTAAGATTGGGAATCAAGTAAGGTACTTTATAAATGTAATAATTATGTCAAAAGAAAAATAATAGAATCTGTGGTGTATAGAAAAAGTAGATAATTTTAATTTGTGCGAAGGTACTTATAAGTTAGACCCTTTAATGAGATTCTTGGTCAAAAAATCCCTTACGGAGTCGTGGGAACGTGTTCGAACCTAAGTGTGAATTTCTTAAAGGCTCTGGATTGGATTGTTTCCTTACTCGCTTTTAGTAAATGTAATAATGGGAGTAATAAATGTGGAAATAAATATAAATGCAACAGCTGTAATAATAAAGGTAATATTATAAATTTAATAATTAGGGTAAAGGTAATAATAATAAATGTTAAAAAAATGTAAATGCAATATAAATGCAGTAATTATGTCAAAATATTAGAATCTGTATGTATAAGAACAAGAAAATAGTTTTAATTTGTGGGAATGTACTTATAAGCGGACCCTGTAATAAAATGCCCTTCCGGTGTCGGGAGAACGGTATCTAACCTAGGTGCGAATTTCTCAATGGTCTCTGGATTGTTTCCTAATCGGCTTTTTTCATTCGTTTTTCGGTTAATAAGTTCTGTATAATAAACAACAATGTAATAACCAATGTTAATAATAAATTTATAATGTCTGTAATAAATAATTATGCAATATTAAATGTAATAAATTTAATAATAAATGTAATAATTATGTAAAAAAATAAATAAAATAATAGAATCTGTATGTTTAGAACAGGAAGATAGTTTTAAATTTGTGCGAATGTACTTAATGAAAATGCCCTTCCGGTGACGGGAGAATGGGATCTAACCTAGGTGCGAATTTCTTAATGGTCGGTCCCTGGACTGTTTTTCCCTCTTGTTTTGGTTCATTCTTGTTTCTGTATCCACCCGAGGAGGATGCCAGTGGGCGTCGAAACTGTTGTGGAAATAAACTCTGTCTATTAGAGTGGGTTTTTATTTTCATATTTTGACCTTCACTTAGAAAAAAAAGTGAAGTTTTTTGCATTTACATAGAGCAATTACACAACGAATTGAAATTATGGCGAAATATGGAAATTATCTGTGTAATGCAACACAGAGAGATGAAGCTATTTAAGCCCAGACTCTAATCGAAATCATCATTCTTCATGCGACCTTCACAGCAGAAAATTTGTTAACATTTCACTCCCTTTACTTGTGAATATTTTTAAACTTTTTTAGCATGTTAACTGATAATCATTATTTTTTCAGGATAGGCTTTGAATAAAATTCAATCTAGATGTTCAACTCCTTTCTTGTTCACGAATAATTATATATATATATATATATATATATATATATATATATATATATATATATGTGTATATATATATATTATATATATATATATATGTATATATATGTATATGTATATATATATATATATATGCAACTCGGCAGTGCACTGGTTAGCATCGGACTACCTAGCGTAGTGGTCGATTCTCGACAACGACAAGCGGCTCGCAACAAACCTAACTGTTTACCCATCCATACAATAAAATTGGTTGGTAGGTAAATGGATACCCTGGGTAGACTAGTGATTAATACAGTGAGATGCTGGTGGGCGTGGTTAATATTTCACGTTGAACTGTGGATATAAGATTGAGTGACAAGCTTAACCTTCGTCAGAATAAACAATTCGACGGTAGCTAAACCAGGGGTAATCAAGGATATTATATATATATATATATATATTATATATATAATATATATATATATATATACACTCTCATTCGCGATGATTTTATTTTATTAAAACATTCTATATTCATTGTAATGAACTTACTACAGGGACATCTGTCCAAAATCTCGGCTTATATTTAAGTCATTAGTTTAACTAGCACCTATTACTACAGAACCATGCCACGTCAAGACAGTCATCACGTAATTCTATTTCATTTATCACGTGTCAAATTCATCACGATGAAAACTGATGTATGGTGCAGTTATCTACAAAATCTCGGCTTACACTTAGACTCAATTTTGATTATTACATAATACTACAGTGCCATGCTACATAAAAAATTTTAGTCTCTCTTCAACAAACAGGCGCTCGGGGTTTAGAAACGGATTCATATTTAGAGAAATTAAAAACTTGTAATGTTTTAACCCACATCACATTCAATGGTAATTTGGAAATATTTACAATAAGCCGACTTAATTTCGTGTCTAACATTTTAAATAAGCTGCAGATATTTTCTACAGTTAAATTATTACGTTGTCAACCTCCACCGCCTTTGGTAGATTTAAAAAATAAAAACCTGATCAAGCTGTATGTTCGTGACAATATAATTTAAAGAATATTAGCTAAGAAATTGTAAATTAACTGTATAACGCAATAAAATAAATTTTATATCAAGAAATTACATTATATTCTGCATGATACTCTGCCATTTTTTAAAATCTATTTACAGTATATAGCCAGTTGATCAACCACTGGTGGTTAGAAACGAAGATAATTTCATAGGAACAATCCCTGAAACTATATATAATATATACAGGGTGTCCCATAAGTCCGGCATCATAGGAGAAATTCATATTTTTCTATTTCTACAAACCATAATTCATATTTTTCTTATGCTCGGGATGCCAATTTCCCGTCCACCATTCTGTTCAGTGACGAGGCTGTTTTTTATGGAAATGGTGAGGTTAATCGACAGAACACCCGCTACTGGTCTCAAAACAACCCTCACTGGTATAGCTCTTTAAAGAAACAAGGTGCATCTCGGGTGATGGTATGGTGTGGCATTTGGAACGATCGCATCATAGGCCCCCTCTTTTTCGATGAACATGTCACTGGAGGCACCTACCTACGTATGCTCAAGGGAAGAAGCATTTCCCAGTGTCTTGAACGAAGAAGGAAATTTCCCAACAGGTTCCAGCAAGACGGCGCTCCTGCACATTACAGCACCCAAGTAAGGGAATACCTGTACCAACAATTCCCTGGTCATTGGATAGGACGTCGAGGACCTGTGGAATGGCCAGCTAGAAGCCCGGATCTCACGCTACTAGAAAATTAGGAGTGTTGAACATTTGCGGCAGCGCATTATTGGGGCATGTAACACCATTACTCCTGACATCATTCACCGTGTGCTTGCTGACTGGGTATCACGTCTGAATTTGTGTATTGAAAACAATGGTGGACATATTGAGCACGTTCTGTAAATAAAAGCTTTTGTTTTGCCTTTTTTTATTATATTTCCTATGATGCCGGACTTATGGGACACCTGTAATATATAATATATATATATATATATATATATTGCAAAGACATTAATCCAACTAGGAGCATAATTAATTCAGAAATATCAATATAGTAATAATAATGAAATGTTTCACTGTCAACAAAGTAGCTAAATACTGTAAAACAAATTTCATAATTTTGTTAATAAAAGAAACGTGTATCTTCATGAACTTTACACCGACGCTTTCGCCGAAGGTTATATAATTATAATTATAGCCCAAAAATTTTAAGGAGCTATACTAAAATGCTTAACTTAGGCATGTACCCCTGAACAGGGTTTATTACTCCTTTTTCATTCTTATAAAACGTACTTCAGTACTTCCGTTTCAAAATGTAATCAATCTAGTGCATTTTATTTACAAATGTAGGGTCGTGATCAATAGCAAACTTAGACAAATATTTTATAACTCGTCAAGCATACCGCTCATACGAAGCAGAACGCGTTATTCAACAATTTATCATGTATTCACATCAAAATCACACACTTTCTCCGATTTGAATCTGTGAATTGATTTTAATTACCGATATATAAAATAATATGTATGTAATTTCGTCTAATAACAGTGTGAAATATCGATTAACAACAAAATGCTAATAAAATGCTAGGGACTAGCTTAGTAATTACTTAGTAATTTCGCGTGCATCATCTAGAATTAAATATACATTATGTATCGTTGGCCGACGCCCATGTCCAGCATCGAAATCTTTGTATTGTCAACACACCTATAATAATGACTTTGTATTTTTATTTATGTCGATAATAATGATTGTTGAAAATTAATACATACCCTGAGCTTTAATTCTTATTCATGAGTTATGTATTATTAACTGTATTATATGTATTGTTCTTAATTAAGAATTAAGTAAAATCTAAAGCTTAAGAAGGAAATTAAATAAGTAGATATTACAGTTTCACAGTGGCTACCCCTCTCTCTTCTATCCTGTCTACAGCCCATTCATTACATACTCTTCAAAGCCTCGCCGTTATATACTATATGTATATATATATATATATATATATATATATACACACACACGAGGGTAATTCAATAAGTATCCGCACTTTTTATTTTCACAATTTTATTTTCACATCTGATAGATTAAAACGCATCGCTTCACAACATAGTGTCCCTGTTTCTCAATACACTTAGTCCAGCGATCTACAAGCTTCCTAATGCCATCAGAAAAGTATGTTTTTGGCTGTGTGCGGAACCAGACATGCACCGCCTCCTTCAGGTCATTATCGCCTTGGAATCGCTGACCTCTCAGAGTCTTTTAGTGGTCCAAACAGGTAAAAATCCTAAGGTGCCAGGTCTGGACTGTAGGCTGGATGGTCGAGAACTTCAAATTTAAGTTCCTGAAGACATTTTCTAGTCCGTGCAGCGGTATGAGGGCGCGCATTGTCGTGTAACAGAATAACACCTTCCGACAATCTCCCTCTCCATTTTGTGCGAATTGCTTGCTTTAACTCATTCCGAAGCATGTCAGAATACGATGCACTTTTTACTGTAGTTCCACGCTCTAGAAAATGTTCAAGAATAGGGCCTCTTGTATCCCAAAACAGTGTAAGCATAACTTTACCTGCTGACGGCTGCGCTTTGAACTTCCTTGCAACGGGAGATATTGGATGCTTCCATTGCAAGCTTTGTAACGGAAGAGCATAAGCGTAATCGTTGGACGTCTGCTCTCGTCTTTGGCACGGTATCATAATGAAGGTGAAAACTTTTTGAAGCGCATTATCACTGGAGATGAAACAGTTTCTTCACCCTCGCACAGTTGGTGCCTCTGTGCAGGGTCTTATCTGTCTCTGTATGGAATACGCTTGGAAGACGTTTTCGTGGGCAATCACCCAAGGCTCATCCTTCCTGCATAAAAACAATACAAAACAAAGAGAGCATTTTAAAGCACTTACCCGCATGAATGTATTTCTTTCCGCATATTATGGATACTTCAGCATCACGGCGCTAGAGTTAATACCTTTGTTTAATTCCATAGGGTTTCTTATATTCTTCAAACTCTTGAAAAAGCCTTGATGTTCCTTGATAAAAAACTCCTTAACTATATAATATGTTTTGAAGGCACAATACAGTTAGAAAAGTATATATATATATATATATATATATATTATATATATATATACAGGGTGTTTGAAAACTTTCTGTACAAATTGTAATGGGGGATAGGCAACACCAAGACAAACCCTTTTCGTCTATAAGTGTATGTCCGCTGACGTCACCATTCGGCGCGAGAGGGCGCCGCTGCAATTGGCTAAAAGGTGAAGTGGGCTAGACTCGCGCTTGCCGCGGGCATTCTTAAATCGGACGTAGTACGCGTAACATGTTTATTTAAAGAAGGCATGTTTATTTAAAGAAGGTGCTGAAAGTTGCGACCGGTAGCATCAATGCATGCCCGACAGCGTCGAAGCATTGACCGACGTACACGTCAAAAGATTCCCGGCATTTCGGGAACAGTTCCAGCGGCGACAGCGATTCTTGCTACGAGGTCTTCTTCTGAGTAAATGGGAGTCTCGTACACGAGGTTCTTCATGTGTCCCCACAGGAAGAAATCGAGGCATGTTAAATCGGGCGATCTCGGTGGCCAGGCAACGGGCCCACCCCGGCCTATCCATCGGTCCCCAAAAGTGGCGTTCAGATAATCCCGCACATCGTTGCTGGAGTGTGCTGGGGCCTCGTCGTGTTGAAACCACATTCGTCTACGAATAGCCACGGGAACATCTTCCAGCAGTTCCGGCAACGTTTCTTCAAGAAATATCCGATAAACCCGCCCGTCGAGTCGGGCAGGCAGCAGGTACGGCCCAATCAACTTGCCATGGACGATACCCGCCCAAACATTGACGGCGAACCGTTCTTGATGAGCATGCACCCGTGTAGCATGTGGATTTGCGTGCGCCCACACGTGAGAATTGTGCATGTTAAACACACCCTCACGTGTGAAACAGGCCTCATCTGAGAACAGCACATAAGCCGGAAAATTAGGCTGCACCGCTGTCTGCTGCAGAAACCAGCGTGCGAATTCCACACGAAGAGGGTAATCCCGAGGTTGTAATGCCTGGACTCTCTGACGATGAAACGGATGTAACTGCTGCTCGTGCAACACTCTCCAGACCAGGTCGTGGTTCACACCGAGGATACGTGCAACACCTCGCGTGCTTGCGCTTGGATTGTCCTCAAATCGCCGTAGGATTTCTTCTTCCATGTCAGGAGTGCGCACGTTTCTCTCCCGACCAGTGTCATGCATGTTTGCATGGAATGTTCCAGTTTCTCGCAGTCGCCGATGGGAATGCGCAAACGTTTGGTGGTTTGGCACACGTCTGTTTGGGAAGCGCTGTCGGTACAACCTCGCAGCAGCTCTTCCGTTTCCATTGGCAGCCCCATACACCATATGCATGTCAGCCATCTCAGCAGTCGTGAAGCGCTCCATGTTACGCGTACTACGTCCGATTTAAGAATGCCCGCGGCAAGCGCGAGTCTAGCCCACTTCACCTTTTAGCCAATTGCAGCGGCGCCCTCTCGCGCCGAATGGTGACGTCAGCGGACATACACTTATAGACGAAAAGGGTTTGTCTTGGTGTTGCCTATCCCCCATTACAACTTGTACAGAAAGTTTTCAAACACCCTGTGTATATATATATATATATATATATATATATATATATATATATATATATATATATATATATATATAAAACATGTACAGAATTTGAAAATGATGTAACTTTGTCATTAATGAGTCTACTGGTATTAATAACTCTACTAAGGATAAACATAGATTTGATAAACCTTGTGGAGCTACTTATAATACATGTTGATAGCTATGTGAACTAACTTGGTTTTTCTAGAGAATCTAACTATTGTATGGCCTGTTTTTAAGAAGCTCGTATTCAGCAATTTTCTCTTTTTTTCCAGGGCATCGTGTAACGAGCCCTCAAGCAACTAGCCAAGACCTCTACACCTCCGCAGGCGTTAAAAGATCTAGGCCTGTTGAGGATCAATCTCCGTCACGTGCGGTATGGAAGCTAAACGAACAAAGTTCAACGTCACGTTCAACTCTGAGGACAAAGATTCATCGTCAACAAACTCATTATCGGGAGAACCAGATGAGCAATGTTCTGAAAACCTCCAGCCTTACACGTCATCTGTAACACTCCAACCCCCCTCAAATGCGATCGCTATCCATACAGAGAGAACGAGTTATCATTCATCCAACGGTGTATCTCTCACCTTAATGCAAAATGTGAGTAATACCCCTACACTGTCTAGAAGTCGCTACAACGTCAGAATTGATCCCCGAGTCGCGTATTCGAAGGGTTTCGAACAAGGACTTCCAAACATAGTTATATGTGTTATCTCATATGCTCTTCAGAACAACAATGATCGGGAGACCCGAGTAAGGCTGGCATTGCCACCTGGTGGCAGAAGATGATGACTATATCCTTTCACATTTTGCACAAGCTTCACAAAGTGGTTCAAAGATTAGCCTGGAGAAATTCACGGTTGAAATTGACCACGTGTTCCGTGTTGCAGGTCATAGTGCGACCGACACCTTATACACTTAACTTCAATTCTCTGGTTATTTACAGACGGCATATAAACACGGAGCGTGGTTGCGGATTTATAGTTATAATCCTTTCTTATATGTTTACCATGCTAAACAAGGTGTCTAGACGTTTCCGACTGGAAGCAGTTGTAGAAAGAGCACAAAAACTGGCTGAAGATTGTAAACTTGATTTTAACTGTAATATGGGTCCTGAAGAGTTGACGAAGGTAGAAGAACAGATGAAAGTTAGGATTGCCATGTTTGGCCCAATGTTCCCTCTAATTTTTTTTTAGTTCGTGTGCGCAAGAAATTTTCGTTGTGCATAGATTTAGATTCATGGTGAAAAATTGTGCAAACTTTTCTGAGCGCTATTATCTTCAAAATTAAAAATATATAAATATTAAAAACTTAATAAATATTATTTCCATAAGGTGATAGCTTGACATTACGGCACTATTAAATGGATATTTAAAAACTGTTTACAATATTATATATTCTTAAAAAAGAAAACATTTTATCCATTCTAAAAATATGAATAAAATAAAAAATAGTAAAATAAAATTCAACAAAATAAAGAAATAAAATAAAAATAACATTAATTGAAAATGACTATTTTAGTTATCATTTCTCAAAACAATTTTTAGCATTTAGCAATTTAAAATAGACTATCAACATTAATACATGATTTTATCAATTCACAAAATAAGAATAAAATAAAAAATAATAAAATTCAATAAAATAAAATATAATCAAAATACGATCTTTAGCATTTTTGCCCATTCCAAATAAACTCTATGAAGATTAATACATCCGTCATCATTCAGGTAACTTTTAATTCGCATGAGCATGTCCAAATGATTTTCTTTCAAGCGGTTTCTTAATTTTTTCTTTATAGAATTCATTAAACTGAAGCCACGCTCACAGTCCACACTAGATGCTAGGAAAGTTCCCAATATCCATCAACTTAGCAAGGTCACAAAATTGTTCATTTTGGAGGACGAATGTCACCATATCATCAAAGTTTTTAACCAGCTTACTTTTTATTTTCTCGCATACACAAATTTAAAATCATTGTACTGTTCGATTATGGTAGAACTTTCACCAAGAAAATCTGCTTATTTTGCACATAAAGCTTTAACATGCTCAATGCCAAAGTCAAAGTCTTTCTGTAAAATAGCCGAAAAAATCAAAGGTAGACCATTCTTTTACTTCATTTTCAGGAAACTATAGAGTATGTTGATGCAAACGGTCAGACCTTGTGTGACGGTATTTTTTTAAATTACCTCATTTACTGTCGTGACTCATGATACGCTTGAGCCTGTGCGCATTTTATTTTGCTGTGTGCGCGGGTTTCACAACGCGTGTGCGCGCGCACACGCGCACACCTTAGAGGGAACATTGGTTTGGCCTGGATCAAAATGGCAGAACAACATATGTATTTAAAAGCTGCGTGAGGGAACGTACAAGATCCCTACTTATTTTAGGACTGGTGAGAGCAACTTACCTTCCTATTAGGCGCATCAGAGATCTTTACATAAACTATGACAAAAGTCGAAAATATGGAAGACAACACGATTTATGTAAGGCTTGTCTCGAGTTTACGAATGATCTGTTGAAACATTGTAAGGATTGCCACATGGTATGTGAGCAGTGTAAAAGCTCCAAATGTGAAAGTCAGGTAGTTGAAGCTGAGAAGCGCGACTGTAATGTATGTAAACGCATGTTTTTCAATAACATCTGTTTTGGGCTCCATAAATCGAATGGCACGTGTAGGAAAATGAGGATTTGTGAGTGTGGTATGTTTCACACAATGGATAGTTGGGGGAAATTCAAGCATAAATGTGATGAAATTCACTGTTCTACATGCCACGAGGAATATAAGGCGGACGGTGTAAAGCATGTATGTTATATGAAAGGTGCTAAGCCTAAAAATAGACCTTGTATAACCATGTACTACGATATAGAAACATATACGGCTGCTGAAACAAAAGAGGTTATCCCACATCTACTTGCAAGTCAGACTACCTGTGATGAATGCATGGAAGTCGAATGTGAAGAATGCCCCAAATGTGGTAAATGGACAAACATTTTTAAAACGATTGCCCACGATAGCCCTGTGAAACTCTTTGTGTCCTATATTGTCAAGTTAGCGGACAAGTTAAAAAAAATTACTGTGTATATTTTTGCCTATAACGGTGTAAAATTTGACTCACAGTTCCTTCATAAGGAAATGCTTGAGCACGAATTATCCGAGATATTCACGGGTGATCCCCTGAAAAGAGAAAACAAGCTTATACAGATGCAGATAAGGGGAAATGTACAGTTTAAAGATACCTTGCTGTTCGCACCATGTAAATTAGCCAAGCTACCCAAGGTAATGGGCGTAGCCGCCGAAGTTTCAAAAGGATATTTCCCTTACACTTTCCTCACTAGCGAAACTTTAAATTACGTAGGACTACCTCCACCCAAACAATAATTTAATTACACCAACATGGGTGATAGTGAGCGTGAAGATTTTGACCGCTACTACAACAGTTTTAATGAAGATAATCCTTACAATATAGCTGATGAATGTGAGCGTTATTGCGTGAATGACGTATTTGTACTTAGAGTATGCTTTCAAGCCTTCAGAATTATGTACATAGCCCGTTTCAACTGTGATCCGTTGCAAGTCGCAACCATGATCACCTCAATGTGCTTTACTGTGTTCAAGAACAACTTCATGCCTAAAGACACCTTAGCCATCATTCCTCGAAACGCCCCGCAGTTTGGGTATAAGGCTATTTGCTGGCTCATACACATAGAGCAGCAGACCGGAGTATATATAAAACATGCCCGCAACACGGGGGAAGTACCCATTAAGATCAATGGCCTTGTTTTTTGAGTAGACGGCTTAAGTGAGGATCCAGCCACTGGTGAGAAGACGGTGTACTCCTTTAACGGTTGCTGCTGGCATGGATGTCCACGCCCTGAGTGTGCCGTCACAAGGAATCTCCATGGAAGATCCCCCGCCGACAGCCTCGCATGGACCCGTAACCGCGATCAACTTATGGACTCCCAGTTCATTCACAAGATCGTGTGGGAGCATGAATATGATGCCTGGATGGAAACCAATGATCCGTATCGCGAAGAAATAAGGGCCATCAAATGTACAATGGTGGTAGACCCTTTCAAATGCGGTAACAGCTTGTTCGGAAGGCGTACAAATCCCTTCAAGTCATACTTTCCGCCTACGGATGGGGTGAAACTCCATTACTACGACTTCTGTTCTTTATATCCCTACGTGATGAAGAACAATCCGTACCCCGTAGGTGCACCTGAAAAACTAGTGGGCCCCGCCATGCCTACCATCGAGGAGTTCTCAGCTAACTTCAGTGAGCGCTACTTTGGTCTCTCTTTCGAAGATGTCCTCCCCCTCGCGATTTATGGATGCCGATCTTACCTGTCGTTATAGATCACAAGCTCATGTTTCCCCTGTATGTGAAGTGCTCAGAGGAGAACAAAGGTGATTGTAATCATACAACCAACCAGAGGAAGATCAGAGGTGTATATACAAACCCTGAGCTGTCCCTTGCCCTCCTTCACGGGTACAGAATACTGAAAATACATGAGGTGTGGAGGTTTCAGAAGCAACCCAATCTTTTCACGCCATATATAAATACTTTTCTGAAGGCTAAGGTAGAAGCATCAGGATACCTACGAGGAGTTGATACCGCAGATGAAAAATCGGCTTATATTCAAGGTTACCATGATCGTGAAGGGATACAGCTTGACTGTTCCCAAATTTGAGGAACCCAGGCAAGCGCTTTAGTGCAAAGTTGTGTCTAAACAGTCTTTGGGGAAAATTTGCACAGAATACTGGCAAAGGGAACGTTCATTTGGCACAAAGTTGTAGCGAATTCTGGGATTATGTAAACGCTAACGATAAAGAGGTCATGGAAATCGTGAATGTAGGTAATACGTACGTAATATAGTACAACAGAACCGAATTGGCTACAGATACATCACGTGTCACAAACATACCTGTAGCCAGTTTCACAACAGCCTACGCACGCATCAAACTTTGGGGGCTATTGCATTCTCTTGGGCGGAGGGTTTTGTACGCCGATACAGATAATGTGATATTCACAGAGAGGGAGGGTGAATACATGCCTCCTAATGGTGAATTCCTCGGAGAGTTGATTGATGAGATGAAGAATGAGTATGGAGACATAGCATACGCCGACTCTTTTGTCTCATCAGGACCAAAAACCTATCGGGTATGGGTGAGGGTGGGGGAGGATATGAAATATATCGTGAAGGCTAAGGGTATCACGCTCAACCAGGCGAATCGGCGGACGTTAACTTTGATTCGTTGAAGGATCTAGTGAGCTTAGATGATGATGAGGGCAACCAGCCATCCCAACTAACTGTAGGAACCCACAATTTTCGGGCGCAGAAATTAGGCGGCGTGAAGGAACTTAGGAGTACGAATGTGTGCCGTAACACCTATAGGAGACGTTACAAGGTGCCTGGTACCTATGATACCGTACCCTAGATGCATCCCTTGTAATGCTTAGCCGAATTTAATTATGTATGTATCTGTTACATCTTATTATATATTCTTTGTACCACTGTTTACCATGCACTTTTAACCATTTTATGTGTATTGTATTTGTACTGATAATATAATTTCTTGTTTTGTATTAAACTGCTTTTCATTCTAACAACCTTCATTATATTAGTTATGGGAAAATAAAAGTTGTATATGTACACACCAGTCATTAATAATGCAGGGTTTTTCCTCAGCTTATTAATGACGTAAACTTAGTGACAGTATTAGCCCTTTCTACGCCAGCGATTCCATATGGCGTCATCAACAAAAAATATGTGTATTTTCCTCAGATTAGCTTCAATGATGGTTTATGGCATTTGAATATAACAAATAACTGTATAGCAAAGGACAAATATTGTTATTATTTGTTCCATTCAACGTACCAAAGTTATGTTAGTGTCTCTTATTACTTGACAACGCTATTGGCGTCATATAATTTCTACAGTAGTGTAATTAGTTATTTCTAAGCAAAGTTTCGTTTCCATACCTATTTTCAAAATTTTTAATTGTTAAAATTTTTAGCTCAAAACAATAATTTGGGGCAGAAAGGATTAATATTGCAGACACCATCATCGCTCTGTGCAATACATGTCAATCAAATAAATACCTACAGAGCCGAATAAACGCATGGTGTTTTCCACATTCAGTAGTAATGACGATAAGACAGCTAATATTATTTTAAATCATTTTATAATCAAGGTTTTAATCTTCCTGCAAGCGTTTGAAGAGCTTGTTAGGTATACATTCGCTTATTATGAAAAATTAAGATATGTATACATGAATAAGATGGCTACTTATCTTCTCATAGTCAAATTTCAGTTGAACCCGATACATGTACTGATGTGTTGGGTGTCGTTATTTCAATGTCGTTATTTTACTGAAGTTATTGCACGAACGAAAACAAATGATAAGAATATGTATATAACAATGGATACAAAAGGCTACAAACAACAGCAATCATGGATAGTTCATACGAGAATGTCTGTTTAGGAAGCTCTGATAAAAGATGCAAGAAAATTAAAAAAGATAGATGAAAGTTTTAAAACATAGCATAGGAGAGAGATTGGAAGGAAACAGAGAACTTAAAAGATAAAGCGAAAATTTAAGAGTAAAGCGATCTGGTTCCGAGTGAAATTCGACAAAACTTTTATGCGGTATAAATGTTTTCTAACGGGGTTTTAACACAAAATAAGCAGCTGGCCTCTTTAAAAGGAGCCGAATAAATTACTCTGAAGTACGTTAGTGACATTCCAGCCCCACAAATTAACTATACGTTTGAATGACAAACGTTTAGTTTCATCAGAATTAAGATGCTTACCCGCTAATTTGAGAGCAATACCTTGAGCGTCCCCTACATTTCTGCATTCAAAATGCTTTAGACATCGAGATTATCAAAATCTTTATTAATTATATATTATATATATATATATATATATATATACCAACTTTGCAAACATTAAATGGTTCATAGGTGAATTAATGGTGTAAACAGTTTTTAAAAAATGAACTACAGATGATGGGAAAACCTAATGATGATGCAGTCCTAGATTAGTTTAAGCAATGTATTTATAGCCTTCAGGTGTGCTTCAGTCAGGCTAACTAATCTTTTACGCGTGTTGTCGTTCATCGTTCTCTATGTTTTCCCCCCTCATTGCGTATTTCTCTGCGATACACAATCTATATATTTGTCGTGGATAAAACATGGTGGTAGGACGCTTCAGTAAATATATAAATAAACCGTTGCGGAACTTGATACTGTATTTTAAATTGATGGTACGGATATTAACATTATCTATATATATATATATATATATATATATATATATATATATATATATACTCATATATGTGTGTGTGTGTGTGTGCGCGTTTGTCTATATATATAAAGGGTGATCCAGAGAAATGGGACCCAAAAGAAACCCCTGTAACTCTTAAAGTATAAGTCCTTTTATAAAATCATACGCATCATTCGAAAGAGGATTGTTACAAGTTTGTACAGGATTGTATAGGTTTTGACAATACAAGACAAGATAAGATACAAAACAAAATAAAAGTGTTAGTTAAAACTAACCCTTCAAGATGACTGCATGGACTGTGGAACAGCTGCGTTTCATAACTGAGCAATATTATGAGCATGGAAGAAGTGTAGTTTCAGCTCAAAGATCTTTCAAGACAAATTTTCAGATGTCAAAATCTCCTTCTAAGAAAGTAATCCGTCGGTGTGTCAGAAATTGGTGGTGTCATTTACCTTCTGTTGGATCCATTGACAGAATTGTCGTCTTCGTGCGAAATCTCCATCGTTTAGTTGTTGCACTGTTTGAATTTTACATGGAAAGAGCATTAAATTTTGCTTGAATATACGGTGTGTTGTTCCATATCCAACTCCTAACAGCTGAGAAGCACGTCTGATGCTTATGTTAGGATTATCCTGTACAATTTCGTGAGTTCTGTTAATGATCTCGTCTATCCTTGCTGTGCGCACTCTTCCAGTTGGTTTTCTTTTTCCAATGCTGCCAGTTAGGGTAAAATTTCTGACACACCGACGGATTACTTTCTTAGAAGGTGATTTTGACATCTGAAAATTTGTCTTGAAAGATCTTTGAGCTGAAACTACACTTCTTCCATGCTCATAATATTGCTCAGTTATGAAACGCAGCTGTTCCACAGTCCATGCAGTCATCTTGAATGGTTAGTTTTAACTAAAACTTTTATTTTGTTTTGTATCTTATCTTGTCTTGTATTGTCAAAACCTATACAATCTTGTACAAACTTGTAACTATCCTCTTTCGAATGATGCGTATGATTTTATAAAATGACTTATACTTTAAGAGTTACAGGGGTTTCTTTTGGGTCCCATTTCTCTGGATCACCCTTTATATATATATATATGAAAATTATTTCACGAAAGTAACACGTGAAAAATATTTATATATATATATATTTATTTATATATATATATATATATATACAGAATACCAGTCTGATGAGCAGGAATGTTGTTTCCCGTGCAGCTAAAACTAACGGGGACCGCGAACACGACGGAGCGCACCGGAAGAAAAAGTACTCGAATGTTTGTTTGTTTGTTTGTTTGTTTCGAAAGACCATGAAAGAAACCCACAGGAGGATTTTTTCTCGTGAAGGAAGGTGAGGTGAACCCTTTTCAATTTTTAAAATTTTTTAGAATTTTTATTTTATTTTATTTTTTTTTTGAAAGACCATGAAAGACACCTTATAAAGGAGGGACCGTCATGAAGGACGGTGAAGGATCTTCATGAAGGAAGACAGGAGACCGTCATGAAGGACGGTGAGGGGGAAATTTTTTAATTGATCCATGTCTGTCTCCCCAAACGCAGTTATACTACTGACATCTGCTCGTGAAGACTGCATCCTTATAAGGAAGTTTATGAACAATCGAAAATCATCATCAAAAGTCTTGCTCATGACTTGAATGAATCAACAGGATGTCATCTCAGTGACAGATCTGTCAGAAGGCGTCTACTGCAAGCTTATTTTATATCGTGTCGTCCAGCTAAAAAACCGTTCATTAATAAACAACAAAGAGAGCGTCGCCTGAGATGGTGCAATCAATTCAAAGACTGGAGAAAAGTAATTTTCACAGATGAGTCGTCTTTTCATATTTTTAATGACAAATCTCTTGTACGTCGACGAACTGGTGAACGCTTTAAACGAGAATGTCTCCAAACAACAGTGAAGCACCCTGAGTCTGTTATGATTTGGAGTTGCATTTCCTATCAAGGAGTGGGACGGATGTATATTCTTGAAAAGAATACAACCTTCAACTCCAAAATCTATTGTGAAATATTAAAAACTAGGATGCTCCCTTCCGCAAGTGAATGGTACCCAACTGGCAATTATTTCTCAATTTTGTATTAGTTTCATGGGTGTCCTTAAACTTTTGGCCATGACTGTAGTAGATAATATTTCTGTATGTAAAAGGTTGCGGGAAGTCTTTGTTTTCCATGTATCCTATTCCTTTTTTTTCCCAGAAAACCTTTAGGATAATCAGTTTCAAGTGTAAATTATTGTTTTTTCCTTTAAATTAAAAAATATTTACCTTATTTAAACTAATGCAAATTTGTGATAAATGAAATATACTCTTAAATTATTGTGTCAATTTAAAATTCGAAATACTGTAAATAAATATCATGAGAGAATATATATATAAACTGTCTATAATGTATGTACTGTAAGTAATTAATACGCATTCATAAAAATCAAATGACAGACAGATAGTGATCTTTTTGATCTATTTAATTTTTCAATAGACATTCACAGAGTTTTCTGAATGAAAGCCTTCAATTCGTAACTTTAAAAATGAGATTCACACTGAAACGCATAAATCTATAAAGAGCGTGATTTAAAATGGCTTTGAGCCATTGTCACAAAGGCGACAATATGAAATAAGGGCGCACACGCAAAATAAATGAATAAAACTCATCACATACTGTAAGCTCATGATTAAATTTTACTGACGGGAGTTCTAGTTCATGTCCAAAGATTCTAGATACTCTTTACTCTTACATGAAGGTAATGAAATTAGAATAAAACTCAGAGACCTGAATGAAAATTTAGACAGACCAGAAAAGATAAATGATAAGTATATATATATATATATATATATATATATATATGATACACACAGACCGTGCATGGAACAAAGAACACTTCTGGGAAAATTAAATCCACTATAGTCCGAATAAGTAATCGTAAATGACAAACACTAGTTTTTTTCTTTTTCATGATGTTAGCCCGACGTGGGCAACGGTCACTCGCAAAGAGGCCCCAAAAATATAGCTTCCTGATCAGCTATCTGCAAAGCAGATAGGATCAGCTTTGGGACAGGATCTAGGGGTTACAGCTACACCTAGCCTACTACATCCATAACCTCAATAGAAGCAAAAGACTCGTTGCATTCGCGTCGGATTGAATACATCAAAGAAAAAGAGATAACTATTGTAGTTTTAGCCAAAAAACAAAACTTAAACCTCAACTGGCAAAATTGAGCGTCTTTTCAAGGCACATAACATGTCCGGTTCATGATGGGATTGAAATCAGAATGGTCCCCTGAGATTTTTTCCCCATCATGAAACGGACATATGTGCTTTGAAAAGTGGACGTTCAATTTTGCCAGTTGAGGTTTAAGTTTTGATTTTTGGCTAAAAATACAATAGTTACCCCTTTTTCTTTGATGTATTCAATCCGACGCGAATGCAACGAGTCTTTTCCTTATATTGAGGTTCCGGATATAGTACGCTAGGTGTAGCTGTAACCTCTAGATCCTGTCCCAAAGCTGGATTATATCTGTTTTGCAGATAGCTGGTGAGGGAAGCTATATTATTGGGGCCTCTTTGCGAGTAACCCGTTGCCCACGTCGGGCTAACATCATGAAAAAGAAAAACTATAGTGTTTGTCATTTACCATTACTTATTCGGACTATAGAGGATTTAATTTTCCCAGAAGAGTTCCTCGCTCCATGGACGGTCTGTGTGTATCATGAAAAATCCTTAGGGAACCATTCTGAGTTCAATCCCATATACAGGGTGTTTCAGAAGGAAAGGTCAATACTTCGGGAGGTGATAGTATCGGTCATTGTGAGAAAAAAAATTCATATGAACATGTGTCTAATTCTGAATGGTTACGGAGATAGAGCTATTTGAATCTACAAATACAAAAGCATTGTTAATGGTAATCAAGAAAGAGAAACCAATTACTGTTTCTAACATTTAATGTTTAAACATTAGCATTTTGAATGGTATCAGATACAGAAATGACAAATTTGTTACAATTTACAATCCGCTCGAAAATCCCACCGTGAACTTCAATGCACTTTGCAACTCGTATGCGAAGATCGCGTGTTGTTCGTCTGAGTTGATCTTGACGTTCCTTTATGTGGGCAGCAGCATCCAAAATGCGCGCGAGCAATTCTCTCGTGTATCCACCTTTCTTTTGTAAACTTGACCTTTCATCCACCTCCACAAACAATAATCTAACGGAGAGAGGTCTGGAGACCTTGGTGGCCACTGAATGGGACCACCGCGGCCGATCCATCGATCAGGGAAAGTTTGATTTAGGTATTGCATCACCAGACAGGTAGAATGTGGAGGAGCTCCGTCATGCTGAAAGTACATACCAGTGCGTGTAGCCAAATGAACATCCTCCAATAGTCCTGGCAATTCATTTTGCAGAAATTCTAGGTAACTTTGTCCTGTAAGACGATTCTCTAAAGTAACAGGGCCAATCAGCTGATCATCGATGATACCGCACCACACATTGGCAGAGAAGCGATATTGAAAATTTGTTTCCACAGTGTCATTTGGATTTTCGTCTAACCACCGATGAGAGTTACGAGTGTTGATGATACCGTCACGGGTGAAAGTAGCTTCATCGGTGAACAGTATTAATCGAAGCAATCGGCGATTAGCATTTACCCAATGACAAAATTCCAGTCGCATGGCAGCGTCTCCTGGTTGAAGGTGTTGTACACGCTGTACATGATATGGATGCAAGCCTTCCTCACGTAATGTTCGCCATACTCTTGTGTGTGGTACACCGAGACGTGTAGAAATTCTTCGTGAGCTAGTAGTAGAACTACTCTACGAACTGAAGAATGTTTTCCACTTCACCCACATCTTGTTGACCTTCACGTTCAGACGAAACATGAGCGCTGGGAAGTGTACCAATCTCACGCAATGTGTTGAAAACCCCGGTAAACACTCTTCGATCCGGAATTCTGCGGTTCGGAAACCGTCGACGGTATTCTGCAACAGCAGCTGTTGCACTTCCATCGCAAAAACTGAAGACATACACCATATCTGCATATTCGGCATATGTGAAGGTGTGTGGCATTCTTAACACTGTTTCAAACACCAAACTATGTCACTCACAACAGTCAGCTGTCGATTGGCTTATGTTACATGCTTACATTACAGCTTACATGGTTCAAGGTTATAGGGAGGGAAGGGGAGGAAGAGCTGCGCGCGCATCAGATGCAAACAGCTCTATCTCCGTAACCATTCAGAATTAGACACATGTTCCTATGAACTTTTTTTCTCACAATGACCGATACTATCACCTCCCGAAGTATTGTATTAACCTTTCCTCCTGAAACACCCTGTGTATATATATATATATATATATAACATATATATATACAGGGTGGGCCGTAAGTTTCCATACATAGGAAAATTTAAACGTTTTTATGTTTCAGATACCCTAAGAATATGCGTTTGTAAGATCTTGTTTACTGATGAAGCAAATTTTTACGTCAATGGAGAGGTTAATCGGCAAAACATACGTTATTGGAGTAATGCTAACCCTAACTGGCTGAGTCCGACGAAGATGCAAGGTGCCGGTAAAGTGATGGTGTGGGCCGGGATATGGGGTGACAGAATTATTGGACCAATTTTTGTCAGTGGAAATCTTAATGCCGAAAGGTATCTTAACATGTTGCAAGAAGAGATTTTCCCATCCCTGCTAAACGAGGAAGGTAACTTCCCAGTTTACTTCCAGCAAGATGGAGCTCCACCTCATTATGGTCTTCACGTGCGTCGGTATTTGGATCAGCAGTTTCCGGATGCTTGGATTGGTCGGCGTGGTCCTGTGGAGTGGCCTCCCAGATCCCCAGATCTCACCCCCCTTGATTTTTATCTTTGGGGGCACTTGAAGGCCATGGTGTATCAGGAAAAGATACGAGACATAAATCATCTAAAGGAACGTATCACCAACGCCATTACAAGCATAACGTCAACTGTGCTAATGCGTGTTCATCAACAGTGGGGAACACGTATTGAAATGTGTTTTCAAAACAATGGCAACCATGTAGAGCATATATATAAATAAAAATGGTTGTCCATAAAAAAATGTTTATTTTTCCTATGTATGGAAACTTACGGCCCACCCTGTATATATATATATATATATATATGTAAAGAACGACGCTTGTATAGAAGAACGTTCCGCACAAGATGAGGAAGGAGAACGAACAAATGAAAACTGGTGTTGTGGATAGCATATCTGACCGGCAATCGGAAGATCCCGGGTCATTGTTCGTTTCCCTCCTCATCTTGTGCGGAACGTTCTTCTATACAAGCGTCGTTCTTTACATTAATTATACTGTGTTGTTTGCAGTTAAAATGTATATATGTGCGGCATGCGGGAGGTGCCCGCTCAGGGCATTGGTTTCTGCTCGTATGTAGGAGAATTACGACTTCTGATTAATCGAGGCCCATGGTGTAGTGGATAGCATATCTGACCGGCAATCGGAAGATCCCGGGTTCGATTCCCGGGTGGTTACCTCATTTTTCATTTGTTCGTTCTCCCTCCTCATCTTGTGCGGAACGTTCTTCTATACAAGCGTCGTTCTTTACATTAATTATACTGTGTGATGTTTGCAGTTAAAATGTGTATATATACAGTATATTCTTCGTGAGCTAGTAGTAGAACTACTCTACCAACTGAAGAATGTTTTCCACTTCACCCACATCTTGTTGACCTTCACGTTCAGATGAAACATAGACATCTTTGCTTCTTTTAATTTTTTTATTTGATTATGAAAGTCAATAAATAATAATAAATTTATTGAATCAATAAATGTAAACGGCAAAGGAACACGATTTTAAATCGATTGATTCAATTAATTTACTATAATTTACTGACACTTATAATATTTTCTTTTAAAGCAAAAGTATCTATTTACAACAAACTGTCAATCTTCTGTGTGTGTGTGTGTGTGTGTGTGTGTGTGTGTGTGTGTGTATGTATATATATATATATATATATATATATATATATATATTGTTCTTTGAATTCAAAGAGCAGCGTTTCCTGTAACTTAGAGAATATACTGAAAGTGGCAAACTAACAGAACAATTTCAAGAAATTACTTGCTTTGCTTGCATTGCTTTGCTGCCATTTGAGGAATTGCTTTCATCATTTGACTTCCGGACTTAGAGAGAAGACCTAAAACTGAGGAAATTCAAAGTTTCGTAATTTTATTACTTAATGAACAAATAATAACATAAAGCCTTTATTATATTATTATTATTATTATTATTATTATTGGTAGTAGTAGTAGTAGTAGTAGTAGTATCATTATTATTATTATCTGCTATAGCTTATCAGTTATTTGTAGTTAAAACTATTAAAAATTTGATTGTAGTAGATAATGGTTTAACAGAGTGGTCCCAAAACTAGGGGAAAATTACCCCACTGGGGTAATGACAACTATTTTGTGGGCTAATGACACGCGATCCAGAAGTTATAAAAGATAATACCGTGATAATCAGGAAGTTATAAACAATAATAGCTAATGATTGGGGTAATGGAGCTGGATTAGAATTGGGTTTTGGGTAGACGTATAAAAAAGGTTGGGAACCACTGCCTTGACATGTTTTACAGGTTTCTGTTTGAGGGAAATTTTTCAGAATGTCTTCTATTAAGGGTTTAGCTCAGGTGTAATTTTCTTCATAGTACGAGTAAATTTCAATGTAAACCAAGTATAAATTTCTTATTCAATTTTAATTACTGAAGTACTAACGATTTTTAAATAGTTTCTTTATGGTAAATGACTATCTTAAAGTTCATTTAGTTAACGTAATGGTAGTTGGTTTTAACGCAATAATTTATTCATAAACTTTGGATACAAGAAGAGGTATGATTTCTCGTCTAAAAAATTTATATTTTCCTTTCTTTAATCTATAAGTCTGTGCGTTCATAACAGAGTTTACAATTGAGGCGCTCCGGACCACAACCTGCCAAACGCCAGTGGGGTCAGAATTGAGTTATTTATACCACTATATTCCCCACCCTTCCTCTATCCCGTGGGCGAGTCAGGGAGAAGATTGTGGGCCTGTACGTATGGTTGAAATCACTCAAATATCGTTATTGGTTCAAAAGTTATGGCATTTTGCAAGTTGACAAACTTTAACTGCATTTTTCTCCCTGTTTTAATTTTGGCGGTTGGCAGCTTGTGGTCCGGAGTGTCTTACTTCTTGTAGGCATTTCTAATTTTAATTTAACTACAGTGTCGCCATACCGCCATAAAAGTCTCTCCATACAAAAGATTTGTGTACACAGAAAACCATTTACGTACCAACACATGTCAGTCAGTTAGCATTAGAAACATTGTCCACTAGAATTATAATTTTACTTTGAAGGTCGAGAATTAACTAGTTTGGTCTATATATTTAATTTTCTGGAGAGTTTATATCTTAAATTTTCGTTTATATATATAGTTACTGTATAAGCGCCAGTAATATTTTTAGCTTATTCGTTGCTAATGGAATTTGCTTAGATCGTAACATTCTCTACGTATTAACTGAGAAACTAAAGATACTCAGCGGAATTTTCTTAGATTAACTGAAAAAGCTACATAATTGGGGCACTTCTCGTAAATGATTATTATTTTCTTAATTTCTGCTTTGTATTTTAGTTTTCTTTTGAAAATATATCTTAAGTTACATATGCAAACGTTACGCGAAAGTTATGGACAGAAAATAAAATACAAGAACATTACTGAGCAGAGTTAAGTTACATATAAGTTACGTAAGAGTTGCTGACAAAAAATACAGGACTATTATGCAAGAGTTACTCGTTATAGTAATAAGCTTTATTTTTTCATCAATTATAGTAATAAGACTGGTACTTGTAGGTTATCTCCCCCCCCCCACGCTTGATTTGTCATCGTGGCAAATAGCATGAAGTCGCAGTAAATTCATTCTGGCTGAAAAAGCAATAATTAAATTGTGCAAAGGATTGGTAATATCTACTGAAATAGATACTATTAAATATATAACTTGGCTCATGTAATAATTATTGATACGATTTAGTTTTTAAACTAATTTATGGCCGGATTCTGAAGGATCGCCATTATAAAGTTAAGGATCACCTGAAGATCAGGGCCCCCAACCTTTTTTAGTTAGCTTTATAAGGCTAACTAACGAAAATATCACGACCTAACCTAACCAATCATCAAGGGCGTACAGTTGACCTAATGATTGGTTAGGTTAGGTCGTGATATTTTTGTTAGTTAGCGTTATAAGGCTAGCTAAAAAAGGCTGGGGACCCTGATCTTCAGGTGATCCAAAATTAATGTAAGTTGTATAACAAATCAACAACCAATGTGCATCAAACATTCTAGAACGAAATGCTCGTTTGATTGTTCTGCGTGCGTGCTATTTGCCACGATGACAAATCAAGCGTGGGGTGGAGATAAACCTACACGTACCATAAGACCAATTCTTTCATCAACAAAAATTAAATTTTGCAGAGATATTTCCAAGAAAATTTCATGTAGATTCATTTGATAAGCCGATTAATTAAAACTAACAAGAAATAATGAATCATGATTGTAACAATCGGATCTCCCCTCCCATTCCCTATCTCCTGATTAGGGCGTGGTCTGACAAACGTTAGTTTCTCCTTAATTATTTTATTCACTAATAATTTCACTAATAATTTATAATGTAAATACATTACTGAGATTCAAGTGTTAATGGAATGAAATATATAATGCTGTATTGTATTTTACAAGGCCTTTAGTATACACGCAACTATCAATTTCACCTTCAGAACAAGTTCAACGTCAGCAATGACGAATGAATGTCTTCCGAAAACGCTTATTAAACCACCATTTTTCCTTACAAAGCCATTTAAAATTGCTTTCAATTTAATTTCAACTAGTTGACATCCTTGAAAACTATAAAACTTTGTGGAAGTCTTGTTATCCTGTTGATCCTATTGATCCTATTGATGAATCCTTTGTGGTATCCTAAAACCAACTGCTGGATATGATAAAATCATTCCTCGCTTTTCTCTCAAAAACAAAAAATTATGTCAAATGAACAGAATAGAATGGAAGGGAAGCTCTCCTGTAAATGTTTCTTCATGAAGCAGATTAATGGAATTTCAAATTCAAATTCAAATTCAAATTCAAATTCAAATTCAAATTTTCAAATTCAAATTCAAATTCAAATTCAAATTTTCAAATTCAAACGTTATTGGGAAAAGAATAAAAGAGACAGAATTTTAGAAGTTTAAGATATTTGTTATAACATTAATATATTCAGATATTTAAATTTGGTTTAAAGGACCTCAAAACAATAAGAAACTTGATGAAGAATAATGTATCATTTGATAATTAATCGACATGTATCATATGTAGAAATTTTCTAAAAATAGCATCTGAAAACCACATTTTCCCAGACAGAGGAGGATCTTCATCTGAATTAACCTGAGCCCAAGCAATCACATGACAAGTGGTCAGTATACAGAAAACGTCCCGCAACCTTCTATACAGAGAAAGATTATCTTCTATTATCTCAAAACACTCAAAAAAGAAGTTTTGAAGACCATTTCTTCTATCTGAAGAACTTATGTATCATTAAAAGAAGTTATTATATCATCTGACAAGAAGCTTTGATACCCAAAAGAAGGAAAAATATCCTTTAGAATCCACCCATAAAAAGAATTTATAAGTTCTTAATTCAGAAGGTTTTATTTTAAATATAAGAAAAACGCAAGTGAAATTTCATAACGATATTTTGCAAACAGAAAGTAGTGATACACAGACGGACAATGTATTTATGTCCATCCAGCTCTGTACTTATTTTATCATAAGTACAGCCACTGTAATTTGAAAAAGATGTAAATTTCATCACGTCAGTCTCTGCAAGCATTATGCAAGGTTGGATATTGCTAATACTGTATTAGGGTGTGTCAATTTTAGTAAAGTCAACAATTCAAAAACTACTAATGCTCAAATGATGTCATATTATCTAGCAAACTTGAAATATCTTTAGTGTTGTTTAAAAAAGCCATTTACCTACTTATATTTGACCATAAAAGTTTGAAATATAACCTAAATATGACTGTAGCATCGTATATCAATGTGCCATTGATATGTGTGGTCAACTTTGGTTATTTTTGGTGTGCAGTATGGTTTCTAAGTTTACATAGTCACAAATGCTGGAGTTTTGATTGTGACTGCATGTGTTTTCCGTCCTTTTTGACAATTTTGATTACTTCGTAATGTAAATATTGTGTAATTCAAATTATTCGAAATGTTATGTGTGACCCAAACTTTCTGTATATTTTGATGTGATAGATATATGAAATTGTCATTACTTTGAATAATTAAGTCTTGTACCTATAACAACACAACCTTTTATCTGAGCTTATAGGAAGATATTAAGAATTTCAATTAACTTAATTTTATGTAATCATAATCAGTAGGCCTATCCAAATTTCAATGGCATTTCTTTTGTTCACAGGTCCACAGGATGAGTCAGAAAGAAATCAGAACCCGAAGCAAATCAAGTTGTCACTTAAGTCATTTGGTGGGGACTGGGAGGGAACTTCCCCCTGCTGAGCTGCCCACAGCCAGAGATCTGCTGAGGTATGGTTTGTTGAGGAGAGAGAGATGAGTGAGGAAGACAGAAGGAATTACCCAGTTAATGACCTGATTAACAACGGCATTGTTCCAGGGTTACTGGCTCAGTGGAGAAAGGCCAACGCTCTATTCACAGGACCTGTAATCAACACTGAGGTCAGGATTAGGGCTAAAGTGAAGGCACTGTGGGATGAGGCAGTGAAGATGTCCATTGGCAATGTGAAGCTAGAGGTCAAAGATAGGTTCATGATGAAACTGAACAAATTGGTGGACATCCTGACCTGTCACTGTGTGATCAGGAGCTGCAGAGAGCTTGGGTGCAATCCTGTCTGCAACAGTGAGGTTCACATTGATTGCAGCTGCAGGAGCGAGCAGAAGACACCAGTGCAGGCGCTTTCCTTCATTAAAGGTCAGAGAGAAAAGGTGAGAAGTGTGGGGGCACACTAGATGGGTCTAGCTGATCACCCTGAGACCAGGAGACAGGAAGCAGTGCTGCAGAGACAGGAGCAGAGAAGAAAGGCCGAGGAGAAGAGGAGGAGGAAGGCAGAGGAATCAGCCAAGAAAGAAGAGGAGTTGAGGGAGGAGATGGAGTTGGAGGAGACTGGAGATATACTGGAGGAGGCAGGGAGGAGAGAAGAGGACGAAGACTTCATACCAGAGGCTGCGACAACTTCTTCCTTGCCTGTGGCTAAGAAGAAGAAATACAACACTGAAGATATCATCAACATAGCTTTGGCTAGCTTGAGACATCACACTGGGCTGAGAGAGACTGCAGAGATTGCCACTGCTGCCTGGATTGATGCTGGTCTTATCACAGAGTTTGACACACCACTGGTGATTGACCACAACAAGGTGAGGAGGGATGAGGAGGGCTGAGGTCATTGCTGATCATCTGGTGAACTGGCTAAGAGAGAGAGGAGCAGACCAGACCCTTTAGGCCATAGGAGGTGACAGTACTAATGTGAATACTGGCTGGGAGGGAGAAGTAATGCATTATGTGGAGGTCAAGCTTAGCAGGAAGTTGGTGTGGATTGTCTGTGACTTGCACACTGGGGAGCTGAGTCTCAGACACCTGGTGACTGCACTGGATGGCAAGACACTGAGCAACAACAAGTGGTCTGGGCCCCCGGGGAAGATGTTAGACACTGCCACTGAGCTGGAGATCAACCCAAACTTCACGAGGAACACTGTTGGTCCTCCTCTACCCCATCTCAGTCAGGAGGTAGTCAAGGACCTCAGCACAGACCAACCAAATGGCTACAGAATCATCACTGCCATCAGATCTGGAGAGGTACCTCAGAGTCTAGCTCTCCTGGAGATTGGGCCAGTCTGTCACAATAGGTGGGTCACCACGGCTCTAAGGTTCTGCAGATTGTGGATTTCCAAACATGGACTGAAGGGTAGGAACCTGAAGAATCTGAGGATAATTGTGGAATTCATAGTGGGAGTCTACATGCCAAATTGGTTCAACATCAAGTTAAATCACAGCTGGGTGAAGGGCCCCAGGCATCTACTGTACCAGCTGGAGCTGCTCAGAAGTCAGAAGAAGGAGGTGATAGGAGTAGTGATGCCTACAGTGAAGAGATCGGCCTGGTATGCACACTCTGAGGCTGTGCTCCAGGCCATGCTGTGCAGTGAGGTGGAGGAGGAGAGGAGGGAGGCAGTGAAGAGGATACTGGAAATCAGAGGTGAAGGAGATGAGGACACACAGGTAGGAGACTGCAGTGTCAGACGCAGGAAGACTCCTGACATCAACCCAGATGCCACCAAACTCTCGGAGCTTATTGACTGGAACTCTGGCGTGACTGAGCCTCCTCTGACCTGCTCCCTCACCACTGCTGCAATCAAGTTTCTGGATAGACCAATGGAAGTTCCTGCATGCCCTCACACACACAGTCAGTAGAGAGGTGTGTAAGGATGACAACTAAAGCAGCACAATATGTTTACTCACAAGAGAGGAGAGAGGCGTACATCAGTGGCCAGGTGGCCAGTAGGAGCTCATGTCCAGGAACAAGAGCAAGGCAGACATGGCATCCTTGGCAAAGATCAAGAAACCTATCTATATTTCTAAGTTTTAATATTCAAATACAATCAAAATGTCTTTAATTGTATGTAATGTATGTAAAATGTAGTTATATACAATAAAAAAAATACTTGCAAAAATTGCTGATTTTTCGTAAACTTCAACTTCAACTTCAACTTCAAATCTGGATTTTAAAGCCATATTTCGATTTAGCACATAAAAATGCATCATTTGGTCACTAGTAGTCTTTCAAAATCTAAAGATTTCACTTTGCTCCCTAAAATTGACACACCCTAATACTGTATGTCAAAGGCTTCATTTCTCATTACCAATCACTAAACTCCGGCTGTCACTCTTATGTGCAGTAGTGCAAAATAATACAACAGTCAGTGGAGGAGACTTCAAAATGAATAAGAAAAGATGTTTTCGACATTCCCTAGACTATCAGAGCAGTAAAAATTATTCAGCGTGTACAGCAAGAGAATCTCCGATGGAAGTTCTTGCTAAATTTGCTACCGCCAAAAGAAAATTGCAAAAAATACTAAAATTAAAAGGAACTCTGTATTATTGCTTATATTTCTAAATAAAATACTAATTTATTTTATCATATGTTTTGCTTATATCCAAGAAAGAACTGTAAATAACTGAATTACTGTCAGTGTATTTATACACAATACATTTCTTTATATACACACACACACACACACACACACACAAATCTATTGAGTGGGATCCTTTAAAATCAAACTAATCAGATGTTAACAAATAATTAATCAGTTACTTCGTATAACAAAAGTTTTTCAAATATTTTCCGGAAGCAGGAGTCAACAGCAATAGGTTTGAAATTATTGCTGGATAGAATGTCCTTATATTTATTTTCGACAAGAGATATGATAAACTCCGTAAAAATATAAATATGACCAAGCATATCTGACAAAAGCAATGAGATTATTAAGGTTCTATCATAGCTATCTTTGGGTTTATAGTGAGAATCACCTGAACAGGAATTACTATACACAGGCAAGTAACAATATTTTTAAATTGTTAAAAAGTTGTTATGCCCCTTGTTTATAATCTGTTTTCCTGTCTCAGGGCACTGAGACGGGCAGTCTCAAACTGGAAAAGGAGAATTGGGTGAGGCGAACTTATTACGTGCAGCGGGCTCGTCACTGCACACCCTCCCTTATTTCTTGGACTAGCTTGGGACAGTCTATGGCTAGATTCTGATGAGGATGTATGGTATATAAATTCATCGTGAATCTTGCAAAGAAAACTTAATTTTTACTTCGATAAACAGTGTTTTTCTCTCTCTCTCTCTCTCTCTCTCTGTATATATATATATATAATATATATATATATATATATACTGAAGTTCCTCGACTAATGTGGTCCACGTCCCGAACACGTTTTCCACTAAACCTTCCACGGTAAACCAAAGCATCATTTCCTTCCAAGTGTAGCTCTTGAGAGTATCTTATATTATCATTCGTTTTTCAGAAATACTCATATTAACATTTAATAATCTTTTATTAACAAAAATTTGAAAATCTCCCTTTTGTTGAATGTTTTACTCCAGTCTCCGTGTTAACATCAACCTACGGTCATTTGCAATCCTCACAAACGCACCCATACTACTAAGAGTATCTATCCTTTGCAGGAGCTTATCATTTTGTATTAATTTCAATCGCACTCCCCAAACAAGTTCATCTACAGCATTTCAAAATAAATTCTTTGTTAATATATCAAAAATAGAGGACAATTACGCTTATAATGAGGCATCATTGTTAAAATTTTATGCAGGATGTTCACTTTAATTAGGAAATTTATGTATACGTGTGAGTGTGTAATTTTAATTACGTAGAAAATATTAGAACAATGTGTTGAAAGTTTTATATGAAAATTGGGAAATATTGGATCAGGCTTTGTATATACTGTGTGTGTGTGTGTGTGTGTATATATATATACACAGTATATGTAGAGACAGAGACACCTTCAGATACTTCGCTCTCTGGAGGAGGACTACTGTAATTACATTATAGCAGCGAGTTCTACTTCACAATGGAACTCACTGTTCTATCGACAAACAGCTTCAACCAAGATGACGTCACATCGCGGGATTCACTCAAGGCATTCCCTCTGCCGTAAACGTCACACCTTGCGCCTCTTGCCTCGAAGAAAACCACAGTGGCACGTTAGATATCATCATGTCACAACGTTGTAACACGCGGCTTTACACGCCCCATTGGCCTGGTGTCATTCACTTAACTCATATAAAGATTAATTTCCTCTCGCGTTATTATAATACTGAAGCCATTATTCAAGTGCAATTATACATTTCAAGTGGATTTGCATTCATTCTGTCAATTTGCATTCAAACAACTGCAACGTTTATTTATCTCACTTATATAGCATTTATTCTGTTTAATAAAGGAAGAAAACTCACTCTATTAATTTTCTAATTAATAATATTATTTGATCTGAAAAGATCTGGTGACCTCAAGCAATCATTAACACTAACAATTTAACATAATTAAAATTATTATTATTATTATATTGCTAACGTGGCACTACATATATATATCTATAATAATAATAATAATAATAATAATAATAATAATAATGAAGAAGAACACCAGAGAGATGAAAAACATTCTTCAATTTTTAATTAACACCAACTTATCGGAATACACTTATTCAGTCAGGGCTAATATGAAGACAGGTTAGAATTCTAACATAGGTTACATTGTAACCTATGTCTTTTGTATTTTATTAGCCCTGATGAGGGAACATGTGTATTCCGAAACGTTGGTGGCAATTGAAAATTTTTGCATATTTTTAAATGAAGTCAGTGTCTCATGAGGACAGCAACCGTTGGTCAGTAGGTAACACCATTTCCCTATAAGCGAAGTGAATACACTGAGGTCGGGATTCGACTCACGATGGTACTGGTTAATAATAATAATAATAATAATAATCAAGGAATTAGCGCAGTGGGCAGCATTCGAATTGCCTGAACGTTGTGACAGATCCTGACCCTCTGACCCTCTTCACTATTCATTATTAATGATGTATCACGAGTATTGCTTGTAGCTGCCGCAGTTTTTCCAATAGCGTTTCAAGGTGATGCAACATTTTACATGACTAAACATTTGACCGCCTTCACAAATTCTCGAGACTTCGAAGATTTTCTCGAATGCAAAATTATCGACGAAAGTGTTTGGATCTGCAATAACAAAGACTGCGTAACATAAGATGATCTAATTAACCTAACCAAATTTCCTCTAATCTAACCTAATTTAATCTAATTTTACTTAATCTTACCTTACCTAACCTAACCTAGCGTAACCTAACCAAACCTAACGTTAATATATTTAACAAACAGTTTACACTTGTAAAAATTACTGTTAGAAATTTTCAGGACAAAAAAAATAGACTGAAATATTTAAACTCAACAAAATTTCGGCAAAAATTCTAATCTATTTTTTTGTTGTCTTTTAAAGTTTAATATTCCTCTACAATATATTTTTTACGTAAACTCAACAGTATCGTTTAGTTGATCTGTTTTACGTCCTTTGCCCAATTGAAGCCACTAAGACAGGCAGTAACGCCACCAACCGCGAAAAATTAGTCCCCTTATAAGAGGAGAAGTAGGTGAGCCGAGTGCATTACGTGCGGCGGGCTGGTCACTGCATCCCATCCTAATTTCTTAGACTGGTTTGGGATAGTCCATGGCTGGTTTCTTAACAGTATCATTGTGATATACTTTCCCGCTTTCTTAAAAACAAATTACTGTTGTTTCGCATTTTGTCAGACGATGCAAAAAAAAGCTTTCTTTTGTATCTTTGTGGTTGGTTTGTTGCTGTTTTGCATTCGTTAATTAAATGGTCACATGTTCGACGTTTCATATACTCGTTGACTATTAGTTTTCCTTCTCAAAGAAGTAGAAATATGTTGCATTTATTTTAATGACGTCACTTGTTCGTCTTTCACTGTGTGTGTGTGTGTGTGTGTGTGTGTGTGTGTGTGTGTGTGTGTGTGTGTGTGTGTTTGTTTTATTTTCCCCATATGACTCGATAGATTGTGGTCTCTCAGTAAGAGCTTTCTTTTGTTCGATATTTTCACTTAGTTTCTTTTGTTTTTCCGATACAATACTTCTTTTTCTCTTTCAAAACTTTTCTTCTCTCACTCCGTTTTATCTGGTCATAAATTTTTATGATTTCTGGCACTTTTTCGAGAAAGAGAGCACTTACTGGTTTCAAATTAAAAAATAATACCATTCTTCCTTCAATGTCTATTCGGCTATTATGGAATTCGGGTGAAAATTTAAATGCTGAAGTGAAACATTTTTAATGGTTTTTCCCTCTTTTAAATTATTCTCATTGAGAAACTTATTTTCTTCATTACGGTGTGGTGCAACGGTGGCATTGTTGTTATTTGAATGTCAGTAGTCAGACTGAAGGAGAATTTGAGATTGTAAACGGTAACATTTCCATCGCGTTTTTCGTTCTTGCTTCCATTAACGAAAATTTGTTTGTGAAAGATAACAATTTTGATTGCGTCTAGTCTTCCTCTATGTCGTCTTTAATCCGCTCAGTCTATATATCTATCTAGCTATTGCCATTATATATATATATATATATATATATACCTTATGAACCTTATGAACCTTATGTTGTTTCGTGCGTTGGTCTCTCTTCACACGGAGGTGAAGCTGGTGGCCCCGCCTCTATATATATATATATATCGTAAAGAACGACGCTTGTATAGGAGATATTCCGCGCAAGACGAGAAAGAGAAAACAACAAATGAAAAAATGAAGTACCACCTGGGAATCGAACCGGGGATCTTCCGATTGCCGGTCAGACGCGATACCACTACACCATGGTCTTCACTCTTCCAAATGCCGTAATTCCTCTACATACTCGCAGAAACCAATGCCCCAAGGGGGCACCTCCCGCATGCCGTAACATTATATACATTCAACTGCAAAGAACACGCAGTATAAATAACGTAAAGAACGACGCTTGTATAGGAGATATTCCGCGCAAGACGAGAAAGAGAAAACAACAAATGAAAAATGAAGTACCACCTGGGAATCGAACCCGGGATCTTCCGATTGCCGGTCAGACGCGATACCACTACACCATGGTCTTCACTCTTCCAAATGCCGTAATTCCTCTACATACTCGCAGAAACCAATGCCCCAAGGGGGCACCTCCCGCATGCCGTAACATTATATACATTCAACTGCAAAGAACACGCAGTATAAATAACGTAAAGAACGACGCTTGTATAGGAGATATTCCGCGCAAGACGAGAAAGAGAAAACAACAAATGAAAAAATGAAGTACCACCTGGGAATCGAACCCGGGATCTTCCGATTGCCGGTCAGACGCGATACCACTACACCATGGTCTTCACTCTTCCAAATGCCGTAATTCCTCTACATACTCGCAGAAACCAATGCCCCAAGGGGGCACCTCCCGCATGCCGTAACATTATATACATTCAACTGCAAAGAACACGCAGTATAAATAACGTAAAGAACGACGCTTGTATAGGAGATATTCCGCGCAAGACGAGAAAGAGAAAACAACAAATGAAAAAATGAAGTACCACCTGGGAATCGAACCGGGGATCTTCCGATTGCCGGTCAGACGCGATACCACTACACCATGGTCTTCACTCTTCAAATGCCGTAATTCCTCTACATACTCGCAGAAACCAATGCCCCAAGGGGGCACCTCCCGCATGCCGTAACATTATATACATTCAACTGCAAAGAACACGCAGTATAAATAACGTAAAGAACGACGCTTGTATAGGAGATATTCCGCGCAAGACGAGAAAGAGAAAACAACAAATGAAAAAATGAAGTACCACCTGGGAATCGAACCCGGGATCTTCCGATTGCCGGTCAGACGCGATACCACTACACCATGGTCTTCACTCTTCCAAATGCCGTAATTCCTCTACCATGGTGTAGTGGTATCGCGTCTGACCGGCAATCGGAAGATCCCGGGTTCGATTCCCAGGTGGTACTTCATTTTTTCATTTGTTGTTTTCTCTTTCTCGTCTTGCGCGGAATATCTCCTATACAAGCGTCGTTCTTTACGTTATTTATACTGCGTGTTCTTTGCAGTTGAATGTATATAATGTTACGGCATGCGGGAGGTGCCCCCTTGGGGCATTGGTTTCTGCGAGTATGTAGAGGAATTACGGCATTTGGAAGAGTGAAGACCATGGTGTAGTGGTATCGCGTCTGACCGGCAATCGGAAGATCCCCGGTTCGATTCCCAGGTGGTACTTCATTTTTTCATTTGTTGTTTTCTCTTTCTCGTCTTGCGCGGAATATCTCCTATACAAGCGTCGTTCTTTACGTTATTTATACTGCGTGTTCTTTGCAATTGAATGTATATAATGTTACGGCATGCGGGAGGTGCCCCCTTGGGGCATTGGTTTCTGCGAGTATGTAGAGGAATTACGGCATTTGGAAGAGTGAAGACCATGGTGTAGTGGTATCGCGTCTGACCGGCAATCGGAAGATCCCGGGTTCGATTCCCAGGTGGTACTTCATTTTTTCATTTGTTGTTTTCTCTTTCTCGTCTTGCGCGGATATCTCCTATACAAGCGTCGTTCTTTACGTTATTTATACTGCGTGTTCTTTGCAGTTGAATGTATATATATATATATATATATATATATAATTTCTAACTACTAATTCTTCTTATTCTGTTAAGTTTTTATTCCGTTGTGCTCCTCCAATCTCAGCTTCCTGTCTTGTCGCTCTAGCTTTGCCTTTGGATCCTCCCAAGAGGAGACGCCTTTGGCACTTCGGTGCCGCCGACTGGAAGGCCCTTAGGCAGTATATATACTATACAGTGCATATATACTAATATTTTTCTGTTCACACAAAATTAAACCGTTCTACTTTAATTTATTACGGTTTTGTTTTCATCGTTAAATGTTAGTGTGTAACTCTGTTTTTCCCAAAGGAGAGAGATATACCCATTTTACCTCGCTGGTAGAGAAAAACGGGGTCCATGTGTAAAATTGTAGTTATAACAGGTTTCTACAGATAAGAAAATGCTTTGTGTATTTTATTTAAAAAGTAATAGCACTGCAGTGTCAGAAAACCTTAATAGACCGACATAAAAGTAACTAGTCAGATCAGCAAGTTACTCGTGAATTTCACAGTGATCTATATCACAACACTCACCTAAAAATGATATATTTTCCACTGCTCACGCAGAAGTGTCTCCATTGCACGGGTTCCACCTCTATACCGACAATACATGGTTCAGCAATTCGCAACTGCATTCACAACTAGATAGCGACACCACCCTTGAGCAGGAAAGGCGGGTACCCTGTTTTACGCTACCACCCTGTTTTACCCCACTCTTCCCTATATATTAAGATAACGCGCAGAAAAAGGTGGAACATCCGCTCCGAGTACTTTCCTGCAGGTACTCTCACGCGTTTAATGTGATTCTAAGCTGACTACGAATCCATCGGCCCCGGGTTCGAGACCCGACGGCAGCCGGCGCGCAGCAAAACCCAGCTGTTCATCCTTCCACACAATAAAGAAAGTTTTTGGTAGATAAATGGGTACCCTAGGTGGCCTAGTGGTTAAGACGCTGGGCTGCTGATGGGGCGTGGTTCGGATTCCACGTTAAACTGTAGGTCTAAGGTGGAGTGAAAAGCTTGACCTTCGTCAGAATGAACAATTCGGGCGGAAGCTAACCAAAGGTATATAGTATATATATAATATATATATATATATATATATATATAAATAAACGAATATAACTAAACATATCAGTATTTTAGGGCAGTTTGAAGATGACACGACATTCTGTCAGCAAATCTCAAGTGAGAAGGACATACAGAAATCATAAGCTGATATAAAGCCAAAGGAAATGCTGTGATGATGCAAATTGGCCATAAAATGCTGGCTCTTGTTTCTGTTATACTGTAGCTGTTTTCCAGTAGCTCTTGGTCATTGCCACTACTAAAATTGGAAGTAGGAATTTTGATCAGAAATTTCGGAGCGATAATGTCAATAAACAGTGATGCTGAAAAGCATTATACAATATTAAAGCGATGCAAGGAGGGAACCATGTAAGTAATATATTTTATCAATTGCTGTGATAAGTATGTAATCAAAATATTATTACTGGATTTATAATGTATGCATCCTTTTAACATAAAACGGTTCTTGAACGATTTAAGTTTTTAACTGTTTTATTCACTGTTATTATTTTCATATGAATCTTTCTCAACATCGATATACAGGGCGACTCAAAAGTCCTGTCTCAAAAGTATTTATTGTATATTTGAAGCAGGAATTTTTTTAATCACCCTGTATAGCCTCGCTCTTCCTAGTTTTTGCTTTCGTAAACTGCTGATTCTCATATTGATGTCAGATTTATGTATTACTTTGATCTTTGCAATGAGCGATTCGGGCGAAATTGATGACAGATATTGACATATATTCACAAGTGACAGATATTTACAATTAAATACATAAATTGATTATAAATTAAAGCTGTAAAGAAATAAAAACGAAGATTCTAAGTACTTTGGTGTATTCTAGCACTTCTTCAGGGAGTGAAGAGGTGTTAAGTACATGAAAGTACGTGGAACTTTCGTTTTCTTTCCTCTATGGATTCACACACACACACACACACACACACACACACACACACACACATACGCATACATGGCAAATGAGATTTAACGTGGATAAGTGCAAAATTATGCATATAGGTTCGCGTAACGGTAATTTTGCGTATAGTATGTCAGGGAAAGATTTAACAAGCGTAGAGCAGGAAAAAGATTTAGGAGTTATAATTACTGGTGATTTAAAAGTAGCGAAACAAAGTACAGCGGCGGTCAATAAGGCGAACAAAGTGTTAGGTTTTATAGCTCGAAATTTTGAGTACAAATCGCGCGATATTATAGTTCCTCTTTATAAATCATTAGTTAGACCCCATTTGGAGTACGCGGTCCAATTTTGGAATCCGCATATGCGCAAAGATATAGACAAAATCGAAAGAGTTCAAAGACGAGCAACTAAGATGATTCCGTCTCTTAGGTCAAAGTCGTACGAGGATAGGCTTAAAGGGTTAAAATTGACTACACTCGAGACTAGGAGGTTAAGGGGTGATCTAATCTAGGTTTTCAAAATTATGAATGGGTTTGATAACGTAGATAGAGATAGCTTTTTCGAAATATCTCAATATAATAGGACTAGAAATAACGGGTGTAAGTTGGCAAGTAGAAGGTTCGAGATAGCAGTTGCGAAAAACTTTTTTACGCATAGAATAGTAAATAGCTGGAATAGTTTGCCGGTAGAAGTAATTAGTAGCACGTCTATAAACATGTTTAAGAATCGATTGGACGCGCATGTTGATAGAAAGGGTATAGTTTAAGGTAGTAAAATTAAGGCTTTGTGGGGATAGATCCCACAGCTCAACACAAGTGTTGTGGGATATAGGGAGGCAGCGTCTTGGGTTAGGGGATACTCTCTGTCCTTACACACCCCATTTAAAGAGATTCCTCTGCCGAGCGGTGCCCCCCATAGTACTGTGAGGTGTTGAAAAACTCATGATCTTCACTTGCCCCACAAACACCTTTAAATGGGAGACCCATAATGGGTGCACACACATTTCTACATTACTGTACAGTCTTTACAGCCACACCTACACTTTTCCTCGTAAGTGTATATATTGTAATGTATATGGTTGTAAATTTGACTTGGTCCGCAATCGAAATGAACCGTGACTTGATGGATACCGTAATGAAATTGACTGGATTCTTTGGATCTGATATATTTGCATGTCCGTTATATAATGGATATAGAGTGTAACATATTTGTGGATAGTAGTCTATTATGACTTGATCCTCTGGATCGAGAGATTCTATCTTTAGTTTTAAATCGATAATTAATTATTTTTAAATTGATAATGTATATGGTTGTAAATTTTGACTTGGTCCGCAATCGATATGGACCGTGACTTGATGGATACCGTAATGAAATTGACTGGATTCTTTGGATCTGATATATTTGCATGTCCGTTATAAATAGATATAGAATGTAACATATTTGTGGATAGTAGTCTATTATGACTTGCTCCTCTGGACCGAGAGATTCTATCTTTAGTTTTAAACCGATAATTAAATATTTTTAAATTGATAATTACTTAGTTTCGTAAAAATTGGTCGTTGCCAATTTACCGGCAGTTTTTAAATAAGTTTCTTATGTTCTTGTGGTTCGGAACCCACGTAAAATTGTAGGTCCCCTCCGCCACCACGGAGGACATACACAGTGCACGATTACGAACACAGTTAGGTAGACCAGCCATGAGTGGATCCTGGGGTCTTTGTTGGTCTGAAACATTATAACATTATAACAATATATATATATATATCTGTGTGTGTGTGTGTGTGTGGTGTGGGTGTGTGTGTGTGTGTGTGTATGGTCGTCTTATTGTTTTCAGATATTCTGGAAAAAATGTCTCCTAATCCTCTATACCACGAAGTGAAGAGAGTTAACACATGAATTAAGAGACCAAAATATTTATTCTTCACGAACAAGGCAACAACATCCACATAGAAACAGGACTGGAACTTTAACTATCCAAAGGAGCAGTTCAGAGAACCCTGCTTGTAAAAAGGGTGTAGGAAAATGGCGGTCTGGCTACTTGCGGAAGTGAAAGTCGGCTAAATTAACTGCTGTAAGATAGGATCGCGTTAATCAGAGACTTTCCATAGAAAATCGTTTTAATAAGAGAGCTCCAGAAAAATGTGCAACCATTCAGGAGAGCCAAAGAATTGTTATGAGTATGTTCACTGTGAAGAAAAGGTTTCAAGAACGTGGGTTGCAAGGAAAAATTGCTGTTAGAAAGACGCATGTTCTTAGCGATGCTAAGATGCTAAGATGCTAAGATGCTCTTAGCTGTGTGAATAAAATAAAAGAGACTTGAGTTTGTGGAAGAATACCAAGACTCACGTGATGAATGAAGGAGTGTTATGTAAAGTGATGAGACCTTTTAAAAGTAAGCTTGTTTGGAAATGAAAGACAGGTGTGTGAGACTATACGTAACCATGAAAAGCTTTAATCTACCTTAATTGTATAAGTAAACATTTGAAACATGAATGTTGGTTCTGTTATGTTGTTGGGTTTTTCATTGCAGGTGGAGCGGGTGATCTCGTAAAAATCGATGGGATATGATCAAGAAGCACTGCCACAGAATTTTAGCTCAACATACACTACTAAGTGGAATTCGTTTGGCATGGAGGAACTTATCTTTCTGCAAGATAATGGCTCACATATGCTGCAATGTTCATAAAGTCTTGCTCGGTGAGGCTGGAGCAAATTGGGTCGTTCAAATACTGAAATTTTCACCACAAGTCTTAATCTAAATCTCATTTTGAACATTTGTAGAAATGACTAAAAATGTCTCAAAAGTGACGCCAAGAAACTTTTAATGTTATAAAACTTCAGGTATATTTTCAACTCGAAATCAGCAAGCGATTTTATGGGAAGAATATGCAGAAGCGGTCAGCAACTGGCGGCATCCGGGGTTCCAGATCCGGTCAGCCGAGGGTCGTTCTCTGGCCTGCTGGCTTGGCTCACCTACAATACGCTAGCAAAAAAGAAATAAAAATAATAATTTTGAAAAATTAATTTTCTAAATTTAAAAAGAAGAGTTTCAATCAAATTTAGTTAAATTTTAATCCAATTAAATTAAATTTTAATTTAATTAAATTTTATAAAGTCACTTGATATATATTTGGATAAGCAAAAATGTTGCCTATGCGTGAATATTCAAAGATTATTTAAATTAATTACTTTTTGTCCACAGCTCTGTGGACTCCGATTTACATTCAGTTGCTTCTCTCTCTCTCTTCTCTCTCTCTCTCTCTCTCTATATATATATATATATATATATATATACACACACACACACACACACACACACACACATACATATATATTTAATATATATATATATATATATGTGTGTGTGTGTGTGTGTGTGTGATATATAGTTTAATTTATTATTGGATATATTTCAGAAGAATGCTATGCTAGCTTGAAGTAATATAGGCATAAAACACAACCATTAGAGTATAAGGTACAGTACATTAGCCCTGTTCAAAAATCAACTTTTTCTTATTTTCATAGGTTTCTGTACTTTTTCCCATGCTTTTTGACCTGAAAAGGCCGAAAATCACAACCATTTTGACCTAGGTTGTTGGGATTGCCGCATGGAGCTTTAAGTTTTCTGC
This sequence comes from Bathynomus jamesi, assembly GCA_023014485.1. Lineage (NCBI taxonomy): Eukaryota > Metazoa > Arthropoda > Malacostraca > Isopoda > Cirolanidae > Bathynomus > Bathynomus jamesi. Next base: position 1,138,399 of record JAJOZX010000437.1, read on the forward strand.
CTTGAAATCGGCCAAAAGCAACAGTTCCAGGGTCCCTTGAATCATGTTTTGCACTATAACTTTTTATGTAAACAAGATAGAGCAACAAAATAGGCACCAAATTAAAGTGTTTTTAATCCTCTTTCTAACTTATACAATTATGATAGTCTTCGAACAAGAAATGGCACATTGGTACATACAAAGATTTCAGAAATATCACAAAATTCGTTTTCTCACACTCAAGGCAGAGAAGGCGCCTTATTCATGACACAAATTTGAGATTAACATTTTGTCACAAGTCTAATCGATCAAGAAGTGAAAGCATTACATGATGATTAATTTCATAATGACATTTACACAGTCAGTTGTTGAGAGTTTGTTTCTTGAAGCTGTCAAAGCGGCGTCTGTTGAATTCCACAACTTGAAGGAGATAGTCCCTTTGCTTGGCATCTGTTGTTATGACATTTGCAAAGTCGCTCATCATCTTGACACCACGTTCAGCAATGTCATTCACCGCTTTCAGATTCTTAACATAGTCCAACGCTTTTCTGTAGTCCTCATTCTGTGGCCAAGACGTGACAGGTTCCAGAAGCCACTCGGATCCAATGTTCAGTGTGTCCAGCAGGAAATGTGATTCTGGGCCAATGAGATCAATCAGGGTGGTCTTAGCTGTGACTCTCTGGAATAGAGGCTTTCCTGTTCTGAAGCTGTCTGGCTTCTCAGTGGCATGTAACTGGGCAGCAATGTCGTGCTTCAATGTGTCACTCAATCTACTGCTGAACAGGGCAAATGGCACGACTTCCTGCGTCAGGTACCATTTGTGGTTTTCCATCTTATTAAGTACTGCATCAGCAAGCTCTGGGTCAGTTTTCTTGTACTTCAACATGTCCTGGATTAGACTTAGATCATTCACGGGAGCATCTGCAGCAGACATTGACATCATCCATACAGGAGTGTAGAACAGCGCAAGGAAGGTGTTGAGTCTTTCCAGCTTTGATACAGTGTCTTCGTCGTACTCAAGTTGATCTGCAAACATCAGCATTTTCATGGAGTACAGGTTTCTGGCCATCCATCTGGCCTGATGAATGGCGCCTGGTCGACTCTAGTGAATACCTCGAGGAGGCGTTCCTCCAAGAACAATGACTGTCAGTTCAGCCATTTCCCTGTAGTCGGCTCTTGGAAGCCTTTCTGCTGTTAGAATGTCTTGGAGTATTTCTTCACTGTTCTTCTTTTCCTTCAGCCATTTGCTGTTGATAGCCAGCATCTTTGGGTTTTCCTTGGACAAGTCCGTCCAAACATCCTTCAGATGCTCAAACCAGGGATTATCTGGCCCCTTCACCTTCCCAAACAGCTTCTCCCAAACTGCTCCTACTAGGATTTCCAGGATGTGATGTCGACAGGCCAGATAAAACACCTTTTTGTTCAGCATTTTCTCTAGCAGTTTGGCAGCTCCTCTGTGAACTCCACTGTTACTGGATGTAGTGTCGAAAACAAGGGCAGTAACATTATCCGTAAGTTCCCATGTCTCCAGTAAATCCATTGAAGCCTCAGCCTGAGCTGTGCCAGAAGAATTGTCGCTGACAGGTACTCCCAATAACTTTCCTTCAGTGTATGAAGGTGGACCAGACACTAGCACAGCTAAAGTCTCTGAGGTACTTCCAGGTTCACTGCCCAAGAAATCTTTGAGCAAATTTCCATCCCAGTGTAAGGCAGCGTACTGTGGGGTTTTTCACAAAACTTGGACATGTGACTCTGGCTGATATTATACCTGGACAGCATTCTGTTGCGACGTGTTGTTGAGGTTGAGATGACGAAGTTATCCAGATCAGCCCCTCCAGCTTTCAAGGTGGCAGAAACCATGGCAGTAACTTGATTGTCTGATAAACCAAGACGATCAGCTGTATTGCAGATGACATCACATTCCATGACCTTCCTTGGAAACGTCAAAGTCACACTAGTCACAGTGTCTTGATGGTGAGAACATCCAGGACGAGGCTGATGGTAATCCATGTCCTCTGTGTTAGCGTCGTTGTCAGTTGAGTCACCCAGGTAATGTCATCCACATGAACAACTGCCTCTTGTTCTGCTGCAGCTGTAAAATAGTACAACATGTTAAGACAGTAATTGTTAAGTACATGCTAAATATCGCAATGGAGTAAAACTTAAAACTTTTTGTAACGTTCAAAGTAATTAGTTTTACCTTGTTCTTGTCTATGCTGCAGTCTTTCATTCCTCGCTGCTTGCTGCAGGGATCTTGTCTCAAAAATCTTGTCATGACCAGACATATGACCTTTCCTCTCAGTCTTTTGGTCTTCGTAGAACCTGATATCCTCATCTTTCTTCTCTCTGGATAACAGTCTGTTGTTCTGTATTTCCTGGATTGCATCTGGAGCTCCTATATCGAACAGGCTGTCTAATTCCAGCACAAATGCTCCTCTTTTTCCTCCAGGGTTACTTGCTCTTCCTTTGCTTTTCACCAGAGCACGATGTTTCTCATGTAGTTTCATGAAGAGCTTCATTGCGTTGTACTTGGTCATTGTCTTGATCCTAGCCATCTGCCAGAATGGGATGATAGATTCAACTGTTTCATATGCAAGGTCTTGAACCATGGGCCTCCCTGCATTTTCCGGTAAATTCTAAAGATTAAGGAAATACTGGAACGCCTGTCTGTTGGTGGGAAGCTGGGAACCACTGATAAAAGCTGAAGGGTATCGAACCAGGAAAGTTTCAGTGAGAGATCTGGTAGATGGCCCAGTTGACACCTGCCTGTGGACAGTACGTGGAGGTTCTGAGATATCAACTGTGCGCCCACGGAGCTCCCTCAGCTCCTTGCTTAATGCCATCGTGAAGTTGTAACTTGTAGATGGTTTTCTAGATTCTGATTGAGTTTCTGTTGTTTCCTGAAAAATGATAGATAATTATTATTATTATTATTATTATTATTAATTATTATTTATTTATTATTATTATTATATTATTATTATTATTTATTAATTTTATGCTCTTTCATTTGATACCTAATTTGTTGCTCTACTTGTTTAGATCAAAAGTTAAAGTGCAAAACATAATTCAAGGGACCCCGGAATGGCGCTTTGGCCGATTTCAAGGCAGAAAATTTAAAGCTCCATGCGGCAATGCTTCCCAACATCCTAGGTCAAAATAGTTGTGATTTTCGGCTTTTTCAGGTCAAAAAGCATGGGAAAATGTACAGAAACCTATGAAAATAAGAAAAAGTTGATTTTTGAACAGGCCTAAAGGTACATCAATCTACACATACTTAAATATTTCATGAATATACCTTCGTAACCTTGGTTTTACTTCCGCCTGAATTGTTTATTCTGACGAAGGTCAACCTTGTTGCGTCCACACTATGTAGCGACCCGTGGTTTGGATCCCACGTAAACCATAGGTCCCCTCCGTCACATGGCCTTAGTTGCTGCGAAGGAGGTTAAACGAACTCATCATTATTCTTTTATACTGAAAGTAGACGTCTGAAGTTTATCCGTGTAATATTGGACAAATATTTAATTCCTGAATGAAATTCAAAATTCGCAATATTTTCCAATTAGCTTTTATATTTCCGCATTAAACACCGTTTAATGTAAATCAAAACCTGACACGAAAGATTATATGAGATTTTGTACCCGGTTCGTTGAGTCTTCAGCGTGGACGAGTGGATATAAGGGGTTCCAAAAAACCTTAGCTCCCCCCCCCCATTTGCAGCTTACATGTTTACTTATATCGAAATAGTTTTTAGTGATAATAAAAATATATAAAATTCTTTATTTATTGCAGGTATTAAAATTACTCTAGCTGATAAAGTGATAATATAATGGCTTCTCAATAAATTGGTGATTCGGAGAGGCAACGTGTGAGAGATCGTATACGAGCAATAACATTTCGGGAAGCTCGTGATGCTGGAGCCACCTTTATAACACGTTCATGGGTTGTCAAAAAGTTGCGAAGAAGTGAGGACTTCGTCAAAAGAAATTAGAATAAAACTTTGGATGAATGTGAAATGGATACAACCAAATCTGGGCGCCCAAATTTGCCACTCTCTCAGGAAACAAAGGACATCATTGAAAGCGGTACGCGTAAGCGGAAAAACAGCTGTGCTAAACTT
>JAJOZX010000437.1:1145000-1260000 GCA_023014485.1 Bathynomus jamesi
TACAAATTGCTTAATAACAATTTAAAATAAACTTAAAAAATTATAAAAAGTAGCTAAGAAAATGTAAAACATTAAAACTAAAAGGTAAATAAATGTGAAGTTAAAAAGTTAAAATTATAAAAAGAAAAGCATTAAAATTGAAATGTAAATAAAATAAACTAGTACCTTAACCAAAACATAGCAGATCTATCGATGATTCGTCAGAATTTAGGTCTGGTTTTAGTTTATAAATAAACAGAGACTCCATAATTTTAAGCTTAGTTTTAATGTTTTACATTTTCTTAGCTACTTTTTATAATTTTTTAAGTTTATTTTAAATTGTTATTAAGCAATTTGTATTTTGTAATTTTGTATGTGATTTGGAATTTTATTGTTTTAGCCCTGAAGATGGAATTAGTGCATTCCGAAACGTTGGTACTATTAAACCTTGAAGGATGTTTGTATTTTCTCTGGTGTTCCTGTTCATTATTATATATATATATATATATTATATATATATACACACAGTGTTGATAAACATAAATAGACACCACGATGATTGTCTTCAAGAACAAATGGCAAAATTCTTCAATGGAATATCAAAACGTGTGTCAGCTTTACATAATTGAAAGTGGAAATCAACACAATTCTAAATATATTGATTCAATAAATCTGTTATTTTATTTATTGACTTTTATTATCAAATAAAAAACTATAGAAAAAAACCGAATGTGTTTACTTTTATTTATTTTATTTTATTTTTTATATTTTTGCTCTGTAAAAGAAAATGTAATTACAAAGAAAATAAACAGAGGTTCCGCAATTAGTTATTATATACTGTAAAAACAAAAAACAAAAAATATTCTATATGTATCGTTTAAATATGTAAAATCGATGTTTGTTAATTATATGATACTTAAACCTTTGTAGGGTTATGTTATGAATGCGTGTATTTGAAACGGTACCAATTTGTATCGGTCGTCCTGAAAGGGTTAAACCTACATGCTACAACATACACTTAGTAATTACTTTCAGCTTCTTTTTATATTTCAAATAAAAAATGTAGATTTGATAGATGTTATAAAAACAAAGAAAACTAACCAGCATCCGTGTAAAAAAATTAGAAAAGATTTTACATTAATTAATGTTAGGTCTAGGCAAGGGTCACCGTGTGCAGACAGAATACCGAAAGTCAAAATGCCGACAGTCAAAATACCGACCGAATGGACAAAATGCTGAATGGACAAAATGCCGACAATTTAGAAAATTGTAAACATTTGTTAGGAAAATCCAAAAAGTTATTATGGTTTCAACTTTTAGAGAATAAATAAAAAAAATAATGAAGGGTGAATTCTTTATTATGTTTTCACTGTAAATGATAAAAAATGGATGATTCATTTTAATAAAACTTTAATTTAAAAACTATAAATTATGAGCTATTGCTCTTAGGTACGACAACCCAGTGGACTCATTATAAGTGGCATATACGTTTTTAATACGCTCATATATTTTCCTGTATTTTTTATTTATTCTTGTAACATTGGCGCCAAGAGATATTTGTTCTAGGGTTACTTCTGTGTTGGCTTGTTCTAGTTTAATTTTTTAAATAAGTTTTGGCAAGGTTGGGTGAGTTATCGCAACTCTGCTACTAAGTGCCTGGTGCCATCCCTCGAGTGAATTGTTGGTTCTTGGTAAGTCAGATTCAATTCGGCTGTAAACAGACCACATGTCAATTTCAAGTGTCGGTCGCCTTCGTCGACCACGCTGAACAACGCCGAGCCATGTCCTTTCAGAATACTCCAAAAAGTCACCTAGAACAACATCTGTTTCTTGGTCCAGTGATTCCATAAGATCTGTAAATAATCTGCATACATCCTGTGGAGGAACAAAGGCCAATGCTTCCAACTGTTTGATTAGAAGAGCATTTTCTGGATTAGTATACCAATTTTGTAAGCCAAAATGTTGAATTTTTCGCCACAAACATTGACCAAAGTGAAAGAAAACCATATATAGAAAACCTGGGAAAACACTTTCTTATACTGTTTATTGCAGCTTGTTCAAAGTCTCTGTAATACTCAGGATAAATATTTTTTTCTTTGAGGAAGTTGAATATTATGTCATATGTATTTTCATCTTTATTAATTGTGAGACAGAACACTAACGGTAACGTTTTATTTTCAGTGACAACTGTGTGAATCGTATGAAGCTGCTTTCCAAGAGGTACACAGTCAAACGTGCCGTCACTAAACCACCTTTTCTTGTTAGCTAAAACTTCTAAGTTCTTTAATGTAGAATAAATATCTACACTTTCACTTTCGTACAATAAAAAATTTTCACCTCGTGTCGTTACAGTTAAATCATTACTAGCATTATTACGTACCCGTGCTCGCCTTACACTGCGCGCTAGTGAGTCTTTGTGCGGCAATGCGCCACATACACTTAAAGGTAAATCACTTGTACATTTGTTAATGACAGAAGATGTGACATCATCTGATTGTTTAGCCCGCTGCTTTATTTTTACCACTACTTTCAAAGCACAGTTACGGGTAGCATCTGGTGGATGTGAATGGTTATTGGAAATATTTTGCATTATATCGTCACACGTAACAATCCTAGCACTGCAATCACCGCGTTTCTCGCATCTCCAATAAACACGTTCCTCTCTTCTTTTATCGACAATGTATGCGTAGCCTTCATACAAAAGTTTCTTGCCACATTTGTTACTTGTAACGAACTCCATGCTGAAATGAAGAAGGGCGTCACATAAAATGCTTTATATACCAAACCACTACAAGTTTAAATTAATGACAAGAAAAAACCAGCATACCACCAATGCATAGAAATCATATAATGTAAAAGTATGTAAATATTTAAGCGATAATAAATGGAAATTATAAATGAACCTTTAACATGAAAACCTACCAAAAATAAACCACAGGGAAAATTCACGAAAACAAGCAAAACATAAAGTAAATAATTCGGGAAATCCACTGCACAAAAATAAGCACTCTACAAAAATAAGATTCGCTTACCTTTACACCTTTGAAGAGCAAATGCTCCAGAGTGTAGGTTAAGCAAAACCATCGAGGGGTTGGATCTGGGCGGAGCTTTCAGAGTCCAACCAACCGCTAGTTAAGGGATTTCAATGCAATGCATTTTTCATAGAAAATGAAGTAATAAATTACAAATTTTGTCCCTTTGGCATTTGGTCCATTCGGCATTTTGTCCCTTCGGCATTTTGTCCATTCGGCATTTTGTCCATTCGGCATTTTGTCTGTCGGTATTATGTCTGTCGGTATTTCGACTTTCGGCATTCGGTCCGAGCACCAAGGGTTACCAGTTACTTTTCTCTGCAGACTCAAAAATGTTTCTGTCCGGCCATTATAGCGTGTGATCCAAAATTTAACTTATGAGCAAAAATGTGTTATTTTTATAGCGCTTCGTTTGGGTCAACTGAAAGATACATCTTTTATTTTTGTTAGGTTAGATTAGGTAAATCAAGTCTGGTTAGTTGAACTCTGAGGTAGATTTATAAAGCCTAAAATAAAGTTAGTATAATTGAAAGGTACGTCTTTGCCTCGAATGAAACGGTAGAAAAACCCCCCATCTTTTGGCACATAACTTAAATTTTTTGCTCAAACACTATAACATATAATATTTGGGGTTGTTCAACTTTGTTCTCACATCGGAGGTGATGGGTGTGGAAGGATGAAGGGGACGCACAGCTTCCTCGTGTGATCCAAACCACGGATCGCTACATCATCTGAATGAAGAGGATAATCACCCATCCAACTACTGATCAGACGTGACGTCGTTTAACCTGGTTAAACTAACGGGAAACAGTGTTCCAACGTGGCTACAATGTAGCCCCGCAAACGTTATAGCACCGTTTTTATCTCTACCAAAGCCGTTACTCCCTTTTTTTTAAGTGTTTTCGTAACGTGGCCGGCACTCTTTTACCGAAATCAACTTAAAATACCACTTTTAAGCTCTCGAATGAAAACTGAATTTAAACTTTACGAAAAAAATAAACAAAGCTTAATTTTGATTCTTTCGAAATGTCAAAGTTTACCAATATTTTAAAGGAAATCTTACAGACAAATCAATGCGTGGGTTTACTCCCGTTGGTCTATATAAAATCAATCGTCGCTCCAGATCCGGACCACAGTCCGCCTAGTGACGATTTCTGCCCTTCAGGATATTAATATTTTCATTTCTCTTCTCATATTCAAAATACCAACCAAATCATGATGAGCCTTATTAAAATAGTTACTGATAGGTAATTTCATAAATTAAACTATTAAATTACACTCAGTCATCAACTCAAACCCTTTAACGCCGACCGTTGCCTTATGGCAACATGAGCTTGACAATCGATTTTGAGCCTTACGATCTGAATATTAGAGGTTATTTTGGCTTAAACAGGGAAAAAAATTTTAAATAAAAATTTCATAATTCAGGCATGAAAAGGTTAATATGTCCTAAGATATAGGAAAAGAAGGTTTTCCGCATTATTTGACTTGAGGTTGGTATTTTATTAAATATTTAATTAAATCACACTTGAATATAATTTTAGATGGCCATTAAAAAATAGATAGATTTCTATTAATATTCACCAATAAGGTTATTATAATCCTAAAATATGGTGAAAGAGGGTTTTTGTATTGTTTGATCATTTTTAATTTTTAATTTTAAATAAAATTATTTTGATAAAGAAAAGGGGGATACTGAAGGGTCGATATTTTTTGTAAAATAAAAAAAATTCTAACTCCAAAAAAACATCCCATCGCTCTCTCTCTCTCTCTCTCTCTCTCTCTCTCTCTCTCTCTCTCTTTCTCTCTCTTCTCTCTCTCTCTCTCTCTCTCTCTATATATATATATATATATATATATATATATATATATATATATATATAACTGAACTGGAGGCGTGAAGAGGGAATATAAAAATTTCCAACTCTTAAAATTATTTCCCCTAAATTTCAGAAAAATCTGAAACCGCGGAAAGAGTTACACTCATCCTTGAGGAATCATTTAGAGGCAATAACATTTTAAAGAATTTTTCTCTCCTTTCTTTCATTTCATTCAAGTTATAGAGTAAAGTATTTTGAGGAAAAAGGGTTGGGGAAAGTTTGTTTTAACTTTTTTTAAACCTTGAGAGAGTCATAGCGTTAAATTGGTGATTTTCTACAAAGAAAATTCTTTGGCCTTTGAAAGAGATAATTCCATTTAATTGAGGAATAAAATTTGCTTTAAAAATGAAAGTTTCTCAGAAATTCTTGATCGAATTCCGTAACTCTGAGGAATAAGTGTGACTGGAGTAGAAGTCAGTGAGATAAAATCTATAATTATTAAAGAAGGCGCAAATTTAATACAATCTTCATTTGTGGCGTTTTGCGAGAGTTTCTTTTGGAAAGAAAGAAAGTTACAGACTGAGACCAGAGAATCCATTTTATGTTCACCCAGGAGAGGGGAGAGAGAGAGAGAGAGAGAGAGAGAGAGAGAGAGAGAGAGAGAGAGAGAACTAAGAATTCTTATGAGATGAGGGAGGAGTGGCACTGACACTAAGGGAGCGGGGTAAGTGCTGGCACTCAGAAATGAACTTTTTAATTCCTTTTAACCCCTTTAATCCCCGAAGGGAGCCATTAGTTATTTTAAACCGTTAATTGATTTTTTCACCAAAAGAAAGAAGAGGCAATTTAAAATTATTTTCACGATAAAAATTATATATACACAGTATATATATATTACGGTTGTTCTTATTTGGGTTTAAATTTTAAATTTTGCGACTTTTATGAATGCATCCTCGGATTTTGTGCGAATAGCTATATAAACTAATCCTGTAAAGTTTGAGAGCGATCGCATAATTTTTACTACTTCCCCCGGGTACTTTTGTATTCTCCCCCGGGTGAATCATAGGATAGTGTTGTACGTTTTTTGAAAATTGTCGCTGCGGAATGCCGTTGGATGGAACTGATATCTTCGGCATGTCAGTACTTTGTAGTTGAATTGTATACTAGGTTCCCCTCTACTCGAGTATTAGCCCCTCAATCGGAGGGGTCTCACGGGCGCCCATCTCCCACTCATTGTTGCCTAGTTTGCAGGAGTCACGGTGGCCTTGCGGGCGTCAGGGTAGCGTTGGCGGTGCGCCTAGACGAACTGGAGGAGGAGTTGATGCTGGTCCTCGTCCTTTGTCAGTGCCAGGTTGTAGTCCTGCATCATAGCGACGCCGCGCTCGGCGAAGTCGTTAGTGACGTGGAGACTCACCACCCTCCGTGCGATGGCGGCATACCTTGGGTCACTGGGCAGCTCCGTTTGGTCGGAGGACAGGAAGGCGCCGTCGATGCCTAGCACGTGGAACAAGAGCCTCGATGACTGGGTGACGAAATCCGCGAGGGTCTTGCCGTTCACCACAGCCGGCTTCGGCTCGACGACGACGTGCTTCGTGGGGCTGTCCGAGCCCTCCTGCTCCTCGAGCGCCTTCACCATCATCCCCTTTGTCTCAGCAAATGTGTTGTCGAAGAAGGCGAGCAACACCAGTGGCTCGCTCAGATACCACAGGTGCGAAGCCGTCGGCCAGAACCTTGGCGAGCGCCTTGTCCTCGTAGCTGACGAGGTCCTGGAGGAGGGCAAGGTCGTTCGCCGGGGCGGCGGCGGGGTTCGGTGAAGCGAACCAGGCCGGGACGTAGAGGGCAAGGGGGAAGTTGATGAATCGCCTGAGACCGGTCCGCTCCCGCGCGGTGAGGACCAACTGTTCGCGGAACAGGAACATTTTGAAGCAATAAATGGCCTTCGCCATCCAGCGCGCGCGGTTGACGGCGCCTGGGCGCATGAAGTGGATGCCGCGCGTGGGCACGCCGCCGAGGACGATAATGGACAGCTCCAAGAGCTCGCGGTAGTCATCGCGCGGCTGCTGTTGGGAGAGGTGGAAATGGTAGTGGGCGATGAGGTCGTCGCGCGCGTCCATAAGGGCCGCCGTGGCCTCCTCGTCGTCGAGACCAGGTGATGCTCGGTGTTGATAGAATCCCACCGTTCCTTGAATAGCTTGAAGAGATGGACGTTGGGACCGGAGGAGGCGCGGAAACACTCGCCGAACGCCTTGGCGGCGACGAGTTTGAGCATATGGTGGCGGCAGGCAAGGTTGAGCAGATCCTTGCCCAGCTTCGGTTCGATGAACACGCAGGCGCCCGCGCGCGCGCGCCGGTGTTGGAAGCCGTCGTATCGAAGCTCCTGCCGGCGACGCTGTTTGCGATGACCGAGTCCTCCAGCGCCTCGACGACAGCGTCCGCCATTGCTTGACCAATGCTGGTGGTGAGCTTTGGGACAGCGAGGAGCTTGGCGACTCCTTCGCCGGAGACAAGGACGGGCAGCCGTTCGACGTTGTCTGCGCCTCCCGTCCCGTCGACCACCAGCTTCCCGTCCCAGTGTACGATGAGCAGGGTGTCGGGCGCAAATGCCCGCATGATGACGGCGGCGGCTTCCTTGCGGTGCTTGATGCGCGAGTGGTAGAACGACGGCCGGTTGACGGTGAGTTCCGCAACATTGTGCTCAAGACTCTCTGCAATCGCCGCCACGACGTGGACCGCCTTGTTATCTTTGATGTGCGCGCGGTCGAGCTCGGTGGCCACCTTCGGTGTGGTGACCTGCTGTCGCCCGTGGCGTTTCGGCGGCGGCTGGTTGGCGGCACTGGATGTCGACAGCTGGGCCTGTCGCGCCTCACGCTCGGAGAGGAGGCGGTCGACGCCGAGCATCGCCCCACGCCGACCGTACTCGCGCTGGGCCAGGAGAAACGCCTTGTCCTCCTGAATGACGAGCATCCTCAGCGCGTTCCAGTGGGCGATGTCGAATAGATTGTTCAGACCGCGCGTCCAGGCGTTCCGCTTGTTCACGTGGAACGGCGTGGTCGCCTGCGTTTTCTTGCGCATCAGGTTCTTCCACTCCTCGTGCAACTTGATGAGCTTCTGGGCGCAACGATGATGAACGGAGGTCGGGATCCGGCCGATTTCCCAAAACTCGCGGACTTCGTTGATGACGATATCAGCCTCCTTCCGTATTGTCTGTTTGCCGATGATGTGCACATGGAAGAAGCGGCGCAGGACCTCTCCTTTCGACGGCAGCTTTGAGCCGGTCAGGGACTCAGATAGGTGGCCTACCAGAAACACCTTGGTTGACTTCCGCGTACGCTTAACAGTTGCAGTCGACGACATGATTTCAAGTCTGTGAAGGGAAAAATGTTAAAATTTATTAGAAAAATAGACACCTTATAACATGAAATATAACGATTAATATAAATTAATGATATAGATTTAAATAATTAATTAAAATGAAATGATATAAAATTAAAATATGATTCCCTCGCTAGCAAGCTAACATTGTCATCTACAAGTTTACTTTTCCACAATTTATTTGAGAAATCAATACCTTGGAGGCTTGGCTTCTAGGCCTATAAGGCAAGACGAAACTAAAATATTTGCGCAACCAACTCCGACGCTAGGATGGCAATAACTGAGTTACTGCGTAATATTATTTACTAAAACCGAACGCATTAGGAGGCGGAGCAATCGAAGAAGCAACCCGAGAGTTCACTGAGTTCACAGGGGAGAGAATACAAAAATGCCCGGGGGAGGTTTTAAAAATTATCCGATTGCTCTCAAACTTCACATGATTTATTTTTATGGCTATTCGCACAATATCCGGGGGCGCAGTCATAACAATTAAAAAGTCACAAAATAAGAACAACCCTAATACATATATATATATATGAAAAATTATTTCACGAAAGTGACACGTGAAAAATATTTATGATGAATAAACCACGAAGGAAAAAGAAACACAAAGGGGTGCTCAAGCGCTTTCGTCTAATGACATCCTCAGGAACACTGGAGTGAAAGGACAGATCAAGGCAATATATAGGTTACAAAAATAAACAAACATACATACATATTCATATACATATACATATATATATATATATATACATATACATATATATAGTAAGCATAGAAAAAATTGTGGGAGGAGCAAACATTTATATGGGAGATTGACACTTATAGCACTTCAGCCGACATTCAATATAAATTCAAATGGCTTGTTTATGAAACAGGTCACAAAAGAATAAAGAAATAAAAATAAATATAAATATAAATTGAGAAAAAATTAATTACAAAATAGTGTCTTAGTGATATATATGTCAGCCTAAATAACTATAAAGAAATAAACCGGTAAATAAAAAAAAAAAACACAAATATATATACATACATATATATATATATGCACTTTGGCCGACCTTCAATATAAATTCAAATGGCTTGTTTATGGAACAGGTTTATTCATCATATATATATATATATATATATGCAAAAAAATCACAACGCAACACGTGATCTTTTTAATAAGCAAAGAACCACAAGGAAAAGTAAAAGGAAACACGAAGTCCGAGCGCTTTCGTAATATATTCACATCTTCAAGGACAAGAGAGAAATTTTGGATATATATATATATATATATATACATTTTAACTGCAAATAACACAGTATAATTAATGTAAAGAACGGCGCTTGTGTAGAAGAACGTTCCGCACAAGATGAGGAGGGAGAACGAACAAATGAAAAATGAGGTAACCACCCGGGAATCGAACCCGGGATCTTCCGATTGCCGGTCAGATATGCTATCCACTACACCTCATTTTTCATTTGTTCGTTCTCCCTCCTCATCTTGTGCGGTACGTTCTTCTACACAAGCATCGTTCTTTACATATATATATATATATGTCAGGTCATCCCATAAGTAATGTGCTTTTGCATTGTTAAACTCGCGTCGTCTTTGCACATGTTTCTGTGTATATTTTGTGGAAAACTCGAATTTTTATGTGTTTAGACATGTTACTTCTCAGTCTAAGTGAAGTTTCATCGCGTTAACAATCTTCGTTTATTTCATCTTTACGGAAAAGATGGAGGTGTCAGAGGAACACATTAGGCATATAACGCTTTATGAGTTTTGAAAAGGACATAACGCGACTGCAGCCGCAAAATATATTCAGGATATTTATGGGGAAGAAGCTTTAAATGTAAAGAAATGTCAACGATGGTTCCAGAGGTTTAGATCTGGTAACTATAGCTTAACTGATGAAGCGCGCTCGGGCCGACCTGTTTAGTTCAATGATGACCTTCTAATAGCTACACTTGAAGAAAATCCTGCTGTAACTGTTGAAGAACTTGCCCAGCGACTAAATTCGACCGGTTCCACAGTTCATCGCCACCTGCAACGACTAGGGAAAGTGTCGAAACTTGGGAAGTGGATTCCCCATACGTTGTCACCAGACAACTGTAGAGATACTGTGAACATTTGCTCTTCATTGCATTCTCGGCAACTTCAAGCACCCTTTCTGAATCGACTCATTACTGGCGATGAAAAATGGGTGCTTTATCACAATGTTAAGCGTCATCGGCAGTGGGTTAGTGCTGGAGAATCTGCTACACCACACCCAAGAGAACATCTGTACCCCAGGAAGGTTTTGCTGTGCGTTTGGTGGGATATTCAAGGAGTGGTTTATTTTGAACTGTTGCAGCCCAATCAAACTATTATAGCCGAAATCTACTGTCAGCAACTTCAAAGATTGAGCGCTGTATTGCAAACAAAACGTCTTTCTTTGGCCAATCGCAAGGGTGCTGTGTTTCAACAGGACAATGCGCGTCCTCATACTGCTCGAATCACTACTGCTAAAACTGAACAGCTTGTTTGGGAAAAAATTCCACATCCTCCGTATTCACCAGACCTTGCATCATCAGTTTCGAGGCTATCAACATTGCCCTCTCCGAGTTTTTTGCTTCTAAACCGAAGGAATTTTATCAACATGGAATTGAAATGCTTGTAGAGAGGTGGCAGAGAGTCATAGAAAGTGAAAGAAAAATATAATTGTTTAAAATTTATTATGATGTAGTTTTATTTTCATTTGGAAATGAAGGTGAAAAAAACGACATTACTTATGGGATAACCTGATATATATATATATATATAATATATATATTATATATATATATATAATTATATATATATATATATATATATATGGGAATGAACTCAGAATGGTGTATCATATATATATATATGGAATGCCACACTGATCAAAAACTGCAAGAATGCAATCGCTGAGCCCCTATACTGGATATGGAGACGATCATTAGACACGGGAGAAATACCGGGCATCCTGAAGAGCGCCAACATAGTCCCAATATATAAAGGAGGAGATCGATCCGAGGCCAAAAACTATAGGCCAGTGTCGCTTACATCTCATCTCACTAAAATATTTGAAAGAATAGTTAGACAGAAAATCTGTGACTTTTTGGAAACTCAGAAAAAATTCAATGATAACCAACACGGGTTTCGATCAGGCAGATCATGCCTATCACAACTAATGGAACACTACAACAACATTATTGATTCACTTGAAAGTAATGAAAACTATGATGTACTATACACAGACTTTGCTAAAGCGTTCGACAAGTGTGACCACGGAATCATAATACATAAACTGAAATATATGGGAAAACAGGAAAAGTAGGGAAATGGATATATAATTCCCTTAGTGAGCGGAGACAAGTCGTTACAGTACAAGGAGTATCTTCATCAGAATCAGAGGTCCTCAGCTCGGTACCACAAGGAACAGTATTAGCTCCACTACTCTTCATAATCATGCTAACTGACATAGATGAGGACGTTACCAGAGACAGCACAGTAACATCCTTTGCGGATGACACAAAGATCAGTAGAAAAATAAGAAACCCAGAAGACATAGGATCTCTACAAACCGACATAAACAAAATCTACAAGTGGACTGAAGACAACAATATGAAGTTTAACACCGAGAAATTTCAGCTATTATGGTACGGAAAAAGAGAAGACCTAAAGTCCAAGGAATATTATACCCCAAATGGACAGGAAATTCAGAGAAATTCCAGAGCAAAAGATTTAGGGGTTGTAATGACAGATGATGCGAATTTGAAACACAAAATAAGATAGCAGTAAACAGAGCAAAGAGAATAACGGGTCAGATATTGAGAACCTTTAAACGAAGGGATAGGAATGTAATGATTCCTCTACTGAAAACACTAATAATACCCAAATTGGAATACTGCTCGGTCCTAACATGCCCATATAAAAAAGAAGACATTAGACAGCTGGAGGGGATCCAAAGAAGCTTCACAGCCAAGATCAATGGGTGCAAAGAACTAAATTACTGGGAAAGGTTACGAGAACTAGACCTATATTCACTGTAAAGGAGAAGAGAGAGATACACCATTATTTACACTTGGAAAATAATGGAGAAACTAGTCCCTAATCTTACTCTGAATCCCACAACTCCCCAAACAACGGTGGAAAGTAGAAGCGGTAGACTGTGTCGTATTCCCAAATTGAAGGCGAGACAGGGAACATCTTTAACCCTGAAAGAAAATAGTTTTGTAGTGAGAGGACCAAAACTGTTTAATCAGTTGCCCAAAGACCTAAGAAACACGAAGGGAGTTGCAGTGGAAAACTTCAAAAGAAGACTAGACGCCTGGCTCAGAACAATCCCCGATGAGCCGGGTGTACCTGGCTATGTGAGGTGGAGAGCGCAAGAATCCAACTCACTACTTCACCAGGCCAACTCGAGAGGAGGGGCGACAAGCTTGACCTTCGCGAAATGAGAAGTCATCGCGCGGAACCTTCGTAAGGTTGTAAGGTAAGGTATATATATATATATATATATATATATGATGAATAAAACCACGAAGGAAAGGAAACACAGAGTAGTGCTCAAGCGCTTTCGTCTAATGGCATCCTCAGGAACACAAGTAAATAAAGGTGTTCAAGACTATATATACAGTAGGTTACAAAAAAAAAAAAAAAAAATATATATATATTATATATAATAAATATAGAAATAAAAATTGTGGGAGGAGCATACAAATTTGTAAGGAAAACTACCAATTTTAGCACTTTGCCCGAATTCAGCACAAGATCAAATGGATTGGTTACAACCAATTTTATAGATAATGCCTGAATGATATATAGGTCACCAAAAAAATAAAAAATAAAGATAAATTGAAAAATAAAAATTGTAAGAGGAGCATACAAATTTATAAGGGAAAATTATCAAAGTTTTAGCACTCTGCCTTTCTTGTCTAAATCCATTCTGAACGAATTGAAAACAACGGGATCGAGTTGAAAAAGACCTTTGCTCATGTTAAAGTTGTTTGTAAGTTGGATAATAGCACTCAAGAATATTTCTATTAACAATGTTGCTAGAGTGAAATAAAACTGAAGCATTATTCCAATCAATACAATGGGATAACTCTGACAAATAGACAAAAAGGGCACTGGACGACTATCCCGTTCTAACGGAATATTGATGCTGTTTTACACGTGTGTGCAAATCCTTTCCCGTCTGACCAATGTTAAAGGAATCACATTGTTTACAACCAATTTTATAGATAATGCCTGAATTATTGGTAGGGCTATTTTTTACTATGATATTTTTCACAGTATTGTTATATGAAAATACTACATTAATATCCAAAAGTTTAAGTACATTAGCAATGCCTAAAAAGCCCGGGTAAAATGGAAGTACTAAAATATTCTTTGACAAAGTGCGAGTGTTATTATTCACACGATAGAAGGTTCGTTTTGCCTTGTTAAGACAAGATTCCATAAACGCAGGTGGGTAGCACAGATCACTTCCAATACCGCTGATTTTTTCCAATTCCGCATCGATGTATTCCGGACTGGCGATCCTAAGAGACGCGGAGAAACATTGAAGAAAATATGGCCTTCTTAATGGGGGTGTCATGTCCAGAGTAAAAGTGTACGTAGGACAAATTGTTTGTTTTTATCCGATAGATACTAAACTTTAAACCTGGGCTTTCCCTATGCACACGCACATCCAAAACCGGGATTGAGTTGTCTTGTTCCACTTCTAAAGTAAACTTAATGAAGGGGACTTAATCATTTAATTGAAGGAGGAAGTCATCCAGGTCACGATTCATGGGCCAGATACACAAAATATCGTCGACGTACTGCAACCATGGGATGCCAACCCCCAGGATTCTCGGAATGTAAGTAATTTCGAAAAACTCCATATAAATATTGGAGAGGAGGGGCGACAAGGGGTTGCCCATGGCCATCCCAAAAACCTGTTGATAATACTCGCTATTGAAAGTGAATTTACAGTCTTTGATGCAAAGCTTAATAAGTTCCTTTGGAAATACAAATTTGATTGATAAGTTTAGCCAAAGTTACAGATATCTTATCTTTAACAAGTTTCAATATACTGTAGGTACAGGAATGTTATGAATGTTATTTTTTGTATGTTTTAATTTACCAATACTATTCTGGACCTCAGTAGAGGTAGCAGGGACAAAAGAAAATGAATTTAGTGGGATGGGTGGCATATATTCTAAAGGTGAGTGATCATTATTTATTAATTGTGAGCGAAGCTTATCCGCTATTGAAGTAAAATGTGCATTTAAAGAGTCTGCAATAGCAGTATCATCAGTAATTTCTTTAATGTCAACATTTAATTTCTCTATTGAATTTTTCTTAATTTGTTTTCCGAGAAGATTGTTTATGGTTGTCCAAGTGTTTTTCATGTCTCCTTCATGTTTGGAAAAATGATTTTTATAATAGTTATATTTTGCAATTTTGATTATTTTAGTTAATTTGTTTCTGTATTGAGTATATTGTATTTTAGGAATTTTGCTCTGCAATTGCAATTTTAATAATTTATCTCTGTTCTTTATTGAAGTGATAATTCCTGGAGTGATCCATGGATTTGCGACACTTTTGGGCGAAACTTTTTCTCCTTAAAGGAAAGCAAATATTAAAAATATGGAATAAGGTGTCACAGAAGAACTGAAACATATGATCTGGGTCATTTAAAGTTCGTCACAGTCAAGTCGAGTATTTTCTACAGCCCCAATAAGTTTTCTTTGGTAACCTCTGAGAATATTCTGTAATCAATAGTTGTTTTGTCCGCAACCTGAACAATGTTATTGAATATAGCGTAAGTAGGAAAATGATCACTGATGTTAGTAGTTATAATTCCAGAATTTACGAGGGCATTGCTATTTACAAATATATTATCAATCTTAGATTCTGTTATTCGATTGCCATAGCTGCAGACTCGAGTGGGTTTGGTAATAGAATGACTAAGATAGAAAGAATTCATTAAGTTTAAAAATTTATGAGAGATTGCTTCAGATTGCAAATTGATGTTGAAGTCTCCCGCAACTATAGCATTCGATTTATGAAAGTTGCATAACATGTTATCTAAGTGAATTAAAAAGCTATTGATATTAGTATTAGGTGGTCTATATATTGCATTCACAAGAAGATATATCAAACATTTCATCATACTGAGCTACTTCAAGACAAAACTTTCATTTCTTCGATGTAACGGCACCTTGTTCAATTTTGAGCTTCTTCTATTAGTCGACTGACTTTAAGATAGATACCTTTGGTGTTAATCGTAGGAAAAGAAAATTTCATCCAAATGCCTTCAATATCTTTTACAACAACCCTGTAACAATCATTAGCAGTTGCTGATCCTTTTGATTTAGCTTCTTCACGACGGCGCACAAAAAGGTAGTCTCTCACAACATCTGCTTTTGAAGCTGCATTTGAGGACTTGCTTCTAGTAGTCATAGTTTATATTCAGAAGTAAAATCAAATTATATGGAATTTATAATTTATGATAATTCAAATTATAATTAAAGCAAATGCAAATTATTTCTATTTATCTGAAAAAATATTTCTATTTATCTGAAACAAAAATATCAAGCATTAAAGAAACAACTTATCGTGTAACTTTAACAACATTAAACATATGCAAATATGAAGGTAAAAAAAGGGAGGAGGGGCATGTGATAGGGGTAGTAGGGTAGCATATGCTTGATTTTTTAATATTTTGTTAAAGTGATAAAAAAAACCTTGTCATATAGTGTACTTTTTTAAGAAATAACATTTTTTCCCATTTAAATATATGCAAATATGAGGGTAAAAAAAGGAGAGGGTTATTTGCTAGGGGTAGCAGGGATAGCACATGCTTGATATTTTAATATTTTGTTAAGATGATAAAATGAAACTTCTCACATAGTGTACTTTTTAAGAAAATAAAAAAATTTCCCATTTTCGACCGGGCCTAATATATATATATATATATATACACACAGTGTTGGGCACTAAAGCGTTAATCCGATAACAGTTAATTAACGAAGTTAACTTTTTTTAACGGACTATTAACGGAAGTTAATTTCCATTTATCGTTATCGGACCAGTTAACTTCCGATAACTCGATATTTAGTCTGTTAAAGTCCGTTAACACGTTAACTGCGAGGAGTCATTCACGGAAGATCACCGCTCCGCGAATGAATTCAAACCGCCATAACTTCAGTCTGCTTCCAGATCTCGCAAGGGGAGGTTGGGGAGGCCCAAGAGGTCAAGACTGGCAGTTGGGCCTAACTTTGAGAAGTTGGTCTTTCTGAAGGGCAACCAGCACATTGTGTCATAGTCTTTAATAAATGTGCCTAAAATTTAATTTTACCTTTCAGTTCCCGCCATAATAATTCTCTGGTAAATTAAAATTTAGTTAATGGTTAGTGGTTACAAGGGTTTCAAAACATGTAATCAGTACATTTTTTATTAAACATAAAAAAAAAGTTATTAAGCAAAAAAGTTGCAAAACTTGATAAAAATACAGTTAAATACCTATTTATTGTTGGATTTTGCATAAATAAACATTTTCTATGGGTTTTAAAGCTTTTTTCCTTGATTTTTTTAAATGTTAGTAAAGAAATAGTTATCGTTAACGGATTATCGTTAACTTCCGTTAACTTTGTAGTAAAATTATCGGATTATCGCTATAGGAGTTAAAAATTGGGGTTAACGGATTACACAGGTCAACAAAAAAACATTTTTTTTTCGTTGCCAAGGAAATTTGTACGAATTTAGGGTATTTTGGGGTTGCTGAATTCCAAAATGAAAGTAGTTTTTCCGATTTGGCTCTAGTTCTTGAGATAATGAATACCCTCAATTAATAGGAAACGTAACCATAACGCGTGTATATGGGAAACTACCGGAACATTCTAGATGGTGAGACCGAATAAAATGTCATTATGTATTTCATGTGTTTACTTTTGTATGATTTGAGACAATTTCAATGCGATTTGTAAGTAGGCTCCGCCTGAACATTAAATTTTTTGCATTTTTACGTGTTTCAATGGGGTACCAATTATCTCATAAATTAGAGCCAATCTAGCAAAACCGGTCATATTCGGAATCAGCACCACAAAGTTACCCCAAAATCACTAATATGATTGGCAATAAAATGAGTGTTGACCAGTGTTATCGTTATCGAAGTTAACTTTTTGGTTGACAATAAAAATCGAAAGTTGGAGGTTTTTATTGGCCATTTGTTCAATGCTGCTACTACATGAGAAAACAATGTACTGTAAATATTAGGTCATTCAGATAATATTTAAGGGTGTCTCAAGTGAGGTAAATAATTCTCCTTATAACAAAAATTAATTATTCATTACCTAGTAAAAATAAATTAATATTTTTTTTAATTAATGTAAATAAACGTTAGTTTTAGTTCATAAGGTTTAAGTGCAGGCGTACTCCAATTGTAATAAGTAAATAATTATTTACTAAATATATTCCAGGGTGTCTTTCATTCAATTGTAGACCACCCATTAATTCTTGCTTTCCTCAAGCCATACCCCTTTTTCAATGTACCAGGCTGAGACTTCCTATGATCCTCAACAACCTGCAAGAGATGTTGGCGCTGTTCTTCATTCTTCGTAATCTTTGTATTGAAGGCCTGGATCAAGGCAATTCCCCTCTCTGCCATGTCATTGACGACTTTTAGTCCTTCAACTATAGTCAAACCAGTCTTGAAATCTTCGTCGTCCGGCCAGGTCTCTGGTTCCTTGGATAAGAAACCATCATTAATTTTTAGAAGTTCAAAGAGAAGCTTTGATCCTTTCTAGGCAAAGTCCGAGAGCTGCTTTGTTGAAATGGAAGAAACAGCAGGTATTGGGGCTCGCTTTGGAGGATCTTCAGCAGCTTCTTTTTCGAGGATTGATCGAGCGATATTCTTTTTCGTCGTTGCATTGATACCTTTATCAAAGAGTGCGAGACCAATCAAGTACTCGCGGAGGTACCATAAGTGACGACCGAGGACACTAAGGCAGGATGCTGAGATCTTTTCATCGTGGTACTTTGCTAGGTCTTGAAGAAGCTTCAAATCGTTCGCGGGAGCAGATGAAGGACTGCTGGCCGTGAACCACGCGCTGACATATAACTCCAGGGTAAAAAATACAAATCGTTTTAAGCCAGACATTTCACGAGTTGTAAGTCTGAACTGATGGGAAAGCAGCAGGATTTTTAATGAATAAATTACTTTTGCCATCCAACGTGCTCGGTGAAGTGCTCCAGGTCGCCGAAACCTAAAGTTAGGTAAATTACCTCCAAGGATTGTAATCGACAACTCCAAGAATTCACGGTAATCATCCCTCGGCTGATGTTTTGTCAGATATAGATTCCAGCAAGGGATCAGTTCTTCTCGATTCTCACTCAGACTCGATGGAAGGTCTGACAGGGTCTTGTACTTATCTTGGCAAATTGTATTCCACGTCTCTTTGAAGCGGGAGAATAGGAGGATATCTGGACTAGATGATGGTCCCATGCATTCCATGTACGCCTTCTCAACGACAAGTTCTAGGATGTGATGGCGACATGCAAGGTATAAGAGTCGGCGGCCGAGTTTCTGCTCCAAAATTACGCATGCCCCAGACAAGTAACCAGTATTTAAAGCTGTAGTGTATATATATTTATATACTCGTATACGGTATATATTATCATACGAAATCAAATTCAGTTCCAAATTTATATAATTTAAACATCAAACTATGCCAACAATTAATGAAACTTTTCTAGAACAATTTCCAATAATAATATAATCAATGTATCAAAATAAAAAATATTACCTTAGATATCTTAAAAGAATCGGGAGAGAACTTCTAAGCGTTGTTTTCAGTCAGGCAGTCGTATGCAAAATGAACTTGAAGCACCAAAAGCTAATCATCCAAAGATTGATACACATCATATTATTTAACGATTTATTTATGAAAATTTTAATTTAATGAAATAAATTAATCGATTTGCATAACCTATAGTATGAAATAAAGGAAACAATTCTATTAAATTATATAATACACTTGCATTCTCGAAACATTTTTGTTTTTGAAGCGTTGTCGAAACTCGTTCATTCTTGAAATTTCTTCTGCGCGACAGTTTCATTCATGTGACTCGAGGCACCCCTAAATGCTTTCCGAATTCCATGAGATTTCGTCTACGGTGTTTCCTCATAGGGTGGCAGCATTGGACAAATGGCCGGCAAATTCTTTTGAATTTCAAATTTTATCCCTATAAGAAGTTGTCACCCTAATATATATATATATATACTGTATATAGTTACGATAGAAATGTTCTTCGGGAACCTTATCCTCAATAGGAATATGAAAACAAGAGATACGACTCTCAACATTTATTGGCCAAACGTTTCGGTCCACTCAGGGGCCATCTTCAGTGACTAAATAGAAGCATCTAAAAAATAATCATAAAACTAAAGTAAATACAAATGTCAAACTGTACAATAATAAAATCTAACACAAAAAAAAGTTAAAAAGTTGTTAAAAAAACTATCTGGATTATAAAACAAGATAAAAGTAAAATTAAAACAAACTAAAATTTCAAAAATTAAAAAGTTTAAAAATGTTAAGTTTAAAATTTTAAAAAATTTAAAAAGGACTGACCTGGATGGTAAAAGTTACAAATAACAAGTGGAAAGAAAGGAAAGAACAACTTAAGTTAGTGCGTTAGTTGCGTTAAAAAGGTGTTGGTTGGTTAGGAAGTATGTAATTTTATCGAGGAAAGGCTATCGTTTAGTTCTGGATTTAATTTCTTGATAAAAAGGGATTCTAAAATTTTAAGATCAAGTGAATTAGAAGCAGACGACAAAATCGCAAAGGAGTCCTGGGGGCACGGGTGGTCATGGGTCTCTGAATGATGCCGAATAGCAGAGGATTCAGGAGTGGAAAGAGGGCGAGAAGTTCGATAAGAAAAACCCAAATGCTTCGAAATCCTAAGTTTTAACTGTAGGGCAGTCTGCCCCACATAACGACTTTGGCAGGTCGTACATGTATATAAATAAATAACAAAGGATCTCAAAAATGTAAAAAGTAGAATGCAGCGATATTTAGAATCCTACAATTTATTATCTCCAAATCAATATGGCTTCCGTAATAATAAAACAACGGAAATGGCTATTTTAAATCTTATGGAAAATGTAAATATAGCTAAGGAGAACAAAGAAATAATGATATCAATATTTATAGATTTGAGTAAGGCGTTTGATGTAATAGACCATAATATTCTACTTAATAAATTATGTTGTTACGGCTTTAGAGGAGCAATCAGTGATTGGTTTAAAAGTTATTTGTCCAATAGATATCATTTTGTATCAGTAAATAAGGTTTGCTCAACTAAAGCGCTTGTCAAACATGGTGTGCCACAGGGCTCAGTTCTGGGTCCACTGTTATTTTTATTATATATAAATGACCTTCCACGTTCATCTGATATACTGAACTTCATAATGTTTGCAGATGATACAACTGTCTCTTTTTCTTGCAAAGATGTTAATACAGCTAAGAATATATTTCATTCAAAATTCCTCAGTGTAATGAAATGGTTGACCACCAATAAACCCTTCCTAAATACCAGTAAAACAAATTCTATGATTTTTACTAATAAAAGAAATGTATATCTTGATGAACTTAATATTAATGAAATCGCCATAAAGGAGTGTACTGTAACAAAATTTCTTGGTGTAATGCTAGATAAGAATTTGCAATGGAATGATCATGTAAATTATATCGCGAAAAAGATTTCAAGGAGCGTTGCTATAATGTTTAAACTTAGAAATGTAGTCCCTAAACAAGTTTTATTGACTCTTTATCATACTCTTGTTCTTCTTTATATAACATACTGCACCCTTGTTTGGGGAAACTCCGCTAACAACGCATTAAATCGTATCTTTGGCATCCAAAAACGAGCAATAAGGTTATTATCTGATGCTGATTTCCTTGATCACTCTAGTGCATTATTTAAAGAGCTAAACCTACTAAAGCTCAACGATATAACCAAACTGGCACATTTTATTTTTATTTATGAGTGTAAGAACAAAATCATTAATTTGCAATGGGTAAATAGATTTTGTAACTCATCAAGAAATCCACTCGTATCAGACCAGAAATAGATCAAAGCTTGTTATACCTCAATTTAGATTGTCTTCATCTCAAAAACTACCCATTTTCATTGGATTGAAACTATGGAATGACTTGCATGCCGAAATAAAAAATATTGTGGATGTAAATTTGTTTAAAACCAAGTTGAAATCCCGATTAATAATGGCATACTAACAAAAATCTAGGATTAATGTCCACTAATATTGTTTAATATTGTCCATTAATGTTGTTTAATGTTGTAATACATATTTTAACTATTAATAATACTTATTTACTTATTTATTTATTTATTATTATTAATTTATAACAACTAGCTGCTCATTTTTAATAAGAGCCCAGTAAAGCCTAAAGCTTAAGGGCCAAATTAAATAAAATAAATAGTCGAGCTTCACAATTATTCATGTCATTGTAAATTGAAAAAAAAATTTATTTATTCTATTATTATTAATAAAGGTTATTCTTCTATTCTAAGAAGACATGGATGTAGATTCAGAGAGTCAGGATGCAGATTATGAGGCCGATTTAGAATTGACTAAGAATATTCAGAACGGGCACTCCTATAAAAACCCAGCATTAACAGCAGATCGTTATCGTGTAAGTTGTAGAGCTGCAGCTGCAAGAGTAAATGTAGCTTTAAAAGATATGGGGATCCTTAACCACACCAACATTCTTGACAGAAAGAAATTAGAAAGAGAAAGAAATCGCATGGGTGAAACAAATACTTTTAGGTCTAAATCCGAAAATCTGAAGATGGAGTGCCTTGGATTTGATGGAAGGAAAGATAACACATTAACTAAAAGTGGAAACATAAAAAAAGAACAGTATGTTATTGTGAAAGAACCTGGAAGCATCTATGTAGACCATGTCACACCAGATAATGGAACTGCTCGCTGCATAGCAGAAGAGTTGATAACTATTATTACAGACTCGAACAGCACAGATACTATCAAAGCTTTACTGTGTGATGGTACTCCTGTAAATACAAGAAAAATTGGTGGAGCCATAAAACTGGTTGAAATTCATCTTAACAGATCAGTGTAGTGGTTGGTGTGCCTCTTGCATTTGAATGAGCTGCCTTTTATGCACGTCTACAAAACCATTGATGGTAAAACAACAGGTCGAAATACTTTTGTGGATTCAATTGGGAATAAACTGAAAGCAGATTTAACAAAATTGGAGGTAGTCAAATATTCTCGCGTAAAGGGAAACATTAAAGAAATTCCAGCAAATGTTGTGAAGGAGCTAAGCAGTGATCAAAGATATCTCTATGATATGTGTCTGGCAGTGCAAACTGGAGACACTTCTCAAGATCTGTCCATTCGATCCCCAGGTACCCTTCACCATCTCGCTGGCTAACTCTAGCCAACATGGTCCTTCGATTATATATCTCAACGCCAAATCCCGATAAAAACCTTCAAGATATAGTCAAGATTATTATGCAGTTCTATGCTCCAGGGTGGTTTTGGATAAAATCTCATCCTAATGCAACTGATGGTGCATTTAACTTTTGGCATTTAATGTGCTTGCTTCGAAATTTAGATGAACAACATAGATCAATCATAGAACCAGTATTAAAGAATAACGCCTACTTTGCCCACCCAGAAAATATACTCATATCAATGGTAACTGACAAGAGACTAAAAATTAGGGAGCAAGCTTTTCAGAAAATCATCCTTTCAAGAACAGGATTTTCAGGTATCAGAAACTTTGAGTTGCCTCGAACCCTCAATTTCCAATCTACTCACTACACCGAGATGATCTATTTGCAAAAAGAGATCATTACTCCTCCACCGCTGCTAAACAATTTTAGCGACGATGAGCTACTACAGGCTCGATGTAAGCCACTGGAGATAGCTTCTTTTCCATGCCACATCATTCAAAGTGTGGAAAGGGCAGTGAACCTAGTAACAAAGGCATGTCAGGAAAGAATAGGACATGACAACCATCAAAAGTTTATCTTAAACTCATTAGAATCAAGGCGCAAACTGCCCAAGTTTGAATGGAAGGCCCAATGGAATGAGCAAGAAACATGAAATAAAATTTCCTAATGATATTGAAAATTTCTTCCCTTTTGATGTGATAAGGAACAATGAAAAAGTTAATTGAATTTTAGCACATTTATTAATATGCCTCTAATTTTTTCTTCTGAATATATTGTACTTAATTAATTTTCCTAATACTCTACATTATTAAATAAAATATTATACGTTAATAAAGATTTATGTCATCAAAAAACCTGAATGTAGAGTAAGTCTCGTATAAATGGAATATTCTTCAATATAGGTCAAAAAGTTAAAAATTGTGCCAGGGGTAGGAGGCTTTAAACAGCGAAAATAATTTATGAGGGGTTCCTGTGTTCCATTCAAACCCCTCACAATATGTAACTTTTCAATATAAAATTTCGACCCGGCCTAATATATATATAACTCAGAAAGGTCCCCTGAGAAACTTCATGAAACAAGGAATTCTTCTGGGAAAATTAAATCCATTCTTTTCAGTATAAATGACTATAGTTTTCTTTTTCAGGATGGGCTCCCATCATGAAAAGAAAAAATACTCGTATCTTCAACAATACACAACTCAATCCTTTCTCTTCGCTTAATATTTCTGACGCGTTCCTTTTCTTGTGATCTTTCTTGGAAAGATCACATATACTCTCTTTCCAAAACAGCTTCTAAGAGGTTAGGTGTGCTGTACCGGCATGGAGTACGCTTCCTGTGTATGGGGTGGCTCAACCCTCAGCTTTATTTGACGGGGTAGAATCAAAGGCGTTTCGTCTCATCAATTCCCTGCCTCTTACTAACTTTCTCTAATCCTTCTTGCTTTGCCGCAATATTGCCTCACTCTCTCTTTGTTATCGCTATTATAACGGACACTGCTCTTCTGAACTCTCTAACTGCATGCCTCCTCCTTTAAAGAGAGCACGCAGCACCAGACTTTCGACATATTCTCATTCATTTCTGTCCAACTCTTTAACGCAAGGGTCAATCGGTATTTCCAATCTTTCATCTATTCAACCGGCCAACTCTGGAATAACCTTCTCCAATCCATCTTCTTTCCTGCCTATGACCTGTAATCTTTTAAACGCAGTGCCCAGCCATCTCGGAAACTTTGGACCTTGGTTTCGGATCTTTTCTTTTCCTTCTATGCAGGGGGGCCGTTCCCCCTCCTTCCTGCATAAAAATAATCTAGCAGAGGAGCCTTTCTTTATATCTAATTAGCTGTTCGGAGGTTTTGACTCCCGAGAGTCCTCCTTTGCTTCCCACCTTTAAGTCGAGCGCCGTTACTTTTGTCATATTTTATGATCATATGAAGAAAGTTACAGATTTTTACTGTTATTTGTTCTTTAAGAATGGTAAGTTAAGAGCAACTGAAATGCTTTTGGGACTAGTTCTTCTACGCTGGAATTACTTAATTACTTACAGAATTGAATCCAAAGTGAATTAAAGATTTTACACATTTGCCAATTTGCAAAACTGAGGTCGTATACAAATTTAAATCTTTAAAGTATTTTGCATGCAGTCCCAGATGAATTCTTAGATTTATACAGAATTCATAAGTAAGAGGTGATGGAAATCGAAGGAGCCACAAAAGCTGACAGGGAGCCTTGGGATTTTTGAGAATTTACAGTACACCAAAATAGAAATGGCAGCCACAAAGGGATATGTTGTAAAGATAAGGAATGAGTGGATTCTGACAGGTTTCTTTATAAGCAGAAAAAGTCGTGAATTTATATTCAGACGGGTTCCTCGCATTTCAAGAAATCAGTTTATGTATACTTTATAACGTTATCGAAGTTATTAAAAAGATGTAAATAATTTTTAAATAGAATTATAAAGAATGCCTCATAAATTTAAAAGAATGCAAATTCAAAAAGACAAATAAGTGATGACTTTTGTTAGTCTACGAGTTGAACGCCTCCTTGATGGGACTTGAACAGAATACTCGTATGTACTTCATGTGGCCGCAAAGAGAAGTTGAGGTTTTTATGCGATTATGTGATTTGGTGTGTCGTATATTAGCATTAGAAAGAGTATATAGAAGAATATAGGAGTATATAGAAGATTGTAGACTTTCCCCTGGGAGTGCTGGAACTCCCGTTTCTCCTGTCACTGTCCTCCTTAGCTCATCTTTTTCATGTCTCAGCTACCCTGTAAGCAGTCCAGCATGCTCTCAAACACTTCTCACCCTATTCTTCACTACACGTACATGCATCTTACAAACTACATAATCTTTACAAAATTTAAAAAAAACAAAAGGCTTCTAGAGCCTTGGAGTCCCGTGGGAAGGGGACCATAAATGTTCCCACATCTGGCTCGCCCGCTTCCAATACCGGGAACGCACACCCGGGCAGAAGGGCTGGTTATGCTACTGCCCATTCAAGATGTTCTGGGCCTCTGCCTGATTCACTTTTCATAAACTTCTGTAACATTCGTGGCCTTTCCTTAAATTTTTAATCTTTCGAACACCTCTCCTCCTCTAAACCTCACCTTCTCTTCCTCACTGAAACTTAGATGTCTGCAACGACTGACAATAGCTCATTTTCTGGACCTTCTTACTTTCTCTATACTCAATTTCAACCAACAGGAGGATGTTGAGTATATGTACGCAATGACCTAACTTGCTCTCATATTCCCAAACTTAAATCCTCTGGCTACTGCTTACATGTCAATCTCAAACTAAATACATCTGCGCTGTTTACCGTTCCCTTAATTCTACTGACCATCCAAAATTCTTTGACTACCTCACTTCCAAAGTGGAATACATTTTATCCCACTCTCCATTTGCTGAAATTTCCATTTTAGGTGATTTCAATGTTCACCACCACCTTTGGCTTTCCTCCCATTTCACTAACATCCCTGGTGAACAAGCTTACAACTTTTCTACCCTAAATGACCTAGAGCAGATTGTACAACACCCTACTCGTATTCCCGTTGCCTTTTAGATAGGCCCAACATTCTGGATTTATTTATCACCTCTCATCCTTCATCTTACTCTGTCAAATTTTTTTCCCATTGGGCTCTTCCGACCACAATCTTATATCTGTTTCCTGTCCGATCACCCCAATTCGCCCTTTGGATCCTCCGAAGAGGAGACACCTTTGGCACTTTGGCACTTTGGCACTTTGGCGCCGCTGATTGGGAGGCCCTTAGGCAGTACTTCTGTGATTTTCCATGGAATGATTACTGTTTCCGTGGCCGGGGCCCTTCCGAGTGTGCTGAGCACATCACGGAGGTGATTCTCTCGTGCATGGAGGCGTACATTCCATTCCATATTCTATTCCTAGTACCAATGCAAAAAATCCTTGGTTGCCTGTTCTACAGTAATACTATTCCCAACAGAGAGGAGGCTTTCAGAAGGTACTGTCGCTATTCAATTCCTGACCCTCACTTAGTTAATATTTCAGTCTGGAAACGTGCGAAATCTGTTCTTCGACTCGCCAAAAATTCCCTTATCCGACAAAAATGTTAAAACTTATCCAGTTCTAATTCTTCTCGCTCTTTCTGGCATCTAGCCAAGAACTTCTCCAACAACTTTACTTCTTCTTCTTCTTCTTCTTCTTCTTTCCCTCCTCTTTATCATCGTCCAATTGCTTTGATTTCTTTCCTTTCTAAAGTTTCTGAGTTTATCCTTAATAGGAAGATTCTTAAACACCTCTCTTCTCACAATCTTCTTTCAGATTGTCAGTATGGATTCCGCAAGGGAAGCTCTACTGGCGATCTTCTTGCATATCTGTCTGACTCTTGGTCATCCTCCTTTCGGGATTTCGGTGAAACTTTTGCTATTGCGTTAGACATATCAAAAGCTTTTGAGAGAGTCTGGCACAAATCCTTAATTCCCAAACTGCCCTCCTTCAGTTTCTATCCTTCTACTGTATATGTGCCTTCATCTCTGGTTTCCTTTCTGGTTGAAAACACGCAACAAGTCTTTAAACTTGTCATCATCTTAGATCAGTGTTTTCAAAGAATATTCACCATTAAGTAATATTAGCGTTATGTTGTTTTTGCCGTTCACAACAACCTACATGTATTAGCTGGGATTTTTTAGTTTAACAGGGTTAAAAATAAGAGAAAGGAACCGATTCAACAGCGCACCTGATATACGGTTATAACGCTATCATTTTAGGATCCAGACTGGAACGAGATTATGAACAACAGGAGGGCCTACCCATCACATTAATTAAAACTCAACCTAATCTTTTTTTATTTACTGTATTTTTACTGCATTTAAAATGTTTTTTAAGTAACTGCGATGTCTAGTTATTACTTGAAGTGACGTGGTTAAAGCTATCATGTATTGCCTCTTCGTGTGGGTTTATGAAAACATAAGTCAGAAGATATTATTGTTTTGGGTCGCGAGAAAAATTTTGAAAAACACTGATTTACGGTCTTCATGGCCGTCTTTATCATAAGCTGATAAAGAAATGGAAGGAAGCTTTTAATCTGCAGCGCACATTAGAAATAAAGTAATTAATTTATAATTTTTTATTTTGCGGATATATATATATATATATATATATATATATATATAATATATATATATATATATATATATACAGGGTGTCCCATAAGTCCGGCATCATAGAAGAAATTCATATTTTTCTATTTCTACAAACCATAATTCATATTTTTCTTATGCTCGGGATGCCAATTTCCCGTCCACCATTCTGTTCAGTGACGAGGCTGTTTTTTATGGAAATGGTGAGGTAAATCGACAGAACACCCGCTACTGGTCTTAAAACAACCCTCACTGGTATACCTCTTCAAAGGAACAAGGTGCATCTCGGGTGATGGTATGGTGTGGCATTTGGAAGGATCGCATCATAGGCCCCCTCTTTTTCGATGAGCATGTCACTGGAGGCACCTACCTACGTATGCTCAAGGAAGAAGCATTTCCCAGTGTCTTGAACGAAGAAGGAAATTTCCCAACATGGTTCCAGCAAGACGGCGCTCCTGCACATTACAGCACCCAAGTAAGGGAATACCTGTACCAACAATTCCCTGGTCATTGGATAGGACGTCGAGGGCCTGTGGAATGGCCAGCTAGAAGCCCGGATCTCACGCCACTAGATTTTTATCTCTGGGGCCACTTGAAAGCGCTGGTATACGCAAAGAAAATTAGGAGTGTTGAACATTTGCGGCAGCACATTATTGGGGCATGTAACACCATTACTCCTGACATCATTCACCGTGTGCTTGCTGACTGGGTATCACGTCTGAATTTGTGTGTTGAAAACAATGGTGGACATATTGAGCACGTTCTGTAAATAAAAGTTTTTGTTTTGCCTTCTTTTATTATTTTTCCTATGATGCCGGACTTATGGGACACCCTGTATATATATATATATATATATATATATATGTGTGTGTGTGTGTGTGTGTGTGTGTGTGTGTGTGTGTATATACAGGGTGTCTCAAAAGTCACTATCTATTTCGGTGACATTAGATGTTTTTTTAAAAAGTGCTATGCTGGCATAAAGATATGTACTTCTGGTGCAAATTTGTGTATTTAAAAAAAGTTAATTGGTTTATTATCTTGACATGCTTGAACAATTCCTCGAACCTCAACTTCTTACAGATGGCATTCTTGACACTAGTTTTTCAGCAGGATGGAGCACCGTGCCATTATGCAATAATTGTACGTGATTATCTTGACAGACGCTTCCCCGGTCGCTGGATTGGTTGTGGAGGAACACAACCATGGGCAGCACGTTCACCCGATTTAACACCATTAGATTTTTTCGCCTGGGGTTTCATTAAGTCTAAGGTGTACACTGGTAGAAGAATTAGTGATGTAGCCGAACTTCGAAATCGTATTACCGATGCAGTTCAGAAAATAACACCTCAAATGCTGGAAAGTGTGTTCCGGGAAACAACTTATCGCTTTGAGCTCTGTAGAGACACTGATGGTCGCCATGTGGAGACAGATAAATAAATAGCACTAATTCTTTGTGGCACTTACTTTGAAATAAATAATTTTTCATGTCTTAAACCAGTTTTTCGTAATTCCCATTATTTTTCAAAATAGATAGTGACTTTTGAGACACCCTGTATATATATATATATATATATATATATATATACTCGTATATACAAATACACTGTGTGGTCCTATATGCAAGTTAGTTCATCTATCGATAACCATTCCCGCAGGGTATAAATGGGTAAAGAAAAAACGCGTAATAATAAGACCCCTTACGTTCCTATTATGCAAATTGTGATCGAGAAACCATAGCATACAGATGCGTCATCAAATGAAACTGAGCACCATTTTGTGTTTATTTATAAGGCAATTTTCTCTGGCAATATATTTAATCCTTGTTTTGCGATGTAATTGCAGGATTCATTTTCAGATTTATCACGAAGTGGGAGGAGGAGGAGGAGGAGGAGGATGCCAGCGTTTATATTTACGGCGCCTTTTGGCCAATACTAAAGCTAATTTAATTACGTTCTTGTTTATACGTTCGGAAAAACGCAGCATTTTTTGTTTTTTTAATTATTTTCCGTTTCTTGAAGGTTTTAAACTATATTTTAAGTGTTCGGTACTCCCACTAACTTAAAAACTTTAATATTAAGGTAAAAATAAATATGCCTACAATATACAGGATGTCCCAGAAGTCTGGACTCATGGGGAAAACAGACATTATATTTTTAAAGTGAAACAAACACATTTCTAATGTCAGTTTTACATATTTCAGGAAAGAAAATACCTTGATGGCCCAGTATATCAATCAAGAGAAGGTGACTTGGTATTGTTACATGTTTCCAGTAAAGCCAGAGGGAGGCATGTCAATTATTTCACGAACATGCCTCCCTTTGGCTTTTTCCAGAAACATGTAGCAATACCAGTTTCACTTTCGCTTGATTTGTATACTGAGCCATCAGGGTATTTTCTTTCCTGAAATATGTAAAACTGGCGTTAGAAATGTGTTTGTTTCACTTTAAAAATATAATGTCTATTTTCCCTATTAGTCCAGACTTCTGGGACACCCTGTGTATATATAGGCCTATATATATGCAGAGAGAGAGAGAGAGAGAGAGAGAGAGCGCTAGGTAGGTAGATATAGTGGTCTTTCTCTCTCTCTCTTTCATATATATAGGGTGGCAAAAAAAAAAGGGAGACCTCGAACTTTGGCTGTAAATTCCAAAGTTATGGTCAGATTTCAATATATTTTTTACATCCCACAACTAAGTAAAGTTTCTATATGGTGAGCGGATTTCAAAGAAAACTAATAAAAATTACGGATTTAATGAACATTTCTTTATGCCAGGAAATTCTCCATTTACACTACTACTGCAGTGTCGGGTCGGCAAAAAAACGAGGGAGACCTTTTAAATCCTTCATATCTCGGCAAATACGGTACATAGAACCATGAAATTTTAATATGTTGGTACTAGGTAATTTTATGGTTTGTATGCCATATTTTAGCATTTTAGCTGAGAAATTGGATTTATGGCGAATATTCCAGAAAAATCTTGCGATAATTAAAGCGATTTTAATTAACGTAAGCCAACTGCAGAAGGTTTGGACAAGCTTCTCAAGAAAATCGATAAAACAGGAGATGCTAAAAGATGGCATGCAAACCATAAATTACCTACTACTAACATATTAAAATTTCATGGTTCTATGGACCGTATTTGCCGAGATATGAAGGATTTAAAAGGTCTTCCTTGTTTTTAGCCGACCCGACACTACAGTAGTAGTGTAAATGGAGAATTTCCAGTGGCATAAAGAAATATTCAATAAATCCGTAATTTCCATTAGTTTTCTTTGAAATCCGCTCACCGTATAGGAAATTTACTTAGTTGTGGGGTGTGAAAAAATATTGAAATCTGACCATAACTTTGGATTTTACAGCCAAAGTTCGAGGTCTCCCTTTTTTTTGCCCACCCAATATCCGATATATATATATATATATATATATATATATATATATATATATATATATATATATACATGAGGGAGAGAGGAGTAAACAGAAAATCAATAAATTTTATAAATTTATACAATGACGAAGAATGAAAAACGACTTCTCTGTGTCGATTGCTGTTGGAAACTGTCCCGTTTTCAAAGGCAATTTATAAAATGTTTCTTTAAGGTTTGGCACAGAAACACGTCTTTGTCTCTCTGTCTGTCTGTGCCTGAACGTCAGCCTTCAGGTTCAGCTCCGGAAAAGAGTTTGCAGAAAAAGTTAACTTTTTGTCTTTTATATATTTTATCAACATTTTTCGTTCAAAAATAATTAAATTAAAATAGAATAAGACAAAATTCCAAATTACTAATTATTAATTTGGTGATGTTTTCGAAATGGTATATTTCGTCTACCTTTATCCCACAGCAATTACTCTACAACTATAGACATAAATAATTTTGAATTATATACTTATTAGATGTTGGTTACAGAATCTGCTCCAGAGCTAAAGCATTTAATAGTGGGTGTGTATAAAGTAACGCGAGTGAAGAGCCAAATCTGATTTGATTATATTAACGCGAGTAAACATGGACGAGTAATATTTATTACATGTATCATACTTTATAACAACTGTTAATTCCTGTTTACGAGTTAAAAAACAAGTTGAAACTAGTTTAAACCAGTTCAAATCAGATTTGTCTCTTCGCTTGCGTTACTTTATACACACCCTGTACTTACCCAATCCTATTAATAATTAACTTTGTTCATATTTACTAATCAATAGGCAGAAATTTTCCCCAAGAATTTGGTATTTTCATTTATCCAAAAACGGGATAAAGCTGGTGTTAGTGACTGCAACTTCTAGTCTGAAAAATGGGTATATTTTTAATCTATTTCATTAGTAATTAACTAATGAATTGGGTTGAAATTTTAGCGGAGATTTTCTTTAAATTTTTAAATTTTGAATTGAATATTCTTACAGGTAAGTTAAACACACATAATTTCCACTAAGTTGATGGGTAAATTTTAACGTATTTCAGTGATAATTATTATTACAAATGTGTTACGTCGTGACTTGTGTCGTAACACCTCTTTCCTTCGATCCAAAAGTTAATCTGGAGTAACTGGATGGTAGATCGTTCTCCGCGTCCAGATTATGTAGCTACTCCTGCATGGTTCGGATCCCACGTAAAGCTGTAGGTCCCTTCCTACATATGACTGTAGATGTTGCGAAGGAGGTTACTAGATTACTATTACAGACAGAGAAATTATTTTTTAATAAAATTTACTATTTCTTACTGAAATTTATTTGCTTAAAACCACAAAATTTATTTTATTTATACAAAGAAAAATACAATTTTGAAATAAAAATAATTTTAAAAAGTTTTTCACTTCAAATTTAAAGTTCTTAATCATAAAAAAAAAAATTAAAACAAAAAAATTCCACATTATTTTAATGCAAGAATAAAAAACAACAACAATTAAACAGAAAGCTTAAAAACAAAACAAAAAACAAGTGAGAGACTTTTACAATATATTTAAATTATTTCTGTACAATTTAGATATTTGATATAACAATTTGAATTGAATTGAATTGAATAACCTTATTAATAATAAAATAAATACATTGGTTTTACAATTTTCAATGACATAAATAATTGTGATGCTGAACTATTTATTTTATTTAATTTAGCCCTTAAGCTTTAGGCTTTACTGGACTCAAACTTCTTAACATGTAATAAATCTAATATGAAAAGGGTGAAAATGAAAAGGTTTATTGGCAGACTATAGTCCATATGACAAATATTATTAATACAATGACAGTTCACGTACTAAGGATAGAAATATATACAATTGATTAGAAATAATATTGTAATGTCGAAGTTAAGTGGAGCTACAGACAGACGTTTTCGTACCAAGAAGTCCATAGCTTAGACTTTAGAGGATAAATGGCAGGACTCATGGATAGCTTGGATAATTAATCGGATTGGTTGATTTTTTAATTCTTTGCATTAGACTATATTGAGCACGTCTTGTTACCTCCGGGAAGCTCGGGACATTGCGGGTAGCAAACATTTGCGAAGCTGACCATCTCGGGGGTAATTTATGTAAGAGTCTAAAACACCTGTTGTACAGCAAATTTAGAGTTCTGCCAGAACCTTTTTTATAATTCACCCACAGTTGCTGTCCGTATATACTGGGTGATCCAAATAAATGGGACCCATAAAAAAAGCCAAATATTCTTAATATTTAATTCCTTTCGTAAAAACTATATATCATTCGAAAGAGTAGTTACAAGTTTATTATGAAATATTTATTTTTTTAAAATGACTCCTTTCAAATGTGCTCCATTGTAGGCTGACCATACGTACCGTTTTGAACGGGACAGTACCGTTTTTTTTATATTTCCTGGCCGTCCCGTCGTTTTAATAAAACTGTCAATTTTGTCCCGGTTTATGTACTTACTTTTTCATGAATACAGAATATTACATAACCCCCGTCCCTTTTTTGCCATCCCAATGTCCCGTTTTTGTCTCAAGGAAATATGGTCAGCCTATCCATTAGTTGCCAAGCATTCCAGTGTTCTCGCTTGTAAGTTCTGCATCACTTTTGCAAGAGTGTGCGGTGGTATGGCCTGTATCTCATTTGTGATGGCGGCCTTCAATTCTTGCAAGGTCGTTGGGTTATTTCTGTAGACCCTACTCTTTAAATATCCCCAGGGATAATAATCTAAGGGAGAAAAATCCGGAGACCTTGCGGGCCATTCAACGTCTCCAAATCTTGAGATTAACTCGCCTGGAAACGTTTGACGCAAAACTGCCATGCAGTTCCTCGTGGTATGGCAGGTAGCTCCGTCTTGTTGGAACCAGTGGTTTTCTAGACAAAGATCTCTTAATTTAGGAATAAGGAAATCGGTCAACATTTTTTCGTAGCGATCACCATTTACAGTGACCGTGTTTCCGGTGGAATCCTCGAAAAAGTACGGCCCTATGATCTGAGATGCAGTAAGACCACACCAAACAGTTACACGCTGACTATGCAACGGGACTTCGGTAATATTCAATGGATTTTCTGTTGCCCAGAAACGACAATTTTGTTTGTTTACAGTTCCATTCAAGTGAAAATGGGCTTCGTCTGACATAATCAAAGTTGCTTGAAAATTGGTGGTGTCATTTACCTTCTGTTGGATCCATTGACAGAATTGTCGTCTTCGTGCGAAATCTCCATCGTTTAGTTGTTGCACTGTTTGAATTTTATATGGAAAGAGCATTAAATTTTGCTTGAATATACGGTGTGTTGTTCCATATCCAATTCCTAACAGCTGAGAAGCACGTCTGATGCTTATGTTAGGATTATCCTGTACAATTTCATGAGTTCTGTTAATGATCTCGTCTATCCTTGCTGTGCGCACTCTTCCAGTTGGTTTTCTTTTTCCAATGCTGCCAGTTAGGGAAAAATTTCTGACACACCGACGGATTACTTTCTTAGAAGGTGATTTTGACATCTGAAAATTTGTCTTGAAAGATCTTTGAGCTGAAACTACACTTCTTCCATGCTTATAATATTGCTCAGTTATGAAACAGCTGTTCCACAGTCCATGCAGTCATCTTGAAGGGTTAGTTTTAACTAACACTTTTATTTTGTTTGTATCTTATCTTGTCTTGTATTGTCAAAACCTATACAATCCTGTGCAAACTTGTAACTATCCTCTTTCGAATGATGGGTATGATTTTATAAAAGAATTATACTTTAAGAGTTACAGGGGTTTCTTTTGGGTCCCATTTCTCTGGATCACCCTTTATTACTGCAGAAAGTACGAAAGAGCGTGTCTTTAGCTTCACTTGTACAGAATCGAAAGTTCCTTATGGTCATATTCGCTTTAGCACACAGGCTTCGAGATTGTTTTCTTATATCCTAGTCATCGCTCAAGGAGCTGGTAATAGTTTGACCCAAATACTTAAACCCTTGTACTTCCTCAATTACTTCACCTTTCATTTTAAACCTAATATCAGCTGGCTGATTACAGCTTTTAGGATGAAATTGCATAACCTTAGTTTTTGTAACATTAAAAAGAATATCATGTTTCTGCGAATACACTTCGCAGACTTTTAATAGCCGATCCAGACCTTTAACAGAGTGACTTATTAACACCATATCATCGGCATAAACTAAGTTATTTATCCTTGTGTTATCTATACAACATCTCAATGTTGCCTCATTAACTGAAGCAATCAATCCGTCAATATACACATTAAACAGCATAAGGGAGAACAAGGAGCCTTGTCTCACCCCGCAAGATGAGCCAAAACATTCGGATAGTTAGATATATCTAACATCTAATATATTAACATCTACGACTAATATATAAACAATAGTATATTCACGGCATTCTAATCTAATCTAATTAATAGGATTCAATTTATTTATTACCTAAGAGAATTAAAAATGGCAAGTAATAATAATAATAATAATAATAATAAATAATAATAATAAGGTTAAAAGTTACAACATTTTACATAATTTTAAATCAAATGATTTATTGTATATTTAGTAGAAAATAAATAATGTTTAACTTCTATAGGTTATATGTTATAATTTTCTAATGTTTAATGTTTCAAACCAACAAAGACCTTAGGATCCACTCATGGCTGGTCTCCCTAACTGTGTTCGTAATTGTGTATTGTGCATGTCCTCCGTGGTGGAGGAGGGGACCTACAATTTAACGTGGGTTCCGAACCACAATGCCTTAATTTTACTACCTTAAACTATACCCAATCTATCAACATATGGGTCTAATCGATTTTTAAACATGTTTATAGACGTGCTACTAATTACTTCTACCGGCAAACTATTCCAGCTATTTACTATTCTATGCGTAAAAAAGTTTTTGGCAACTGCTGTCTCGACCCTTCTATTTGTCAACTTACACCCGTTATTTTCTAGTCCTATTATATTGAGATGTTTCAAAAAAGCTATCTCTATCTACGTTATCGAACCCATTCATAATTTTTTAAACCTGGATTAGATCACCCCTTAGCCTCCTAAGTCTCGAGTGTAGTCAATTTTAACTCCTTAAGCCTATCCTCGTACGACTTTGACCTAAGCGACGGAATCATCTTAGTTGCCCGTCTTTGAACTCTTTCGAGTTTGTCTATATCCTTTCGCATATGCGGATTCCAAAATTGGATCGCGTACTCCAAATGGGGTTTAACTAATGATTTATAAAGAGGAACTACAGGGTGTCCATAAATGATTACCCTGATTAAAGCATGCTATAACTTTTAAATAAACACTCGTATTCAAACACAGTTTTAATCATAAGTAGATAAACATACAAAGTTTTGATACATAGTTAATTAACTTAATAAGCTTCCACATGTGCACCCCTAGTGCCACGTAAAATGTCTAAACGGTATTCACACTCACGCCACACATTTGCCGTCAATCCTCGCCATCCTCGTCAATGCTGTTCAAAATGTCAATAGCGAATTGTTCACGTTTTGGACGGTCATCAGGCTTCAGTTCTTGAACAATTTGTACCTTGTAGGCGTGTAACTTCAAACGTTTGTGTAACACCTTGTGCACCGTAGACTTCGGCATCTTTAGTTGGCATGAAGCTTGTCTGACCGATTTCCTTGGTGACCGTGTGAAAGCAGTTTGAATGTTTTCCCCCGTCCCATCGGAAACTGATGGTCTACCACTGCTCTTTCCCTTTTCCACGTTTCCAGTTTCCAAGAATTTTTTCATCCACGACTTAATTAACTTCACATCAGGTGGATTCTTTCCATACTTTGTTCTGAACCTTCGCTGAACACTGACAGGAGATTTTGTTTCTGCAAGCCACACAACACATTGTGCCTTATCTGTCACAGACGCCATCTTAACTGAACAGCTACTACAGCGCTCCTAGCGGCGAATGTGGTAGACAAAACACACCAGCACAGAAACTCTACGCGTGTACGAGATCACCTGTAAAAAGAAAACGGATGTAAGATTCGTCATTAAAACATGAGAGCATACTGTTTTCAGGGTAAACATTTATGAACACCCTGTATAACATCGCGCGAT
Organism: Bathynomus jamesi; assembly: GCA_023014485.1. Lineage (NCBI taxonomy): Eukaryota > Metazoa > Arthropoda > Malacostraca > Isopoda > Cirolanidae > Bathynomus > Bathynomus jamesi. The sequence continues at coordinate 1,182,302 of JAJOZX010000437.1, forward strand.
TTGTACTCAAAATTCCGAGCTATAAAACCTAGCACTTTGTTCGCTTTATTGACCGCTGCTGTACTTTGTTTCGGTACTTTTAAATCACCAGTGACTATAATTCCTAAATCTTTTTCCTGCTCTACGCTTGTTAACTTCTTCCCTGACATACTATATGAAAAATTACCGTTACGCGAACCTATATGTAAAATTTTGCACTTATCGACGTTAAATATCATTTGCCATGTGACTGACCAACAGGGCCGCCGCTTCCATTAGGCGAGGTTAGTAAATGCTAAGGGCGCCAAAGATCTGGGGGGCGCCAGCGCCTCCTGCCCTGTGCACGTCTGATAGTATTGTGTAAGAACAACATGAAAAAAATAATGAAGGAATGAGAAGCATAGACAAATGATGAAAGGTTGTACGACGTATGTACACCAGTTTAGCTTGACTGATATTTACATAATTAACTTATTCATCTTATTGGGTCATTATAGAACTTTCACTATCACGACCTTTAACCCTTTAGGGACGGGAGTCGTAAATAAGCGATTTAAAAATGTTGCGCGCACAGACGGGAGTCGTCAATAAGCGACTCGGCTTATTTACGGTTTAATATGAGTTCCGGGAGTCGTCAATAAGCGAATAACTGTTTTTATGTGACATATGCCCTTCTTGCTTGAAAAAACAGTAGATATGTCCTTTTTGCACGCATATTTTAGCACTTTTGAGCGTTCTGATTTGTTACTACATATGCCTCGCTTTACTCGCTGTTTTGATTGGTCATGACACTTTCTTGAACTGTGAAATGATTTTATAATTTTATAATAAATGTATGTATTAGCAAATTAAAATAGATCAGTGTAAGGCAAATAGTTTCTTCAATATGGTACCCTTGATTACTTTGTGGGCAAACCCAATCGTGAAGTGGGAGGCGGGTGGGGGCGCCAGCTGCAGTCCTGCTAAGGGCGCCAAATAGGCTGGCGCCGGACCTGCTGACCAATCAACGATTTTATTCAGATCTTCCTGGATTTTACCTCTATCTTCGTCATTAATCGCCCTACCACCCAGCTTCGTGTCATCCGCAAACTTTGAAACTGTACTGACTTGGCCGACATCTAAATCGTTAATGTATATAAGAAAAAGCAAGGGGCCCAATACAGAATGATGAACGCCACTCGCTACATTAGCCCAACACGACTCCGCTCCATCAACGACCACCCTCCGTTTCCTACCTCGCAATCACTCTTCTATCCAATTTATTACTACACTCCTGATTCCATGAGCCTTAGTTTTTTTCAATGAGTCTTTTGTGCGATACTGTGTCAAACGCTTTTTGAAAATCTAAATGCACTACATCAACCGCCCGATGACTATCGTAAACGTCAACCACGCTTTGAAAAATTTCTAAAAGATTAGTTAAGCAAGATTTGTTTCTAACTAAGTTATGCAATAAAATTCTAAGTGTTCGACTATACGATCCCTAATTATTGATTCCAGTAGCTTACCTACAACAGACGTTAAACTGATTGGCCTATAATTTCCCGCCGCACCTTTATCGCCTTTCTTAAAGATAGGTGTTACGTTTGCTAACTTGAAATTATCTGGTACGCACCCCTCAGAAATAGACGCATTAAAAATCTTTGTTAGCGGCACAACAATGCTATTTTTTAATTCTTTAAGTTGTATGGTATATATGGAATCTGGCCCCGGGGATTTACGCATTTTCATTTTATCAATATAGCGCATTACCTCCCCTTCACTAACCACAATATTATCCAAAATATGACCATTATCAAAAGGTATTATGTCTATGACCGTAGGGATATTCGTTACATCTTCTATAGTAAAAACTGACGTAAAAAATTCGTTTAGCAAGGTAGCCATTTCCTTGTTTTCAGAAACTAGATCTCCGTTAACATTTTTCAACGGCCTCAAGACACTTTTCACTGGATTTCTATTGTTGACGTATTGAAAGAATCGCTTGGGGTTTTGTTTACCGTCACGAGCTATGGAGATTTCAAATTCGCGCTTGGACTTTTTTATTACACTTTTCGCTTCACTCTAGAAGTAATCCACAAGGGCTTGTTGTTTACTTTCGCACGCTTAATTTTGTACGGTACACATTCCTCATTTATAGTTCTAAATACTGTTTCAAACGATTCCCACGTTCGTTTTGCGTTGGAGATCCCCATTACGTTTTCCCAATTGACGTGTGACAATTTATTTCGAAATTTACAAAAGTTTGCATGCTGTAAGTTAGGAATTTTAGTCGAGTTAGCTGGTTTCGAGTGACTTACTGAGAGGACAAACTCTACCATATTGTGATCGCTATTGCTTAACGGTTCTATTACTTGAAGATCAGTGATTAGCCTATCATCCGTAGTTATTACTAAATCTAAAATACTGTCCAACCTCGTAGGGTCCCCAACCTTTTGAATAAGAAAGTTATCCTCGAGAAAATTAACTAAACGATTACCTTCCGCGTCTCCCTGCATTGTATCGTAATTCATGTTGGCGCAATTAAAGTCACCCATAACTAAAGCCTGCTCACTACCTATTATTCTCTTTAGTTCACGATATAACGCTTCGTCCGTATCAGCTGTTTGATTAGGGGGCCTATATATAATCGCAACAAGAAGTTTGAAATCGTTCAATTTAAGTTCTGCTATAGTCGAATCTATCTGTTCTGGAATTGTGTGCTTTACTTCTATAACGTTCGCAATATTATCTTTGATATACAACATAACACCGCCTCCTCGCCTACCTATTCTGTTTTTAACAAAAAGTCTATAACCTCTAATTTGATACTCCCCTAGAAAGTCAGGTGTTTCAGTGCTAAGCCACGATTCATTTATCGCAATTAAATCATAGTCTTTACAAGCAATTAAAGAAAAAAATTCGTTTATTTTATTTCGTAGGCTACGAGCATTTAAGGATAGAACCTTCAAATTGTTTGTAATTGCAACACCTTCGCGAGCGCAGGGGAAATTTGTGGAAATTACGCTGGGACCGTTCGAGTTACGGCAACCTGAAAAGAAGAGACAGTATTATGAAATAGCCTTCCTAAACGCGCAGCTCCAACGTCATTAAGATGAAGTCCATCTCCGAGGAACAAGTCCCTCCTGCCGTAGAAACTTCCAAAAATTCGCAAAATGCACTCCTTCCTGTTGGCAAAGAGACTTTAGGTTATTGTTGATATAGGTCGCCTTGCTGTAGAAATCGCTACGTTGGATAATTCGAGGAAGTATACCTGTTAAAACAATCTTATTAGTTTTTTACTTTAGTCGCTCTAGTAAGTCCTGTACCTAGCCAGCAGTTATTCCGATCTAGAATTCAAAACGTTATTAGTACCGACATGAATAACATACGTTGTGTCCTCAGAGGTACCGTCTGTAAAATGGTCAACACTATTAGTTATATCCTCCACCCTTGCACCACGGTAGCAGTAACGGCGCCTACGACGAGGGTTCCTCCCACAGAATTCCTCGAGCTGCCCTCGAACAATGGAATCGCCAACGAGTCGTATTTCCGGTTCATCAGCATCTTTGAAACCTAAAACAGAAAACTTATTGTTTGTTATTACTGGAAGACAAGTCTTAGGTTTTCTCAATGGGGCTCCATTACGCACCTGAACGAAGGGTTGGGAAATAGGGGGAGAGAGAGGGCGATTAGTACTATTTATATTATTAGTAGAAACTGAGGCAGGAGGGGTCGTAACTGGAGTCTCAAGGGATTCTAATTTTGCCGTCAGGAGCATCACGCTTTCTTCAAGCCTCACCCTAGCCTCCCTCTCACGTTCTAACTCGTTCCTCAGGACTTCCATGCTTGAGCACCACCTGCAAACTAACTGTTCATTATTATTAGCCATTGTAAACGCGTAAGCGGCAAATTTCCCTTCACAGCGGCTGCAAGTACTTGACGGGGGTGCCATGCTCTTAATTAGTTAAAAAACAAAAAACAAAAAACGAGCGTTTGGAAATTAATAAATTAGAACGTAGGTCTACCGCGTGCTTATTGTGCCGTCACCTGCGCAAACCCGCAAAAAATTTCTTGAAACGCAGAAATAGGTTTTTGTAGCACAATTTTATATAAATGAATATATAATTAAGCTACCGACGAAAGATCTGTAAAAGAAAAAGTATTAAATGAAACTTATCTGTCCGCTATTCGACCGACTTTTTTCCTTTTTTTCCTACGGTGGGTGACCACACTCTACCTGATTTCCCGAAGGAAGGGAAAATGAACCTTATGAAACCTCGTTTTATGATAGATTTGAAAAACAAACAAGGCAAGCCACGTGCACTAGCCTTGGTTTAATCAAATAATATAGTGATGAATAAAGTCAATAAATGAAATATATCCGTTAATGAATGATTAGTAACACTAGGTAATTTAGTTAAGAATGCGCCAAACACTATTTTTTTAAAGACACTTCAACGAAAACCACTTATTCAATTGGTAACACTGGACACTCGATAAAACACGTCTGTTCACAAGGAAAAACTGATCAAGTGGTTCTTAGGCTGCGACCCAAATTCTGGTCGCGAGGTTAGCTCGGCGACCCATGCTTTCAAATAGTTCACTAATAATAGATAATCAATAAATAATTAATGGTAAAATGATTAAGGATAACAAATAAATGATAAATTACAATTTAATGACCCAATCAAAATGGCTTGGCGACCAGGGGTTAAGAACCACTTCATATACTCTAAATACATTTATGATTAATAGTATTTACACAAAATTTTAATTTCTTTATTTTAGTCTTTTTAACTTCAAAAGATGGTATTCTTTCTTTTCTTCTAAATATAGTCTTTAAGTGGAAATATGAAAACTTTCAAGTGAAAAAATATATTTAATAAAATATATAGGGAAAGACACTCAAATATGTCAAAAGAAGTTACAACTTCGAATGGCGTAGCGAGAAGAATACTCTGTACGTTGCTTGATGGATGTCTCGGGGACAACGATTCGAACCTGGTAAGGGAATAAAAATTTATGTAGTTATTTCTTTATGTATTATATGTGCAATTAAATTCATTGTAGTTAATGTTAAATGAAAAATCTCAATATAAATTAAAACTTTAAGAAATACGTCTAGACTTCATTTAGTGAATCTGAACATGACTTAGTTCAAAGGAGGCAAAATCTGCATTTATTTTAAATAAATAAATAAATATTTTCTTTCATTAAAGCAATACTTTTCCAAACTGACTTTTGTTTTTATTAAAATTTTAAGTAAGTAATGATAAATAAACTATTAAGAAATTTTTAATTGAGTTTAAAAATTATTTTAATTATATTCATGATATTTTTGTTGTTGTTAAACAACCAACCAAAAGATTCTACTGTTTCCCACCATAAAAAAATATATTTTTCCTCATGCTGAAGAATTACGCAGGTAATTTTGAATGCCAGTTTTACTGGAAATAAGAACTATTTAATTAAATTTTAACAATATTTAGCCAAAAATTAAAATATGAAATCAAACTTGCTAAAATTCCAATCCATTCCAATCTATATGATTACTCATTTAAGCTACAGTTCAAACTACAATATACTTAAGTTGCAAAAAAATTATAGACATACCTTACAGTTTTAGCGTTGAAGGTAATTTTATTTGTATCTAACATTAAATAGCTTACATCTACAATATAATGCAATTGCCCTTGTCCATTCAAAAGTAAAGCGTTTTCAGTATTTCGGACGTGTTCTGTAGGATGTCAGTAACTGGTTGACGCACGACGCAATTTACCGAAAAAAAAGAAAATATATACAGTATGTGTGTGGGGGGAGGTGCAGTAGCATAGCGAGGGTTCGTGGCGCCACCCTCTCGAGGGTTGCCGAAGGCAGCCTGAGTTAGGCGCTAATGCGGGGGTTCCGGGGGCCCTCCCCGGGGAAAATTTGACTACGAAGAGTCGATTTCATGCAATGTGAGCCCTATTTTAAACTATTTTAAACACCTATTTTCAAAGTAGATTAATATGATTATCGGTTATTTTAACCTATTATATTTGGTAAATTTTTACAAGTGTACATTACAGGCTTTGTAAATCAAAACTATGTTTTTATGATGGTTTTTGATGCGGTTTGAACGAATATAACCTTCGTTTCTATCGGAAATCACTAGTTTCTGAGATAGCTCCCCCCCCCCCACTATAACCTCAGAAGGTAGTGATTTGCGATAAAAACGAAGGTTAATTTCGTTCAAACAACATCAAAAACAATCGGTAAAACATAGTTTTAATATATAATCTAACCTACCCTAACCTAACCTAACAGATCAGGAATATTACCAAAATCTTACCTTAATCAGAATCGAAAAATTCTGGTAAAGCCGATGAAGGGCCAATAGTCTTCACTACAATCGCCACACCTTTCAGCAATGATGATCAAGTTTCCTGGCGAGCGACACTAAAACTTGGGCGAGACTGATTGAATTCAAAATTTGAACCACACGATTGCACCAATAGACGGCTAAAACAAAGTAAACACGTAATATCTCGTTTATGCGTAATTTGCGAAACAAATGTTATAGAAGAAAAATGTCTTAGAATTGTCTAAACTATTGATTGTAAAGGTAAAATTCCTCAAAAGCCTGTAATGTACTCTTGTAAAAAAATACCTTTTATTTTACGACATAAATCAGTTTTCATGAAAATTTGAAAATAGTATACCAAAATTATGAACAAAAACTTGGAAAATCAAATTTTGCACAGATTCAATTTTGCCTTCATCTTTCGGTTTTATTTTTATCAAAAAAATCGGATCACCTGAAGATCAGGGTCCCCAACCTTCGTTAGTTGGCCTTATAAGGCTAACTAACGAAAATATCACGACTTAACCTAACCAATTGACGATTTGTTAGGTTAAGTCGTGATATTTTCGATAGTTAGCCTTATAAAGCTAACTAATAAAGGCTGTGTGCCCTGATTTTCAGGTGATCCAAAAAATCTAGGTGTTCACAACATTTGAATTTTTTCTCAAATATATTTCTAAATAATAGGTTTAGGCAAAGGTGGGCAGTTGCGCCGCAAAAAGTTGCGGCGCAACTTGCGGCGCAACATTTTTGGTTGCGCTTGCGCTTGCGGCGCAACTTTTTGAAAAGGGTTGCGCTTGCGCGTGCGGCGCAACTATTTCAGCAGAGTTGCGGTTGCGGCTGCGGCGCTACAAAAATCGTTGCGCGTGCCCACCACTGCAGATATACGTTAAATGCAAAGGTGGGCAGTTGCGCCGCAAAAAGTTGCGGCGCAACTTGCGGCGCAACATTTTTGGTTGCGCTTGCGCTTGCGCGTGCGGCGCAACTATTTCAGCAGAGTTGCGGTTGCGGTTGCGGCGCTACAAAAATCGTTGCGCGTGCCCACCACTGGGTTTAGGTATAGACAGTACACACTAGTCAATGGAATGTAATATATTGTCTTATTTACCTACAATTAGTCTTTCCAATAATGTACTTGAACATCATCGAACAAAATTGGTTAAAGCTCGTGATATCCTGATGAGAACAAATGAGTTCGAAACCGGTCGCTGTCTAGTTTTTCATCGCTATTTGTGTTCAAATTATACATATTTCACTCATTCTGTTTGAAGACTACCCGCTGATAGCAGAAACGAAATGAATTTTCGGCATCAAAATTATAATAGTGGTTATTTAAATATTTGTCATTCACTAACTATGTGAATACATTACAATCTGTCACAACCACAATATTTATATAGCACACTTAAGGCAGTGGTTAACTGCTAGGCCGTTGGCTCAATTGGTTAAAGCTTGTGGCAATGCACATCATATTTCTATATTTTTGTCACGATTTTATTTAATACACTTCTTTTGATACATTTGCTATATTAGCATGTATGTATCAATTTGTTTCTATATGTACCAGTTTTTATCAATAAAACAAATTTTAAATTTAATTTTTTTTACCAGACATAAACACTATTATTATTATTATTATTATTATTATTATTATTATTACTACTATTATTATTAATACCCCTGTCTGTGGTAATGATGCATGTCCAAACTTGCCTCCCGGCCGCGGATGTAAAAAACGCAAATGTCATGCTAAAAAAATTGCTTGCTCGGTCGATTTTGCGCCCCCCAAAAACCGACGCCCAGGGCACAAGCCCCCCTTTGCTCCCCCTTCGCTACGCCACTGTATGTGGTGTGTGTGTGTGTGTGAAACGCGTATGAAACACTGGAAACGCTATATTGTTTGGGTAGGCAAGGACAGTACATCATACTGTACACCGAGTAAATTTTACTCAACAATTTTTCCATTTTTGTCAGTTTCATCTAAATCCCGAATGGGGTAATGAGAAGACCTCTATGAAGTAATGGGGAAAGGAAGCGGTGAAAACTAGGTATGAGTTTCAAAACTCTTTTTTTTTTAAATCTTTGAATGTATAATATACGCACAGTCAGTAAATAATACAAAATTAATATTAACTGGCAAGGGAAATCCCTAGAAACCACTATGCCAACTAAAGAGAATTAACAGATAAGACATGATTTTCGAGTTTAATTTTTTCTAAAATTTGGGTGGTAGAAATCAGGTTTTATACTTGCCTGTCAATTTGGGAATAAAACGAGTTTTTTTTATATATATATTTTACCAGTCCGTTCGGGAATAAATCGGGGTTTTATATTATATTATATATATATACAGGGTGGGCCGAAAGTCTGGATCCATAGGAAAATATTTATTTTAATACATAAATTACAACAAATGGTAAATAGTTAAAATGAATATCAACTTTAACTCGTAAATGCGTATCCGTGACTTCGTACTCCAGTATAAATACTCAAATGCTTTTTTTATTTCAGCCCAGAAATGGCTTCGAATCTAACAACAGAAGACCGGGTAGAACTTGTGCTCATGTACGCAAGACAGGGCGCTACACACAGAGAAGTTGCTATCGAATTCAATAGAAATCATCCTGATAAGCATCCAGTAACACATGCGACTGTTGGCAAGTTGTTTAAACGTTTCAAAACAGGAAGTGTACATGATCGACGGCGTTCTGGTCGTCCAAAAACTGCAACTGATGAAAATACCTCTGCAATGGTATGTGAAACTTTAACGAATAGTCCAGTAAAGTCAACAAGAAGATTATCAAATGAAACACGCATCTCGAGAACGTCAATTCGAAGAATTATTAAAAATCATAAATTCCATCCCTAAGTGTCTCGATGTCAGAGGCCGCCAATTTGAGCATTTGTTATAATTTGTTGTTTATACTGGAGTACGAACCACTGTACAGTATCACGGATACGCATTTACGAGTTAAAGTTGATATTCATTTTAAGTATTTACCATTTGTTGTAATTTATGTATTAAAATAAATATTTTCCTATGGATCCAGACTTTCCGCCCACCCTGTATATATATGTATATATATATAAGCAAACAACCACAGGGAAAAGGAAAAGGAAACACGAAATCCGAGCGCTTTCGTGATATATTCAAATCTTCAGGGACAAGAAAGAAATAGGAAATAGAAACAGCAGAGAAAATAGAAGATTTAATCGAGGGATGATGGTCAGAATAAAAATGCACACAAGAGTTACTATTAGTAGGCTTACGATAAACTTCAAATTTGAACTGATTAGAGCATCTCCAAATTTTTAGATCCAAAAAAGATAAGCTTCCATCATTTTCTTTTTCAACCGTGAACTTAATAGATGAGACTAAATTGTTGAGCCTGCCAAGAAATAAGTCAACATCCAAATTATTAGGCCAAAGGCATAAAATATCATCTATATACCTGTACCAAACAACGTTAAAATTAACAGTCGTAGGCAAAATTCTACTTTCAAAAAATTCCATATATCAGTTAGCTAATACAGGTGAAAGGGGATTTCCTATCGCCAATCCAAGCCTATCTTTACTGGATCTAAAAATTTGGAGATGCTCTAATCAGTTCAAATTTGAAGTCTATCGCAAGCCTACTAATAATAACTCTTATGTGCATTTTTATTCTAACCATCATCCCTCGATTGAATCATCTATTTTCTCTGCTGTTTCTTAGAGCATTCAGAGTTGTCAGTCCTGAATTTTTAGATTCCGAGTTATGCAATATCATGAATATTGGTACTAAATTATGTTACCCTATTTCATTTTTAGATAACTGCCTTAGGAAAGCCAAGGATAGGTATTATAATAATGTAACTGTAAAGGAATTTGAGCGTAAAAATATCCTTAGCCTACCTTACCATGTTAATTTTCAATATCTTCCGACTTTACTGTACTTAAAGCAATTGGCATCAGTGTAGTCTTTAAGTATAATAATATTGTTAAATCACGCCTAATAAACAATAGCCCGGATAATGAGGTTGGTTGTGTGTATTCGATCGGATGTACAGTGCTTACAAGAAGTCTCACGCCTCTGTCTCGTCCCAAGCTCGTCTGTTAGGTATAAAATGAGCAGTCCTTATGGCAGCGGAGGTGTGTTGTGTTCGGATTGGTGCACATAACTGCTCTAACCCAATCAACGACGCCCATTATTACGTCACTTCTGCTACATTTTAGTGTTTAAAATACAAATGATTAAGAAGCAGAATGACCAAGTTTCGGGATGTTGGGATGGTTATGGAGCAATCCTAGTCATCATAATATTAGCTGGGCATTACATTATACCGTCTCAATATATACTGTAGACTATATAGAACGACTAATTCGGCAAATATCCCAAATCATGGCATGATACCCAAGTTATTTTGACGCAGGTCTAAATTATTTGCTCAAATGCAATGATTGATATTAAGTAATTGTTGGGAATTGTTGTCAATATTGTTGTTTGTGATACATATCCTACGTGAAGAATCTAATGACCAAATTCCTCAGTGAACCTCTCACGCGCTCGCATTTCGAGGAAGTCACGGTCGTCTCACTAATAGATAATTTATCCATTGTTTTAAGTGGTAACCTATTCCATCTTGTGAAAGTCATTAGTCTAAAGCAAGACTGGTGGGTGCTACTGTAGTATGCGGTCTACCTACGATTCGGCGGTCTACCTTTTAATTATAGCTTCTTATCTTGTTTACTAATTGTTTGTTTACATCCCATTGTCAATCGCCCTTGACGATTGGTTAGGTTTAGTCATGATATTTTCGTTAGTTTGAACGAAAATATCATGATTAAACCTAACCAATCGTAGGTAGACCGCATACTACAGTAGCACCGACTGGTGAGCCGTGAATCAAAGAAATTTGCATTTGATTTGTTCATCGTAATTATTACGTAATATAGTATATGTATATAGTAGTACATAAGAGTTTATTGGTAGCATATCATATGACAATTCCCATAAACATGTGATGGCCTCGATGTTGCCAGTTTTTATTTTTTTCCTGAAACTATTACCTTCTCATAGTTTGTTTCAACAATGCATATATTATCATCTCCACGAGCGTAGACATTGCAAGAAAAGATTCTAACTAAGGATAAGTAAAGTTCTTTCATGGTCACAATATATACTTTTATAGATGTCAAACAAAAATATAATAAAATTCTATATTAACATAAATATATATTCGATACACATTTACGTCATGGCTTTAACATCAGTATTTCGTATAGCTTCCTCCGCCATCAATAATTTCTTGCAATCGTTGCGGCATAGAAGAGGCCAGATTGTAGGGAATGTTTGGTGTTCGGCGTAAGCTCTCCCAACTATTCCTCGTGTGAGCTAAAAGTGCTTCAAATGTTCTTTCATTGCGTTGCTCCCATTCGTTAATCATTATTGCCCAAAGGTTTTCAATCGGATTCATATCAGGAGAACGTGGTGGCAGAATTAGATTAATAATCTCTGGGTGATCTTCGTACCACGCTCTCACAACGTACTCCTATGAATTGGACTGTTATCTTCCATTAAGTAAAATGGTTCCGGCGCTGGAACCAGATACGCACGAACACTGGGTAGCAGCACCTCTTCCAGCATCTGGCAATATTGCTGTCCAGTAAAGCGTCCATCTACTTGAGTCAATTCTCCGACACCATAGCCAGACATCCAGCCCCACACACCGAGATTGATGTGACCACTACGTTTGCTCGGGAAACATTTCCTTCTCCATAGCGTTTTCCGCGCTGCCTCCAACAATGCAGGGAACCATGACTATCTGTTGAAAATGTTTTTTCGTCACAGTACACAACTTTTCTCAAATTATTCCTCCTGCAGCAAGTATTGCAAGGCAAGTCCCATCCGCGCCTCTTTATGCTCAATCGTCAATGCAGGTTTTATAGCTGGACGGCGAGAAAAATACCCTGCCTCGTGAAGTCTGTTGTTCACTGTATTTGCGCTACAACGAAGGTTCAGGTGTCTGTAAATATGCGTCGCTGGAACAAACGGATGCTCTCTGGCATGATTAACAATCGCAGCATCTTCCTCTTGAGATGTTGAACGCGGAGGACCAGACCTCGGCAAAGTAACGATTGAGTTTTCTGCTTCATACCGATGAATCCACCGTTCCACAGTGCTTCGATGAACGTCTAGTCGTCTTGATATTTCTCTTATTGGCACACCATATTCATGCAATGTCACCATTGCTCCCCGCATTGCCTGGGTCGTCTCGTGGTGCACAGACGGCCTTTCCATCTTTGCGTAAATGGCTTATGTGAAGCGTGCTGGAACGATAAAGGAAATGAGGATACCATGCACCCCTTCTGAAATTGATTTCGGTTGTGAATGGTACCAACCCTTCGAATGGTAATAATAATCAGCCAATTTCCTATTTTGTTAAACATATGCATAAAAAATTCGTCTTAAAACCCAAGGATCCAAAGATTGTCAGCAATAGTTTATACCCCAACTGAATATAGTCGGCCATCAACAGTATAATCATATTTTATTTCCATAACTACTCATGACTACTCTGTCATAGTAAATAACCTTATTATGACTTAGGTAGTAGTGGTAATTCTGAGTGGCTGCCTCTAGCCACATACGTTAAACCTATCAGTGCGTCTAAGACCAGACTCTTCTGTTTCTGTCAATTCATTGTTAGTTTAAGGTATTTTTTTCTTTGTCTTTCTAGGTCTAGGGCATTAAAATAAATATTTGAGTTTGTGTTTAGCATTTCATATGAATTTCTCTCCTCTCCCTTAACACATCCCCGCGTTCATTTTAGCCTCCTCTCTCCCTTTCCTCCTCCCTTCGTAATTCCCCACCCAACCTCGTTTCCTTCGACATAGCAACGCTTACCTCCATCCTCATTCCACTTCCTTCATTAAACCTATTATCGCTTTTACTGTCCCTTCCTTCCATCCTTCAATGCCAGCGTTCTTAAACCTAGCACATAAATTATATAATATGGAATCTAACACCTTAGATCTCTACGCATTCATGTTACTTGAAGACGCCTGTGTCTTAGGGGAATCTAAGAGTTGAGAGTGGGCTTGAGGGGTAGTCTATAGATTATTACAGATGACCTTGAACGCTCCAACTATTTAAAAATGATTATTTATTACGCACATCATATGGCATAACACACACATGAATTTAAGTATCTCTTACACTATAGGAATGGAAATGAATCCTACCAGAGCTAAAAAGTCGCAAAATATGATAGATTAGTTTGTATCAAGAGGTTACTAAGAGAAAAGGATTTGGGATAGAGCGGAAGGCAGAGAGTATATTTTCCCCGAGTTTCGGTTATTATTAACGTTATATGGATACATTGCCGATGTCCCTGCTGAAGACCTCTGATGGGATGCGGTGTGATCAGAGAGAGAGAGAGAGAGAGAGAGAGAGCTTTTAAATCACACCTTTTAAATGGTTTCTGGGTAAGGGCTTCACGTATGTTATTTTAGTCCAGGGTAGTTTATGTGGAGGTGTTAACGTAACTTGCACTTGGGACTGTTAATTGTAAGACAACTACCATAGCTGGGACTGAGACACGTTATCCCCTGCATACTCTATATATATCTATATACAGTATGTCTCTATATATAAATAGATAGCGTGATCAACACAAACATAATGTGGACGTCATTGATGGGGTTAGAGCAATTATGTGCACCAATCCGAACACACCTCCGCTGCCATAAGGACCGCCCATTTTATACCTAACAGACTAGCTTGGGACGAGACAGAGGCGTGAGACTTCTTGTAAGCACTGTACACAATGTAACTCAGTATATATAGACCAAACGGGTAAAACGTTAGATATTAGGGTAAAACAGCATAAATATGCGTGTAGAACAGGAAATAATTCCAATGCATTGTTTAACCACATGTATAGATGTAATCATAGCACCAAGTGGGATAGTTCTAAAGCGCTCGTTAAAAACAGAGATATAATTGAAAGAAATATTCCAGAATGTGCATTTATCCATTTTAAAAATAATTTCAATAACAGTGCGGGAATGTATAAAATTGACAATATCCTGTTAAAATTCCTTCTGCCTCTTATTAACTCTTCTTAATTACGTGCTAATTGTTTTGGTTTCCGTCCCGCTGTATATATTTATGGACATCTTGCCTTCTCTCTTCATTCCCTGACGAGGTGTACTTCCGAATACACGAAAGGCCTTGGAATCTTTTTTCTTTTTCCTCGTGGGTTTGCAATATATATATATATATATATATATATATATATATTATTATTTATTTATTTTTATTTTTATTTTTATTATTATCGAATTTCGATTAGATAAACTGGACATGTTTTTAGACAGTTTAGCGACATCTCTTTGTCCATAAGTGAATCTTACAGATTCCTGAAATATTAAATTTAGAACAAATACGGGAATGAAAATTGAAATATACATTTTTAAAAATCGACAATCGAGAGTTTTCCGAACTTTTTTTGGTTATTTTATGAAACTCAATTTGCTTAAAAATCAATTGGGGGGTTAAAAAACGGCTGTTTGTGGGCTTAACCGAAAATTATATATTCTATTAACCCCTTCAGCGTTTATTTTGCACCTAACCTAACCTAACCATCGCCGTAACCGCCACCGTACAAGGAAGTACAAAACACTCACTGAAGAGAATTAATGAAAAGAATTGTATCTATTTGCAGAAAAAATATTTTGTGCTTAGTTTTAACCTATTTTTAAGCTTCCATAAAAGAGAGCACATTGCATTCACTAACAGTATTTAGACTATGAAATATTTTCATAGCAAGACATACAGGGTATTCAAAAAGAAACGCAACCCGAAACAGACGGAAAAGGGGTAGGTTACAATGATATACCCATTCTCCAATGGGTTGCGTCTCTTTTTGAATACCTTGTAGATCGATAAATATATTTATTTCTATACTCTTAATGATAACAATGACGTAAAGCTATTTTATTCTAAAATATCGATAGATAATTTTATTTTTAACAAAACTATCTTTAACTAGTTCAGATAAATATACTGTATATATACTAACGGTTACTCCAAAAACATAGGTAAATTTTACTCTATTTAAAGGCAATATCTATTTACAAAACCTGATTCCATTTCCCTCATCAGAGCTGTTACAGTGAAACTACTCAAGTGTCGTAGTACAGTAGTTTAACTATCGTGTTTACTGTATAGACCTTTCATCATCAACACCATTTACTATCTGGCTCTCTCTCTCTCTCTCTCTCTCTGTCTACCTGTTTCTGTCTTTGTCTCTCTCTCTCTTTCTTTTATTTCGCGGAGACTTATCGGAGAATTTAAACTTAAGACGAAATTCCATTTATCAAGATTGCCCCAGAAGAATGGCAAGACCCGAGATTCCTTTGGTGAAAGACAACCTAAATAGCTCTCCGCAATGAAAGAGACGTTTTTGGTGGATTTTTGAGGGCTCACAAAAGACCGACTTGACCACTGAAAATGGCGCGACTTTTAGAGAAGGAAACGGTATTAAACCATCAGAAAAGTAATAAAAAGGAGGTTTAACAACCAAAAGAAGGAAAATGAATTTTGTCCGTAGAATTTTTGCTTTGATGCGCATCATCACTTTCCACTCGGGGTATTTCTGGGTATTTGCCTCGAAAAATATTTTGTGGGTAAGACAAAGATGCCGGAAGGAAATATGTGGAAAATTTATATTAACGGATCTAAATTATTTATAATAATAATAATGAGTGCATGAAGAGTGCCAGAAACTGGCACAGCGCTAAGGCCAACTAATGCGATCCACTGCATTAACTCCTGGATTATTATTACCAGCATCATCGGGATTCGAACCCCTAAACTCATTGTCTTCTCTCCTCTTATAGGGAAACGGTAGTGTTATCCATTGAGCAATGGATGCTGGCTATATATATATATATATATAATAAAATAAAGATAGTAATCGAGGACAATGACCAACGTTTCGAAACTTATAATTTTTATCTTCAGAATGTAAGAGTCAATAATAAAGGGGAATATCCCATAATAAAAGCTTCAGATATAAATCTTTCTAGCATACTTTGCTTTATTTAATGGATTTAAATAATTGAAGAAGGATATTATAATTTATGTTACAATCGATACATGAAATAAAGAGATGGTTATTGCTACACTGATCTCCCTCTTTCATGAATAAATGGATTACCGATAATTTAATATATATATATATATATATATACATATATATATACACGGTGTCCCATAAGTCTGGCATCATAGGAGAAATTCATATTTTTCTATTTCTACAAACCATAATTCATATTTTTCTCTTTCTACAGGCCATAATGTCTGTGAGCAAGGAAGAACGAATCCAGATAAATCTACTCATAGGAAATCGGAGTGAAAGAGAGGCCGCTGCTGAATTTAACAGACTGCATCCAGACCGCGAGCCAATAACACAGAGTTGTGTTAGCAGACTTATTGCAAAGTTTAAGGAAACAGGATCCATAGAAGATAAACCACGCAGTGGAACTTCAAGAGAGTCCACTGACAATGATACAGCGACTGCTATCCTGGCTCATTTTAACAGAAGTCCCTATAAGTCTCTTCGGCGATTGTCCGCCGAGACAGGAGTGTCGAAAAGTAGCATCCATCGCATTCTTCAGGCTCACAAATGGCATCCCATATAAACTTCAGATCCTACAGAAATTAAGCGAAGATGATCTCGACCGGCGGATGGAATTTTGTGAATGGGCTACGGAACAACATGCTCGGGATGCCAATTTCCCGTCCACCATTCTGTTCAGTGACGAGGCTGTTTTTTACAGAAATGGTGAGGTAAATCGACAGAACACCCGCTACTGGTCTCAAAACAACCCTCACTGGTATACCTCTTCAAAGGAACAAGGTGCATCTCGGGTGATGGTATGGTGTGGCATTTGGAAGGATCGCATCATAGGCCCCCTCTTTTTCGATGAACATGTCACTGGAGGCACCTACCTACGTATGTTCAAGGAAGAAGCATTTCCCAGTGTCTTGAACGAAGAAGGAAATTTCCCAACATGGTTCCAGCAAGACGGTGCTCCTGCACATTACAGCACCAAAGTAAGGGAATACCTGTACCAACAATTCCCTGGTCATTGGATAGGACGTCGAGGGCCTGTGGAATGGCCAGCTAGAAGCCCGGATCTCACGCCACTCGATTTTTATTTCTGGGGCCACTTGAAAGCGCTGGTATACGCAGAGAAAATTAGGAGTGTTGAACATTTTCGGCAGCGCATTATTGGGGCATGTAACACCATTACTCCTGACATCATTCACCGTGTGCTTGCTGACTGGGTATCGCGTCTGAATTTGTGTATTGAAAACAATGGTGGACATATTGAGCACGCTCTGTAACTGAAAGCTTTTGTTTTGCCTTTTTTTATTATTTTTCCTATGATGCCGGACTTATGTGACACCCTGTATATATATATATATATATATATATATGTATATATATATATATATATATATATATATATATATATATATATATTTATTTAAAAAAAAACATGCGTAAAGAGATTAAATTTGCATGTTTCTCTAGTACATCTTATGTGTGACATTTTAAAAGATGAAGTCTTTAGAGTGTCTTTCCTTATTGTTTTTTCCCTTCTACTCCAGATGGAGAGAGTTTCTTGCTTCCGGGGTTAAACCTTAACCCTAAGGAATGTTTTAGGTACAGCCTAGTACTAGGCGTAAGATAGAGGTGCTGTATCGTAATATCTCCCCTACAACTTCTCCAGACGTCACACTTATGGGCAGTTGGTTCAGGAACTCTACTGTGGAATTTCTTTACTGCCCCTGTTGCCCCCACTACTATTGGGATGATCTCAGGTTCCACATTGCACATTCTCCTTATTATCCTGATACCCTGATGTCAGTTGGTATCTCGTGATCATATAGGAGCAGCACTTTGTAATTGTCTTCTATTCCTTGTGGAATATGTTCCCAGTGTTTTAATGTTTCTAGCCTTATTTCATATTTCTTACACCGCTTGAAGTGGATTAGCTTGCAGATTGCATTGTGTCTGTATGTGTAGTTTCCTCTGTGCAGGAGTATTTCACACCCCGATAGAATGTGACTCACAGTCTCTGGGCTCTTTGAGCACAATCTGCACATCTCACTTTCATTTCTGCCCCCAATATTCCTTTTGAACCAGTTTGTCCGTAGTGCCTGGTCTTGCGCTGCCATCACCAGCCGTTCACCTTCTGGTCTCAGTGCCCCTCTTACCAGGAACTCCACACTTTTATCCCTTTCTATGTATGCTCTGTTCAGCACGTCCTCTTTGTATACTTTGCTGAACTTGTGCTCTTCCCAGTTCTCCTTTTCTTCTGATCTTTTCTTGTTATACCTTCTTTTGATGGTGCTTACCTTTTCCATAAGAGGTTTATTTGCAACGTCTTCAAGCTGATCAGCTCCTATGCCAGCATCCCCTAGATCAGCGTTTCTTAACCTGGGGTGCTAGCACCCCCAGGGGGTCCTCAAATCGATTTTAGGGGGTGCTGGAAAAGGGCTTCTGTCATATGCAGTATGGATACGTTAGGTCCGTTAACCGAGCTCCTTCACAAACTCCTAATCTTTTCTATTTTATTAACAGATATTATTGTATGAGAATTTGAATATATATTTAATTACGAAAGATTTATTGCACGTTTACATTATCAGCATGAATATTAAGAAGGAAGACGTTGACTCTGTGTCACAAGAAATTTACTTTTTTTGCATGATTTTGACCCCAAGATTAGGGGGGGTAAGTAATTCTCCTTGATTGTTATTCTTAACATTTCTTTTGGCCGCTTGATCTATTGTTATATTCAAGAACAAGTATTTTATTATATTGTTATATTCAAGAAAGTATTTAGGTTTGAATTTGTAAATATAATTCTTTGTGTCTTGTCTTAATATCTTTTTAAAATTTTCCTCGTTTATTTTTTACTCGAAATGTGCTGCTTTTAAATGTATGTTCACTTTGCTTTAACTTGATATCTTTTTATTCAAAATATTATTGTTCAACTATAAATTGTAATGATATTCTTATTTGTTTTGTATTTGCGTGGTGCTTTTTGCTACTAACTTTTGTTAACTTTTTGCTACTAACCAGGTGAAGGGGGTGCTGGACTGCCTAGACCTAACTACAGGGGTGCTGATGTCGAAAAAGGTTAAGAAACGCTGCCCTAGATAATCATTTGCCTTTTTTGAGAGTGATGTTGTTTGAGGCTTTTCATGTTCATGGTCTCTTACAAATCTGACTAGCCTTCCTTCTCCTTCCTTTATGTACTGTGCTAATTCTATTGTTGTGGCTTTGTGCACTTGGTCAATTAGCGCAAGCCCTAATCCACCGACCCTCCTTGGCAGGTATAGCCTTGGTGTGCATTGGTTTTTATATATGACCTTATGCGTATGGAGCAATTTTCTGGTGATCGTATCCAGTTTGTTGATTTCTTGCTGGGTCCAGTTGATTATGCCAAAACTGTATGACAGTACAGGTCCCGCCAGTAAGTTTATGGATAGGATCTTATTTTTACTGTTTAGGTGAGATTTTAGGATTAGCTTCATCCTTTTTGAATATTCTTTTCGCAGTCTTTCCTTCATGATGTCATTTTCCATCTTTTCAGATTCCTCCATCCCCAAATATTTATATGTAGCCTCTTGCTCTAGTTCTTCTATCACGATATTGTCTACCCTGATGTTTTCTGAGTCACACCTTTTGCCTTTCTTTAGTGTGACAGTGGCACATTTCTTAAGACCAAACCCCATCTGGATGTCATCTGAGAACTTTTTGACCTCCTTGACCTCTTCTGTTAGCTCACTTTTGTTTGGAGCATATAGTTTTAGGTCATCCATGTAAAATAAGTGAGATATTTTCGGGCTGTTCTTTTCCCTTGGTCTCATTACGTAGCCTTTGTTTAGTTTGTTTATTAGTTGGCTGAGTGGGTTTAGCGCCAGTACAAACAAAAGAGGGGATATTGAATCACCCTGGTAGATCCCTCTCTTGATTCTCACATTGTCCACCTCTAAAGTTCCCTTACTGTGATGGAGAGTTAGGTCTGTTTCCTATCGTATCATAGCTGTTTCTAAGAACATCCTGATGGTAGGGTGGATCTAGTATAGTCTCAATACTTCCTTCACCCAGGAGTGGGGCACACTGTCATATGCCTTTTTGTAGTCAATCCATGCCATTAGCCCTGTTCAAAAATCAACTTTTTCTTATTTTCATAGGTTTCTGTACTTTTTCCCATGCTTTTTGACCTGAAAAGGCCGGAAATCACAACCATTTTGACCTAGGTTGTTGGGAAGCATTGCCGCATGGAGCTTTAAGTTTTCTGCCTTGAAATCGGCCAAAAGCACCAGTTCCGGGGTCCCTTGAATCATGTTTTGCACTATAACTTTTTATCTAAACAAGATAGAGCAACAAAATAGGCACCAAATTAAGGTGTTTTTAATCCTCTTTCTAACTTATACAATTATGATAGTCTTCGAACAAGAAATGGCACATTGGTACATACAAAGATTTCAGAATATCACAAAATTCGTTTTCTCACACTCAAGGCAGACAAGGCGCCTTATTCATGACACAAATTTGTGATTAACATTTTGTCACAAGTCTAATCGATCAAGAAGTGAAAGCATTACATGATGATTAATTTCATAATGACATTTACACAGTCAGTTGTTGAGAGTTTGTTTCTTGAAGCTGTCAAAGCGGCGTCTGTTGAACTCCACAGCTTGAAGGAGATAGTCCCTTTGCTTGGCATCTGTTGTTATGACATTTGCAAAGTCGCTCATCATCTTGACACCACGTTCAGCAATGTCATTCACCGCTTTCAGATTCTTAACATAGTCCAACGCTTTTCTGTAGTCCTCATTCTGTGGCCAAGACGTGACAGGTTCCAGAAGCCACTCGGATCCAATGTTCAGTGTGTCCAGCAGGAAATGTGATTCTGGGCCAATGAGATCAACCAGGGTGGTCTTAGCTGTGACTCTCTGGAATAGAGGCTTTCCTGTTCTGAAGCTGTCTGGCTTCTCAGTGGCATGTAACTGGGCAGCAATGTCGTGCTTCATGTGTCACTCAATCTACTGCTGAACAGGGAAAATGGCACGACTTCCTGCGTCAGGTACCATTTGTGGTTTTCCATCTTATTAAGTACTGCATCAGCAAGCTCTGGGTCAGTTTTCTTGTACTTCAACATGTCCTGGATTAGACTTAGATCATTCACGGGAGCATCTGCAGCAGACATTGACATCATCCATACAGGAGTGTAGAACAGCGCAAGGAAGGTGTTGAGTCTTTCCAGCTTTGATACAGTGTCTTCGTCGTACTCAAGTTGATCTGCAAACATCAGCATTTTCATGGAGTACAGGTTTCTGGCCATCCATCTGGCCTGATGAATGGCGCCTGGTCGACTCCAGTGAATACCTCGAGGAGACGTTCCTCCAAGAACAATGACTGTCAGTTCAGCCATTTCCCTGTAGTCGGCTCTTGGAAGCCTTTCTGCTGTTAGAATGTCTTGGAGTATTTCTTCACTGTTCTTCTTCTTTTCCTTCAGCCATTTGCTGTTGATAGCCAGCATCTTTGGGTTTTCCTTGGACAAGTCCGTCCAAACATCCTTCAGATGCTCAAACCAGGGATTATCTGGCCCCTTCACCTTCCCAAACAGCTTCTCCCAAACTGCTCCTACTAGGATTTCCAGGATGTGATGTCGACAGGCCAGATAAAACACCTTTTTGTTCAGCATTTTCTCTAGCAGTTTGGCAGCTCCTCTGTGAACTCCACTGTTACTGGATGTAGTGTCAAAAACAAGGGCAGTAACATTATCCGTAAGTTCCCATGTCTCCAGTAAATCCATTGAAGCCTCAGCCTGAGCTGTGCCAGAAGAATTGTCGATGACAGGTACTCCCAATAACTTTCCTTCAGTGTATGAAGGTGGACCAGACACTAGCACAGCTAAAGTCTCTGAGGTACTTCCAGGTTCACTGCCCAAGACATCTTTGAGCAACTTTCCATCCCAATGTAAGGCAGCGTACTGTGGGGGTTTTTCACAAAACTTGGACATGTGACTCTGGCTGATATTATACCTGGACAGCATTCTGTTGCGACGTGTTGTTGAGGTTGAGATGACGAAGTTATCCAGATCAGCCCCTCCAGCTTTCAAGGTGGCAGAAACCATGGCAGTAACTTGATTGTCTGATAAACCAAGACGATCAGCTGTATTGCAGATGACATCACATTCCATGACCTTCCTTGGAAACGTCAAAGTCACACTAGTCACAGTGTCTTGATGGTGAGAACATCCAGGACGAGGCTGATGGTAATCCATGTCCTCTGTGTTAGCGTCGTTGTCAGTTGAGTCACCCCAGGTAATGTCATCCACATGAACAACTGCCTCTTGTTCTGCTGCAGCTGTAAAATAGTACAACATGTTAAGACAGTAATTGTTAAGTACATGCTAAATATCGCAATGGAGTAAAACTTAAAACTTTTTGTAACGTTCAAAGTAATTAGTTTTACCTTGTTCTTGTCTACGCTGCAGTCTTTCATTCCTCGCTGCTTGCTGCAGGGATCTTGTCTCAAAAATCTTGTCATGACCAGACATATGACCTTTCCTCTCAGTCTTTTGGTCTTCGTAGAACCTGATATCCTCATCTTTCTTCTCTCTGGATAACAGTCTGTTGTTCTGTATTTCCTGGATTGCATCTGGAGCTCCTATATCGAACAGGCTGTCTAATTCCAGCACAAATGCTCCTCTTTTTCCTCCAGGGTTACTTGCTCTTCCTTTGCTTTTCACCAGAGCACGATGTTTCTCATGTAGTTTCATGAAGAGCTTCATTGCGTTGTACTTGGTCATTGTCTTGATCCTAGCCATCTGCCAGAATGGGATGATAGATTCAACTGTTTCATATGCAAGGTCTTGAACCATGGGCCTCCCTGCATTTTCCGGTAAATTCTGAAGATTAAGGAAATACTGGAACGCCTGTCTGTTGGTGGGAAGCTGGGAACCACTGATAAAAGCTGAAGGGTATCCAACCAGGAAAGTTTCAGTGAGAGATCTGGTAGATGGCCCAGTTGACACCTGCCTGTGGACAGTACGTGGAGGTTCTGAGATATCAACTGTGCGCCCACGGAGCTCCCTCAGCTCCTTGCTTAATGCCATTGTGAAGTTGTAACTTGTAGATGGTTTTCTAGATTCTGATTGAGTTTCTGTTGTTTCCTGAAAAATGATAGATAATTATTATTATTATTATTATTAATTATTATTTATTTATTATTATTATTATTATTATTATTATTATTATTATTTACTAATTTTATGCTCTTTCATTTGATACCTAATTTGTTGCTCTATCTTGTTTAGATCAAAAGTTAAAGTGCAAAACATAATTCAAGGGACCCCGGAATTGGCGCTTTGGCCGATTTCAAGGCAGAAAATTTAAAGCTCCATGCGGCAATGCTTCCAACATTCTAGGTCAAAATAGTTGTGATTTTCGGCTTTTTCAGGTCAAAAAGCATGGGAAAATGTACAGAAACCTATGAAAATAAGAAAAAGTTGATTTTTGAACAGGCCTACCATGCCATGCTTAGGTTTCTCTGTTTCTTTCTGCTATTCTCCAATATAGCCCTGTTGATTAACAGCTAGTCTTTTGTCCCATACGTTTTTCTGCTGCATCCTTTTTGTTCTGAGCTTATGATGTTGTTTTCTTCTGCATGGCTGTAGATCCTGTCAGCTATGATTCCTGTTAGTATTTTGTAGATTGTTGGCAAGCACGTTATTGGTCTCTATTTACTTGGATTCTGAGTTTCATGGGACTTTGGTAGTAATGTTGTTTTTCCTTTTGTCAACTATTCTGGTGCTTCTTCTTCTGCTGTTACTATCTTGTTGAAGCACCTTGTTAGTTTTCCATTTAGTGATGATAGCTTTTTCAACCAGAAGTTCTTAATCATGTCTGGGTCTGGTGCTTTCCAGTTGCTGCTTCTTTTTATTTTCTCCTCGAAATGGATGTCGAAATGGATTCTGTTCTTCGAAACATTGCAACACAAATGTGCAGTAATACTCACGCGATTATCCGTCATCATGATACCGAGTTAACGTGATTTGGCGCGGTGTTTACGTCTGCAGCTAGCAATGTTAACAAATATAGAGGGGCTACCATTTTACAATCTTTCGAAGTGGATGATCTTTACTTCTTGTGGTGAGTACAAACTACTTAAATGTATATTATATTCTAATAGAATGACGTGATGACGTGCGAGGTGGGAAGCCAGTCAGTGGTGGAGAGCTTCACCACCCACTCACCGCGGGATGTATTGAGTTAACTGTGAATTCGTGTTATCCGTGATCATGGACTGGCTCTCAGTCACGGATAAATGAGTGAGTACTGTACTCAATAAATGCTCTCCCATTTGTACTCCATTTTTCTCAAAGTATTTAAAAGCTCCAAATAACGTAAAACATACTTCAAAGGTTTCGCGCATCATAGTTTATTTGAGCAGTGATAAATGAACTCGTTATCCTCAATGGGCAGTAAATTAAACTTTAAGTGGCGACTCACATAATTTATAATACTGATTCCACGTTACTTTACAAACTGCCACATTTCCTGAGTTGAGCTAATGGTCACGTTATTTATACTTATATATTTAAAGGTAATACCATGTCTTCTCATCCGTAATAAATTTAACGAATTAAGGCTTTATTTTACGTTAAAAAACTTTGAAATAATTGCAAATCCGAATCGTGGATATTAAAAGTACGAAATAGGGATTTCATTGGATAATATATTACTAAGGAAAATCTTAATCCAGTTCAAAAGGCAATTAATCTTAGCGATGAAGTAGATATAATAATTTCGAAAATTAAAGCATATAATTTGGTTTTAATTTTGGGGTTGTATATTGGCCCCCCCTTCCTACACGGAATAGAATAAGACATTCAATTGTACAACTTTTTTCAGCAGTGGAGCTACACACAAAGAAACAATTTTAAGCGGGGAGGGAGTTAAATACCCAAATATAAGTTATGATGCCTAGAATAACGATGTTGAGAGTAAACGTTTGTTTGACGACTTCTCAGAAGACAATTAATTTTTTTCCATAATATCAGGGGCAATCCGTGGTGAAACTACATTAGATGTTAAGCTAGCTATAATGACTATTGATAATTTGATTCAGAACGTAGAAGTCGATGAAAATTCATGCATGGTACACTTTGATTCTTTTGTGTTCGCTTTAATTATAACCAATTGGGACTTATGGGTCACCCTGTACATTAAATTTAAGAAACTGAGACGAACTGTTAGCACAGATGGTGTAGTTACAACACGCGGGTAATTTAAAGAAAAAATGGTACATAGTGATAAGCGCTTTCAGCCTAGAAAATTTAAAAGATTGGATCACTTTAACATATTGCTTCCCAAAGCATTCGGGAAGCAATATGTTAAAGTGATCCCTTCTGGGAAGCAATATGTTAAAGTGATATACACTGGGAAGCAATATGTTAAAGAGAGGTTAACGAAAGTATCATGACTTAACCTAACCAATAATCAAGGGCGTACAGTTGACCTAACCGGACATTCAGCTAACCTACATTAAATATCTTATTTTCAACAAAATCGGAAACAGTACATGAAACGGAAAAGATCCAAATGGTGTAAGCTATGATAGGCCTAGTAACATTTTCATAGTGCCATAACTTTGTTATGTGCAAAGTTTTGCCTAATTTCTTATCACAACGGAAACTATGTTTTTTGTAATCAATTCTACAGTTGTTCTGGCAAAAATGAGACTTTAAATCGCCCAATAGTAACTTATGTTCAACATAAAGCATTCGGGAAGCAATATGTTAAAGTGATACACACTGGGAAGCAATATGTTAAAGAGAGGTTCCTGGGAAGCAATATGTTAAAGTGATCCAAAAGATTTAATTCAAATATGCAGCCAAAATGATGAAATAAGAAGACAGAAAAGCTGTTACTGGGGATAGATATGTAACCTATAAGAGATACAAATGAGGACACTCACAGCAACACTGCTAACACGTACGCATAAATTTAAGAAGGAAGGTTAAATGCTTTAATAGAAGTGATAAAAAACAAAACAAAATCAAAATGAAAGTAAAAAAAATAAATAAATAAATAAAATAAAAAATTAAAAAATGTTTTTGTAATTTAAATTCGTTGAAGGATGATATTTTGCCATTAATCGATTCGAGCTGGTTTTATAAATCACTAAAAGGAGAGTTATAGCTTAATTTTTTTTTCAATCTTTACTGTTCAGGACAGTAAAGATTTCACTCTCATTTATTGTACACATAAATTGTATATAATTTACATATTTTAGGCAATGAATTATGTTTTTGAGTTCCAATTACCAATGATGGTCAGGCAGAGAATTGACAAGGAGGGGAGAGTAAACCTCTTAGGTCAAAGACTATGGCGGGAATAATTTAATATAAAAAAAATTAAATAAATATGACTAGGATTTCATTGGGTGATTGCAGATGAAGGTTGACTTGGCAATTCCTCCTCATAAGGAACTGGCTTAATAGCAGAAGGAACATTAGCGTACTGGATACGATAGTATCCAGCATAATGTGCATATATGCTTGTTGTTAGAAGAGAACTCAGAAATTTTCGTAGTAGCAGTCGCTGCTGTGATCCTTTGGCTCTCTCCACACCATCGGGATAGCGAAAGGCATTACACTGCGTTTTCTTCTTAGCCATAGCCTGAGATTCATTGCACATGAAATGCAACACATGTGAGGAGCCCAACTTTTGTCCTAAACTCCAATTTTGCAACCGAAATAAAGATGATAAGCATTCTTTATGAGAGGAGACATAGTCTTTTGCTATGATTATTGTGAATTTGTCGCACACATAACAAAGACAATCTGCATTAATGATACACTACTTCGACGCATAATTCAAATCTGAAAGAGACAAAGAGTGACGAGATTAAAATATACCTGCAACTGCAAAAAAAAAACTTCACTTTTTTCTACGTGAAGGTCAAAATATGAAAATAAAAACCCACTCTAATAGACAGAGTTTATTTCCACAACAGTTTCGATGCCCACTGGCATCCTCCTCGGGTAGATACAGAAAAACGAATTAACCAAAACAAGAGGGAAAAACAGTCCAGGGACCGACCGTTAAGAAATTCGCACCTAGGTTAGATCCCATTCTCTCGACACCGGAAGGGCATTTTCATTAAAGGGACCCGCTTGTAAGTACATTCGCACAAATTTAAAACTATCTTCCTGTTCTAAACATACAGATTCTATTATTTTTTTACATAAATATTTCATTTATTATTAAATTTATTACATTTAATATTGCATTATTATTTATTACAGAAATTATAAATTTGTTATTACATTGTTGTTTATTATACAGAACTTATAAACCGAAAAACGAATGAAAAAGGCGAGAAGGAAACAATCCAGAGACCATTGAGAAATTCGCACCTAGGTTAGATACCGTTCTCCCGACACCGGAAGGGCATTTTATTACAGGGTCCCGCTTATAAATACATTCGCACAAATTAAAACTATCTTCTTGTTCTATGCATACAGATTCTAATATTTTGACATAATTACTGCATTTATTATTGCATTTACATTTTTTTTACATTTATTATTATTACATTTACCCTAATTATTAAATTTATATTACCTTTATTATTACATCTGTTGCATTTATATTTATTTCCACATTTATTACTTCCATTATTACATTTACTAAAAGCGAGTAAGGAAACAATCCAGAGACCTTTAAGAAATTCACACTTAGGTTAGAACACGTTCCCCCGACTCCGTAAGGGATTTTTTGACCAAGAATCTCATTAAAGGGTCTAACTTATAAGTACCTTCGCACAAATTAAAATTATCTACTTTTTCTATACATACAGATTCTATTATTTTTTTTTTTACATAATTATTACATTTATAAAATACCTTACTTGATTCCCAATCTATAGCATGATTATTTTGGCTGGCGTGATAAAAAATGGCATTATTAGTATTACAACTTCTGAAGGCATATTTGTGTTCTTTAATACGGGTTTCAATATTTCTTCCAGTTTCTCCCACGTATACTAAATCACAACTTTTACAGGGAATGCTGTAGACATAGGCTTGTTCCTCTTTTGCAACGTTATTCCTAACCAATTTACTTTTCACGGTAGACGAATATTTGAACGCCAAAGCAAACTTAAAATCTTTCATCAACGGTTTTACTCTTTCTAAGCCGGCAATGTAAGGCAAACTCACATATTGTTTTTGGTTAACTGAAGGTTCCCGAGGGGCATAAAAAGATTTTTTGGCTTTAAAATACGCCTTCTGATAAACCACTCAGGATATTTTAAATTCTTAAAAATGTTTCATTTTTTATCACGCCAGCCAAAATAATCATGCTATAGATTGGGAATCAAGTAACGTACTTTATAAATGTAATAATTATGTCAAAAGAAAAATAATAGAATCTGTATGTATAGAAAAAGTAGATAATTTTAATTTGTGCGAAGTACTTATAAGTTAGACCCTTTAATGAGATTCTTGGTCAAAAAATCCCTTACGGAGTCGGGGGAACGTGTTCTAACCTAAGTGTGAATTTCTTAAAGGTCTCTGGATTGTTTCCTTACTCGCTTTTAGTAAATGTAATAATGGAAGTAATAAATGTGGAAATAAATATAAATGCAACAGATGTAATAATAAAGGTAATATAAATTTAATAATTAGGGTGAAGGTGATAATAATACATGTTAAAAAAATGTAAATGCAATAATAAATGCAGTAATTATGTCAAAATATTAGAATCTGTATGTATAGAACAAGAAGATAGTTTTAATTTGTGCGAATGTACTTATAAGCGGGACCCCTGTAATAAAATGCCCTTCCGGTGTCGGGAGAATGGTATCTAACCTAGGTGCGAATTTCTCAATGGTCTCTGGACTGTTTCCTTCTCGCCTTTTTCATTCGTTTTTCGGTTTATAAGTTCTGTATAATAAACAACAATGTAATAACCAATGTAATAATAAATTTATAATTTCTGTAATAAATAATAATGCAATATTAAATGTAATAAATTTAATAATAAATGTAATAATTATGTAAAAAAAAAAAAAAAATAGAATCTGTATGTTTAGAACAGGAAGATAGTTTTAAATTTGTGCGAATGTACTTATAAGCGGGTCCCTTTAATGAAAATGCCCTTCTGGTGTCGGGAGAATGGGATCTAACCTAGGTGCGAATTTCTTAACGGTCGGTCCCTGGACTGTTTTTCCCTCTTGTTTTGGTTCATTCGTTTTTCTGTATCCACCCGAGGAGGATGTCAGTGGGCATCGAAACTGTTGTGAAAATAAACTCTGTCTATTAGAGTGGGTTTTTATTTTCATACCTGCAACTCAAACATAAACAAAAAATATACCTTTTCTAACCAAATCCATACTACCAAATTAGTTTCAAATTCACGTTAGGTAATATTCAAATTCAACGATATAAAACGTATGAAAGTGCAGCTGTAATTTTTGTTGTGCAGCGCGAAACTGAATATTACTCTTCGTTCTTACTTAAAATTCTTCCCAGCCAACCGTGGTCATGTTAGTAATGGAGACATGGCGAAAGGCTTCACCAGAACCATGTTGTCACGGAAAAGCGTTACCGAGGCAAGTGGAATCCAAGTATGATAACAGATTAATGCTGGACACTGAAGAGAGCGGCTCCTGATGATGGGAGCTATAAATGAAACTCTTCGGCTATTTGATACGCTTTAGTAATGATTCCTGCTTATATATTTTTGAAAACGAGTATCAAAGGACACAATATGTCTCTTCATATCTCAAAAACTATACATACTTTGCAAAAATACGAGATACTTTTATTACACTCAGCATGGTCAAATTTACAAAGGACACCTACTTTTACCGATGAAAAAATTAAAAAGTTAAAATTTGTTGACCATGTAATTAGTGAAATAACTCCGACCTGAAATTAAAAATTGTGGCACCGTTGTTCATTTACAGGTTAAAATAAAGTTTCATTTGCTATCATATATTTGTAGACTTTCACTGCTTTTAATATCCCTGAGGATGGAATCGGTAAATTCGAAACCTCGGCCATGATTAAAGATTACAAGAAATGTACAGTTTCTCTCTGATGTTCGTATATATATATATATATATATATATATATATATATATATATATATATATATATATATATAAAATCCTATTTCTCTCTTTTCCCTGAAGATGTAAATATATCACGAAAGCGCTCGGATTTCGTGTTTCTTTTTCCTTTTCCCTGTGGTTGTATATATATATATATATATATATATATACACACACGATTTAGTGTATGTATTAAATTTAGACCCCTCTCTGATATTCCTTTATACCAGTGCTCTTCAACCTGGGCGGTACTGCCCACTAGTGGGCGAAGGATCTCATTAATCTAAAGGTAATTGCAATTAATTTTATTGTTTTATACAGGGTATATAACTTTTAGTTTGAGTTTTTGCATTTTTAATTTTGGTGGGCGATACGGAGATTCAAAAGTTACAAAAGTGGGCGGTAAGCATAAAAAGGTTGAAGAGCACTGCTTTATACTGTAGGGTGCGACCCCTTTAACCAATTTATAATTTATTTAGTTATAAGATGCGAAAAGTTTGTTTAATTTTATAAGTCCTTCATTCTATAATTTTGTTTTTTTAAATATTCACATTTAACGGATGAAAGTTTTTTAACTATCAAATGACCAGTTTGTTATTTTTTACGTTAGCGACATCTCGAAGTTGTTTAGCGAGCGACATTTTCCTGTTTTTTTTTTTTCAAAACGGGGGAAAAATGTCGCGTTAACGAGCAGAATGTTTTTGTTTATTATTATTATGATTATTATTATTATTATACTTCACGGATTAAGGAAATAGGATTTTGAATATACAGTGAGTCTGGGTACAATAGCTATATGGGTGACCATCCTCTGCGTCCAAATGGGGTTATTTATTTATGTAGAAACGGCTTGTAGAAAGTAGGACAATAGCAAAGGTAGAATAGGAAGAAAGAATTGGTGATATTGGGTATATGTAATATTGGATATATTGGGTATATGTAAAGAAATACATAAAACTATACGGAGAACATTTCATAATCATAATAATAATAATTCAGAAAATGGCGCAGCGCTCAGACCATTGCTCTAATTCTTGTATTATTAATATTGTTATTATTACCAGCATTATCGGGATTCGAGCCACCGACCCTAGTGTATTCACTTCGCTTATAAGGAAACTGTGTTACCTACTGAGCACACACAAAACACCCACCATCCCTGACTTCACGACGATCCGTCAAGATCGTTCTGGGGGTCACGGGGATGGACTCATCACTTACATACGTAAAATCATTAGCAACACTGATGCCACCCAAAACATTACAAACACAATCCAAGCAGATAACACGATAGAAATACTGGCATTTAACATTAAAACGCGCAAAACACCACACCACACTCATCAACATTTACATCCCACCAGATGTACACAATTTGGCCTCTCTCACTAGGTTCATTTTAGGAGGAGACTTCAACGCTAAAGACACTAGTTGGTACCTGCACAACCAAAGTAACACCAGAGGCGCCAACATAGCCACACAACTAAACAGCCTCTTCATTCTTAACAATACAGAAGAACATACACACATACCGCATCAAGCAGAATACTCAAACTCCTAGGACCCAGACATAACGTTCTGTTCCCCCTCATTAGCAACACATACAGACTGGAGAACAGAAAAAAAACTGTTATCAGACCACCTGCCCATCATCATTACAACACGTTCTACACTCTGCACCAACAGCCTTAGGCACACTTACAGAAATTACAAGAAAGCTGATTGGGAACAGTTCAAAATACAGACTGAGGAACAATTCATCACATTAAACAGCACACCCATCATAAACATCAATACAACACTCAAGACATTTAAACAGATCATCAATAATGCAAACAAATACATACCCAAGGGCAACATTAGGAAATACAATCCAAATTACACTCGAGAAATAGCCCACCTCATAAGGCAACGTAACAACCTCAAACATAGCACACAAACACCACACACAGAAGCCATAAAACAGCAGATACAACAGCTCAACACAGAAATAAACAACAAACTTAAAGAAAAGCAAACAGAAACATTTAGGGAATTCATAGCAACACTAAACCACTCCACAGATACATCCAGGCTATACAAGACTATAAACAGCATTACCCACTCTAACAGCTGCATTCACACCTCACATGCGGCTATCTGTTGCAGCCAAAATAATATCCCAACATATACACAACAAGCTAACATTGTAGTTAATCACTACGCAAAGATAAGTCACTTAAATAGAGACAACAACCAGAAACACGCAGACAGACAAACAGCCAGACACAAAAAACCTCCAGACTCGACACGACCATTACACCCTTCAATACAGACAAGACCACCAAGATCATCAAAAAAATTTAAGAATTCGAAGGCTACTGGACCAGACAACATATCTAACATACATCTTAAAAACTTGGGCCCACAGGGAATACTAGCTCTCACAAACATTAGCACATATTCATACCAACACTGTATTATTCCTGACATAAGGAAACAAGGTTAAATTATTACACTAATCAAACCAAACAAAAATCCAATAGAACCAGCTTCCTATAGACCCATTACTTTACTATGCACACCTTCCAAAGTAACAGAAAGACTAATCTTACAAATCACCAACCCACACATACCACTATCGCCTACTCAACATGGCTTCAGACCTCACCACTCAACCATGACATTACTCACTAACCTCACGCAGCACATCATGGATGGCATCAACTCCAGACGACCAGCTCAACGTACACTATTAGCAACAATAGACATTAGTAAAGCATTTGATGCTATCCCACGCTTCCCTCTCATAAACAAAATACTCAACACAAACATGCACAATAACACCAAAAGGTGGCTGAGCAACTATCTTTCAGGAAGATACTCACATGTCACATTTAACCGTAGAATGCATAACCCGGATAAATATAACACCCAGCGGGCCTCAGAGGCCCGGGTTATGCATTCTAGGGTTAATGGCAAGTCATCCAAAAACAAGCTTTTTCCGAACGGGGTCCCTCAAGGCTCTGTTTTCTCACCAACACTCTTCAACTTATACATGCACGACATTCCAACACCCATAGATAACAAGCTTACCTTATCATCATATGCAGATGATATCACTCTAACATCCACCCACAACAACATCGACACCGCTAAAAATAACCTACAAACATACATAAACAGTACACAAGACTGGCTCACACACAATAGACTCAAAGTAGCGCCCACAAAATCAACCATCACCTTGCTAACAAGCAACACAAAAGAACACCAGTTAACTCCACAGATTACACTAAACAACACCAACATTCCACACGCTCACAGGACCAAAATACTTGGGGTCACATACAACACATCATTATCTTTTGCAAACCACATTCGGGACATTAAAAACAAATGTACGCAAGACTTAACACGCTTAGGGTACTAACAGGCACAAATTTTGGACACCAGCAGGAAACAACATCACTCATATACAAACAATATATTCACTCAGTTATGGACTATACTAGCCCATGTTGGGCACCCATTATCTCAAACACACACATAAACACCTTACAGACAATACAAAACAACGCACTTCGTATCATTACAGGATGTACTCAAACAACACCAACAGAACACCTGCACACAGAAACAAAAATACTGAAAGTTAGGGAACATTTAGACACGAGGGGAACACAATTCATGGCAGTAGCGACAAGTAACCCACAACACCCTTGCCACTACATGTACAATCATGCACCAACACCTCGCACCATTAAAGTAACACCAGAGAGACATTATAACCAAATACTCCATTCCATACCACGCCCCACAGACATCACACAGTACAGAAAACACATACACACACACACACACACACACCTAACCCACAAAACACTGACACGACTCGGTCCGAATGCGGTCCTAGGTGCGAAGCCGCCACCCACTGACAGGTCAGAGACCAGCCTGAGTAGATCGGATCGAGTTAACTTAGCACGATTCCGATGTGGACATCACCCCAACTTACAGACATATAAACACAGACTAGACAACTCCACAGACGACACGTGCCACCTGTGCCAGGACATACCACAAACAATTGAACACATTATGACAGACTGTACCGTTCTGGCACAATATAGAACACAACACAACATCACTAGTGTGCTGAACCTCTGATCCACTCCGGAGAGGGCGATCGGTCACCTGCGTGCCGCCGGCTTGCTCGATCAGGGTGGGCTGATCGGCTAACCAACAACAACATCAAATCCTACATATATCTAGTCAGATCACGCTTGTATAAAATTCCATATCCTTTTGCAAAGTCGAGGAAAATATCATAAATTTACAAAAATATAATAGTGATCAACATTTTGAGCTTCACATCCAAAGCCAGTAAGTGCAAATTTCTGAAGCTACACTCAAAATCTAAGTGTCTCGTGAGCTTAAAGTAAATGTTTAGGTCCCGCTGGCTTAAAATTTTATGTTTACAACCTTTTATATGAAATTATTTATGTGTTATAATGCGAGCATTGACCGACTAGGCATTAAGAGACTTTGCCAACATCCTGTACCAATAAAATTTCTGATACTAATATTTTAATTCAACTTCGTAATTTCAGGTCAGAGATCAGCCTGAGCAGATCGGATCGAGTTAACTTAGCACGATTCCGATGTGGACATCACCCCAACTTACTAACATATAAACACAGACTAGACAACTCCATAGACGACACCTGCCACCTGTGCCAGGACACACCACAAACAATTGAACACATTATGACAGACTGTACCGCTCTAGCACAACAACGAACACAACACAACATCACTAGTGCGCTGAACCTCTGGTCCACTCCGAAGAGGGCGATCGGTTACCTGCGTGCCGCCGGCTTGCTCGATCAGGGTGGGCTGATCGGCTAAACAACAACAACAACAACTTCGTAAACACACGGAAAGTCCAAACCTAACATGGAAAATTTGCCTCAAATGAACAAAGTCCCAACACTTACTTCAAACTAAAGTCTTTAATTGCAAAATCATACACTTACACTCTAAAAACTGTCCATAGTGTGTACCTTAGATCTGAGCGGTAAAAAAAGGCCGAAGCATATTCTGTAACATCTAAAGTACTTCAAGGGTGCATATATAGTATGTCAATAGTAGATAGAGAGTAGCTGAAATGGTTATCTTCTTAACAAGCGGTGTTCTCTGGAACTAAGTGAAAAAAACAAAGAGTACATTTCCAGGGATTAAAGAAAACCTCTCAGTGTACGTTCTGTCTGCCGAGTGTACTTTTTACATACTTTATACCCAGAGTACGTTTAGCCCTTTTTTCACATCCGGATCTGAGGTACACACAGCAGACAGTTTTTCGGTGTACAGAGAGGGTCCATGCATAACTCCACAAAAGCGTCACTTTCAATTTTAGTAAAAATTTGAGCAAATTTCTACATGAATATCATTAAAGATAAAAATTAGAACTTTATATTTTAAAATTTATTAGCAAAAGTGGGCCCTACGGGCTCATTTAGCTAGACCTGCGGTGCTGGGGTTTTCGGTCAAAAGAACGCAGCCAATAAAATCTTAAGCTTCACAAATCTTGATACAATGGGTTCGGATGTGAAGCTTAAGATTTTCATTGCTGCGTTCTTTTCTATAGTTTTATTGGCCAAATAATTGAACCCTCAGTACTTCTGGGTTTAATTATTCGGTCAATAAAACTATAGAATAGAACGCAGCAATGAAAATCTCGCTTCACATCCGAACCAATTGTAACAAGAAATTAAAATCTTAAAAGTAAAAAGTAAAAGTTAAAAGTAAAATGTTGAAACAAAGCAATACTTATTTCTATGTTCAGAATCGCTTTTCGCTTAATAGTTGTTGTTGTTGTTAAGCCGATCAGCAAGCCGGCGGCACGCAGGTAACCGATCGCCCTCACCGGAGTGGACCAGAGGTTCAGCGCACCAGTGATGTTGTGTTGTGTTCGTTGTTGTGCTAGAGCGGTACAGTCTGTCATAATGTGTTCAATTGTTTGTGGTGTGTCCTGGCACAGGTGGCAGGTGTCGTCTATGTAGTTGTCTAGTCTGTGTTTATATGTCCGTAAGTTGGGGTGATGTCCACATCTGAATTGTGCTAAGTTAACTCGCTTAATAGTAAATACATGATGTCTACAGACGGACGGACGGACGGACAGATAGACGGACAGGACTGCCCCTTTATAGTATACTAGCAAAAATACCCGTCCTACGGGCGGGATATTCTGTAAGCAAGTTAGAGTTTAACATTTACAATTAGCTCACGAATCATGTAGCAACAAATTTTCTTCTGAATTATTATTACAAGCAGAGCCTTCGGCTCCCTGCCCTACGGGCGGGGCTTTTGCTTCGTAAACTCGCCTACGGCGAGAACACCTCCAGAGTACCACCGAGATGAAGACAAAAATATAATTTTATATTTTAAATATAGCTTCACAAATTTTTAACCCACTGGCTCAGTATGCGAAGCTCAAAAGGTTAGGGTTACCTCTTTGGGGGAGGTCATTATCCCTCTCCCCCCAAAAACCCCTCACCCCCTTTATGCAACTTGGCAGGCTAACCCCCACCCATTGCTGCATACCCTTCTCCCCCATTAACCCCTCTCTCTCTCCATTACCCCCCTCCCCGTTACTACCCCCACCCCAATTCCCCCACCCCGACCCCGAGGTCATTCTCCCTCTCCCCCCAAACCACCTCTCCCCCCAAACCACCTCTCCCCAAACCACCTCTCCCCAAAACCACCTCTCCCCCTTTGGGAGCAACTTGGGGGACTAACCCCCACCCACCCCTTGTTGCGTACTCCCCCCTTTTCTGTTAAAAATAGTTGGAAGTTTGTGTAACACTGTTTTCATATTTTTTATTTTTTAAGAAAAAGTAAGAAAATGCAGGTGTTTTTTTTATAGTTAAGGATTACAGGCGGCAATGTGAAGCTCAAGATTTTCATGACTGCTTTCTTTTCTATAGTTTTACTGACCAAATAATTGAACCGACAGTAACTGGTAGTTCAATTATTTGGTCAATAAAACTATAATCATGAAAATCTTAAGCTTCACAAATCTTGACACAATGTGAAGCTCAAGATTTTCATGGCTGCGTTATTTTCTATAGTTTCATCGCGGTGCTGGGGCCTTCGGGCTCACACATATACTATTTTCGTTCATTACTCATCACCCCCATCTACCATACGAAATTTGGTTGAAATCGGTTCAGAAACGTAAAAGTTTTTTCTGCGGACAGACAGACAGACAGACACATTTTTGCTAAATTATAGTAGTAATATAGATATAAAATAAGAAGATATACTTTACTCTGGAACCTCAGAGCTGCAAATTACAAAAACTAAATACCAGATTCTGAACTAAAAGCGATTAAATTGCCAAAAATACATCAACTTTTTAATGTTTCAGAAAAAGTAAAAGGTAGGATGGTAGATGAAACATTTAGTACACTTTGCTTAATAAAACTTTACAGCGGTAACGTGAAACCAAACAACACAGTTACCTTCGACTTCCGATCATCTAACAAAAATCTAATTAATTAACTGCAAATAGAAGAATAAAAGTCAAAAAGAATTCAATAAAATTCGTTTGTTGGGTCTGCATTCTAAACGAGAATTAATTATTCTCATCAAATGCTGAATTTTCTTCTGTAATAAACACGCACCACAACAATTTTATGGCATTCTGAATGAATGCGGTTTCTCATTTCTTACTACAAAGAAAATTTGAATTTTCCGTGTTCAAATTATTTTTAACCTAAATTATTTCTGTTGAATAAATTTCTGAGTTTTGTAAACATTAGAACTTATTACGTACAAATACTGCATTACCAATTCGGGAATCATCCTTTTATTGGTACTGTTCTTGCAATCTTAAAAATATCTTATCGAATTACACTTTATTATAATTAAACTCATTCTTGAAAAAGACAGAACAGTGTTGAAATTGAAATTTGCGATCAAATAAGAATTATTTAAATTAGTAATTCGCATTTAATTTCACTAATATCTGGAATATTCTATCTTATTACCGAGTTCTGATGAAATATGAAATATAACTAATATATTTATTAATAATTATTAGAAAATATGTAAATTTTTTTTTAAGAGAAGGTTCTAATCTAATTTTGTAGTGTTAAGAAACCGTCCAATCGATGTTGCTACGAAACAGTGATTCCTACATGGAAAACTGCGTGCATTTCTACAGGAAAAAAGGATCTTTGTAAACAGCTTGCCACTAAGACGGCTCGCAAATCTGTTTCCGCTACTGGTACAATTAAGAAATCTATACACAGAGAATTTTTTTTTTTTAGTAAATTTCCTAGTCGCTCTTTAAAGGTTAGTTAAATTACTATGATCCTAGTTATTTACCCAAGTTTACATGAAAATGTCACAAAATCATTAGTCAATTGACTACCTTTACATGTAAAATTATCAGCAATTCTTTACGGTAATGATCTTGGATAATTGATGCGTTTCTCCTATATTTCCCAATTATATTAGAATGTTTATAGTCTATGTACTTATAGTTAGCTTGAATATGAAACTAGTTACTTTTACCATCACTACGAAATTCGCCATTAGTCATATGATTTGTCTTCTCACCTTTCAAAGATTAGTCCCTCTACTAATTAACCTCAAAATGAGACTAGTCAACTGATTTGAAAGTAGAGCAAACAATTAGTCGTTTGAGATGTTTCATGAAAATTTAAAAAGTCAATTATTTTGCATCGCCAAATGACAGTTTGTCCCAAAACTAGCTGCAAATTAAGTACTTCAGATTTCATGACCAGTTACAACTCTTGTAAGTCAAATAATTCATGAGTTCAGTTTTAAAACTGGATGCGTCTTTTGAGCTGGTTAGCATAGTCTTGTGACTTAAGAAAGGGTCAAGCAATAGTCCCGGCGCTGTAGTCCTTCGTGGAATGAGACGCCATCAATATCTTGTCGGAGAAATCGCCCAAGATTTCAAGACTGACCTCCGATTCCAGTCATCTGATGTGATAGGTTTACAGGAAGCTTCAGAGGTTTACCTCGTTGGTCTCTCTGAAGATACAAACTTTTGCGCCATCCACGTCAAAAGGATTACCATTATAGCAAAAGGCATACAATTGAATGCAAGAAGAATTTGAGGGGAAAGAACTTAATAAGTTTATCGCTTATCCAAAGCCTTCCTCTCTACCTGAAAATTTGAATGACATTCAATCGATAAGCTTGTCGACTCTAGAGAATTTGATCCAGAAAAAGTTTTGCGAAGTAGAACTCCGCGATGCACATACTAAAACTTAAAAATTTATACTTCTTTTTATGAGCTTGTCGACTCTAGAGAACTTTATCCGGTAAAAGCTTAACGAAGTAGAACACTGCGATACACTTACCAAAGCTTACTAAAACTAGCTATTTGCTAATAAATCTAGCTACTTAAAGTATTTCTTCATTGCCAAAAGTACCTTAGGAAAGTATCATTAAGCCTTCTTGGCGGCACACTCCTCCCGAAGGAAATGTAGCAAACATTTACAGAAATGGGAGGCGTATTGTATATGTATATACATATTATCATTATGAACCACTGATAAGAGGGCCATCAAACCCAAGTTCGGAGATGATCACACAAGTAAGGCTGAAGTTTAGATCGATCTAAAAGTTAGATAAATGCCCATAAAAAGCCTCCAAACTTTTCTCATCTCATTGTATAAAGGAAAAAAACACTGCTACACAAAGGTCCTATTCTGTTAAAAGTCATCCCGTGCAAAATAGGAGCAGCAACGCGCTTGATAGATTAGTATTACAAAGATAAAAATATAAAACATGTTTTTTTTTAAAAAGAAATACAGGAGTAGGTTTAGAAAGAAAACTCCGATTCATCATGGCATTGTGAATATACTGTGATACATAAAGAGGATTGACAAAAGTAAATAGACACCTTCAATTTTTCCACAGTATTTGACTTGATAATAAAAGTCAATAAATAATAACAGATTTATTGAATCAATATATTTAGAATCGTGTTGTTTCCGCCTTTTCATTACGTAAAGCTGACACACGTTGATAAGCTCTGTCATTTGTTCTTCAGGACAATCATCGTGGTGTCTATTTACTTTTGTCAACCCTCTGTATATTTAATGTTTGAATGCGTTTTGAGTGCAATAACCGTGCTTAATAAGATGGAAGTGGGAAAAAACAATAAAGTAGGGGGCCTCTTTTAGGGTGGCCATTTAAAAAGGAGGACACCGCGTATGTGGCTGTACGTTAACATATATATATTACATATATATATGTTAACGTACGGCCACATATGCAGTGTCCTCCTTTTTGAAAATTTGGAAATTGCCACCCTAAGGACAGAGTGCTCAAAAGGCGGACTGTCCGCCTAAAGCCGGACGTCTGGCCACCCTAGCCTCTTTCGAAATTTGGACTGTTTCCTATTTTTTTTTTAAATAAGATATTTGTTGTAGATTTTTACGCTGATTTCAAAAATGTAAGTCTTTTTTTGGAGAAATTATTATTTTAAAAGTTACACGGTGTTCTAGTTTACGTATAGTTACTATTTTAAAAGTTACATGGTGTACTAGTTTACCTATAGTTACTGTAGAAAAATCTTTTGCATGTATCTATTGATTTGGATAAAATTTGAATGCCCGGTTAGGTCAACTGTACGTCTTTGACGATTGGTTAAGTTTAATCGTGATGTTTTCGTTAGTTTTAACGAAAATGTCACGACTAAACCCAACGTCAAGGGCGTACAGTTGACCTAACCTGGCATTCAATGAACCTAACCGGGTATTCAGTTGACCTAACCGGGCATTCAATTAACCTAACCGGCCATTCATTTATTTTTATTACCCAGCCAACATTACTAAAGAATACAATAACTCTTGTACAGTATTAGTTTTCAGTTGTATTGTTATAGTTTTTGACCTAATACAAAATTACAATAACAACCATAACATTTGAATCGCTTATTTCTCAAAAAAAGACTTACATTTTTTTAAATCAGCGTAAAAATCTACATTAAATATCTTATTTTCAAAAAAATAAGAAACAGTCCAAATTTCGGAAAAGGCCCAAAGTAGGAAATAAGGAGCCAGTGGGACTCGAACTCGCGCGCGTGGTTTTTACCGATCACGCCCTCCAGAAACCAATATTTACACTGTTTGGCCAAGTTTCATCCAACGCCCTCGCCTTTATGAAGCGTATGCATGCTTTTTAAGTGCATTAATCTACTTAATAAAATTAAAAGGTCTTTCTAGCTAATGTTTTTTAATTCGAAAGTCAGCTTTGTTCACATTTAAAAATTTGTTGAACCGAAAAAGGAATTTGGGTAAATCTCTAGGAGCGCTCCATTTTTCAATATTAAATATACACTCATAAAACATATACCATTTGAAAGTTCACATTTTTCTGAGTCTAAAAATGTAGCAATCCAAAAGTATCAATAGCAAATAAAAAGTAACTAGGTTTAAATATAAAACCCTATACCGATCAATTTGTAATGCGTGATCTTTACGGGGGCTCCACCCCCGTACCCCCGAGACCTAAATTATACAAATGATAATGTAATAACATATTCATGTTAGGTTAGGTTAGCGTAACAATTACCAAAAATACCATCTTACAACACAGACTGAAGATTTATAACTTAGTCAACCTTTATAATGTAATTAATTACGTCACCCGTCAAACAATTAAACCTAGTTATTTTTAATTTGCTATTGATACTTTTGGATTACTACATTTTTAGACTAAGAAAAATGTGAGCTTTCAAATGGTATATGTCTTATGAGTGTATGTTTAATACTGAAAAGATAAAAACATCCAATGCTTTCTCTTCATCTAGGGCACATGACGAATCAAGTTCTCAAAGTCAGAAACTACACGAACAGCACGTCATAATTCTATAATTCTATCACAAACACGACCAAACTGAATCCAATTAGAAAAAAAAAATAGACAGAACAGAATCCAACCAACTAATTAAGTCGCAGAGTAGCGAAAAAATAGCCCAAATCAGGAAAAATATTTTATGAAAAAAAGTACATTATAGCCAAAACAGGAAATATTCACTATAAAAATGTAACTTGTAATTTTTTCTATAATCTTGCATTTGCTATTGATACTTTTGGATTACTACATTTTTAGACTCAGAAAAATGTGAGCTTTCAAATGGTATATGTTTTATGAGTGTATGTTTAATATTGAAAAATGGAGCGCTCCTAGAGATTATCCGGAATTTGTTCGAATAAAGGAAGTAAAATTAAATTAGTTTAAACATCCTTGATGGAAAATATAAAGTTTTTCTTTTTAAATATCGTATATACGATATTAAATGTTATTACGACGCTTGCTTGAGTGCATTAATAGTTCGTAGTTGTGGATGGGTGTGTTTAACGTGTGTAAATACAAAAGCGAGCATTAAAAACAAAGATTTACCGCAACCTTCTATATATAGAAATATTATTTTCTTTTGTCTCAAATCACTCCTAAAAAAAATCATCTCTTGTATCTGAAGAAGTTTTGCAGCATTAATAGAAGTACTCTATATAGACTCTGTACTGAACAGACACATTTCCTGAGCTCTCTGATATTGCATCTACTTTTGCATATTG
The DNA here is from genome assembly GCA_023014485.1 of Bathynomus jamesi. Lineage (NCBI taxonomy): Eukaryota > Metazoa > Arthropoda > Malacostraca > Isopoda > Cirolanidae > Bathynomus > Bathynomus jamesi. The sequence goes on from JAJOZX010000437.1 coordinate 1,225,418, forward strand.
CTACTGTAAGAATTTTACTTTTGGAAAGTTTTGAATTTTATATACTTGCGTTTATATTCAGTGTTATAGTTAAGTAATTGAATATTAGTGGTTTTTAGCGATTTAGAAGTTTTCATAGCGTGCCGGCTAAATTTAACTTAAACTTGTGACGGTTATAAACTAATTTTTAACTGCGCGATGCCGTCGCAGAAAGCGTCGTGTGTTAGGTCTCAGGTAAACCGGTGGTATTCGGAATTTAAAGATTATAACGGCGGTCCTATGGCGATTACCGAGAGATCAGTTTGTTTCTTTTGCGAGTTAATGGAGGAAATAGTTGACATAAAACGCAGTGTACGTGAGGTAACGGAAAGACTTGCAACGCTTGATGAGGGCAGGGGTAGGGCTACGGTTGACGAAAGCCGAACCAATACTAACGTTGAAGACGTTAGTAATTTAAAGGGTGAGGTGCGTAACCTAGTTTCTAGTTTAGGTAGCTTGTCGGGAAGGTTGGATAGAGTTGAGGAAGGGGTTAAGGTTGGTCCGAGATTAATAGATGGGGAGGGATTTAGAGAAGTTAAGGGTGGAGCTAGGCCGCGTACGTTAGGTGATAGGAATACCCCCCCCCCCTATCGAGGTTTCGAACCCTTTCGCCCATTTGGAAAGGGACGTGAATGAGGGGAAAACTATTTTAATTGGGGACTCTTTAGTGCGCCATATGGACACAAAGTTCGTTGAACGACATCCAACCAAGAGGAGGAGGGTCTGTCTCCCAGGGGCCAGGGTTGACAGAGTTAGAGACGAGATGGACAGGATTGATGTTGCCTCCCGTCACTCGATGTTGGTGACGATGGTAGGGGGCAACGACTCGTATATGCCCGATACGAGAGTGCCTGACCTTTTGGAGAGATATAGGGGTTTAATTAGGCCCCTAAAGGCGAGGTTAGATAGGTCTTTAGTTCTAGGTATTACCCCTAGGCACGGTTTGGGTCTTAGGATTACGTCTAAAACGATATTTTTTAATACTAAATTAGAAGAGATTTGTGCTGAGGAAAATGTACCCTTCGTAAAGCTGTGGTCCGAATTCAGTGATCCTAGCCTTTTTATAAAAGATGGGGGTGCATTTTAATGAAATAGGTAATGCTAGGCTAGGTAGGTTAATAGACGAAACATGCGAAAGCTGTATAGGTCGAAGCCTTCTTTAAACGTTGTGGGTCCGTGGAACGCGGGCCCGACGTGAAAAATAGTTTAAAACGCCGGCCCGTCGTAAAAAATAACTTAAACGTCTTTTATTGTAACGCGCGTAGTATTAGAAATAAATTAAACGAATTTAAGGCGATAATTTATTCCGGCAACTACGATATAGTTGCTATCACTGAAACGTGGTTAAATACCGTGACTCGGGACTTGTTAGGGGAACTTGATATACCGGGTTTTTAAACTCTTTACTAATGATAGGTTACATAGGTTTGGTGGCGGCGTTTTGCTGTACATTCGTAATTCCCTTAGGGCTATCGAGGTTAAGATAGATTTTCCGGCAGCAATTAATGCGATATGCGTTGAAGTTAGGGCGCGTAGTATTAGTTTTAATTTTGTTGTTGTTTATAGACCTCCCGTTCAAACCCTCGATACCGATACTAGATTTTACTCACTTCTTGGTAATTTTATTGACAATCGGAATAGTATAATTGTCGGAGACTTTAACTGCCCTAATGTTAATTACGAGACTTTTACTGGTCATGAGGAGGGTTTGAGATTGATTGAGTTCATGGAGAATAATGTTTTACGACAGATAGTTACCGAACCAACGCGCGGTGATAATATTTTAGATTTGGTGATGACGAACGGCGAAAATATAGTCGAGGGTTTAGGATGTAGTGATCATCAAATTCTTAGGTTTAAGTTATTGATAGAAAACACTAAGGATAGTAACGTAATAGAAGTCCTTAATTTTCGTAGGGCTAATTTTGATAGTTTTGCGGAAAGGATGAGAGTAGTGGACTGGGCTAACTTATTTATGAGTAATGACACAAATTTGCATTGGGAGGTGTTTAAAGAAAGTTTTATGAATATTGAAAGGGAGTTTATTCCTCGTAGGCCCAAGCGCGCTAGAAATCATGGTAGGCCCAAGTGGTTGACTAGGGAAATAGGCGAGTTCATAAACGAGCTTAATAGAGCGTATATACTTAATAAGCGCAATGGCACGGCAGCTAACTTTAATAGATAAATCGAGCTTAGAGGTCAGGTTAAAAGATCAGTTAGGAATGCTAAGCGTAATTTAGAGATACTTATAGCGCGGATAGTAAACATAATCCAAAAAAGTTTTTTTGAATACGTCAATAATCGTAAGCCGATAAAAGATAACATAGGCCCTCTAGTGGATGTTAACGGCGCTTTGGCTTCTGACGCTCAGGCGATGGCGGGTATTTTCAATAACTTTTTTGCGACAGTTTTTACTGTAGAAGACGTAAATAATGTTCCCGACGTGGACGATATCGTTCCATTTAGTACTGAGAGTATTTTGGATGGAATAACTGTTAACCAGGGTGAAATTGCGCATTATATCGATAGGCTAAAAGTTAGCAAGGCTCCAGGCCCTGACGCTTTTTATCCCAGATATTTGAAAGATTTGAAAGACGTTATCGTAGGCCCCTTAACCTTAACGAAGATTTTTAATCAGTCACTCGAAACAGGGATTATGCCTGAAGACTTCAAATTAGCCAACGTCACGCCTATTTTTAAAAAAGGCGACCGCATGGTAGCTAGCAATTATAGGCCCATTAGTTTAACGTCACTTGTCGGTAAAGTTTTGGAATCCGTCGTTAGGGATCGTATCATCGATCACTTAGAAAGTAGAGATTTGATTAATAGTAGTCAGCATGGGTTTCGACGCCATAGATCTTGTTTAACTAATTTGTTAGAATTTTATAACGAAATAGTGCGCGAATACGATAGGCATAGAGCGGCTGACGTTATTTATTTAGATTTTAAAAAGGCGTTCGATGCAGTTCCGCATAGAAGATTAATTGTGAAGGTTAAAGCGCATGGTATACGCGGTCAGGTAGCTAACTGGTTAGAGGAATGGCTTCGTGCTAGGAGAAAGAGGGTCGTTGTTAATGGTAGTGAATCGGGGTGGTTAGATGTAGGTAGCGGTGTCCCACAGGGTTCAGTGTTAGGCCCATTGCTATTCGTAATTTACATTAACGACATTGATGTAGGATTGATTAGTAACGTGTCAAAATTTGCGGACGATACTAAAATAGGCGGTAAGGTTGTTAATGAGGACGATAAAAAAAGGCTCCAAGACGGTGTAAATAGGATTATGGAGTGGATGGATAAGTGGCAGATGCAATTTAACATAGACAAATGTAAAGTTTTGCATATAGGTTCTCGTAACAATAATTACACGTACACGATGGATGATAGAGAGTTAGCGAGCGTTGACGAGGAAGTAGATTTAGGCGTACGTGTATCTAAGGATTTAAAAGTTAGGAACCAGTGCCTGGAGTCTTGCGCAAAAGCTAATAGGATGTTAGGCTTCATAGCGCGTAATTTCGAATTTAAATCGAAGGATATTATATTGCCCCTTTACAAGTCCCGAGTCAGGCCTCATTTAGAATATGCCGTTCAGTTTTGGTGCCCGTATTTGCGTGAGAATATTGATAGGTTAGAAAGGGTTCAGCGTCGTGCCACGAAACTAATTCCGTCATCCCGCAACAAGCCTTATGAAGATAGGAAAAAAGAGTTAGACTTGCATTCACTCGAAACTAGAAGATTAAGGGGGGAGCTTATTGAAGTTTTCAAAATCGTTAATAACATCGATAACGTAAATTTTGACAAACTGTTCACTTTCGATAATAGCAATACTCGTAATAACGGATTTAAATTACGTGGCAGACGTTTCATTACTAATATCGCTAAAAACTTCTTTACGTTTAAAGTAATTGATAAATGGAATAATCTTCCCGCGTCAGTCGTTAACTCTACCAGCGTTAGCATGTTTAAGAACCGTTTAGATAGGCATTTTAAAAATATTAACGTTGTTTAAAATAAAAAACAATTAGTAACAGGAGCTCTGGGGTGGTGGGCGAGGATGAGTCTGTTGACGATTAATGCCAGCTTGTGACATGCCAGCGTGATGCCAGCGTGTGATGCCAGCAATAAAAAAAAAAATTAGACTAACACGAACGTAGATGTAGCTCGTAGAGTAAACTAACCCACTTTTTGTTTAACTTTACCTACTTTTTTTTTTCTTATCCTCTCCTTACTTGCATGTCTGTAGTTTGCATGGTATGACTGAGAGTTAAGACTGTGTTTGCATGGTTTGTAAGCGTTCTTAGTTTACTTCTTTTCATCTTTCACCCCTTTCCTATTCTCTCCGACTATTTTTCTGACTTGTCGGCAGTGGCCGGCGGATGATGATGGCGAGTCTTTTTTCTCTTTTTCTGAATGAATATTAACCCATGAGTGATAGGTGTTGCTACTTACTTAACCCTTTATTTTCTTCTCTTAACCCCCTACTCTTTCCTTTCTCTCGGGCTAACCTTAGAGTGGATCTTAGGGTCTTTGTGAGCCTTAGCTTCTGTAGATCTGTAGATCTCATAAGAAGCTTTGATACCCAAAAGAACGAAAAATTTCTTCTCTCAAGAAGTTATAAGTTCTAAATTTAGAAGTTTTATTTTGAGTGAGGATATGTCTAGAATGAATCTACAAGACTGAGACTGAAAAAGCACGTACCAAATCGTGAAGAAATAAAACTAATGAAATTGAAGGGTAACTTAAAAAAATGGTAAACAAATAAGCACGTCTAAGGATAATCTACCAAATATCAAGTCTCCAAAGAACCCTAAAAAATTTGATTTTAGCTGCAAAGAATAAAATTATTTAGGAGAAGCGAGTCTGATTGGAGTGATCTTTAACACGAAAACACATCAGTGTCTTTCCGGTCTATTTTCTTTCTATCCTTATTTCAAGGAAGATCCCTGCCGTTGTTGTCGGTCGCCACACACACACACACAAACACGCGCGCGCAGACACACACATACACACACATATATATATATCTATATATATAAGAGAGAGAGAGAGAGCTGTCAAAATGCACGACTTCTCAAAAATCCCCAAAGAAGGTAAAACAAGTCGAGCATAATTTTTGGCTAAAGTTTTTCGAGAGGAGCGATAATATAATTTAATACTCCTCTTAACTCCTGCGTTCCTTTTTCATTTTGCTCTCATCGTTGTTTATTCCACGAAAGGAGGCGGTAAACTCGGAGCCACAATAAACAGCTATGAAATTCCGATCACATAAACCGATTCACCGATCATATTAAATGAATAGTTTTAAATACGGGACAACCATTTGTATCGGGAAGAAATGAATCTGGTAGCCAAACGCGGGTGATAACGTTAAATGACGTTCTCTCTCTCTCTCTCTCACACACACACACACACACACATCATATATATATATATATATATATACACATTTCAACTGCAAAGAACACGCAGTATAAATAACGTAAAGAACGACGCTTGTACAGGAGAACATTCCGCGCAAGATGAGAAGAGAGAACGAACAAATGAAAAAATGAGGTAACCACCCAGGAATCGAACCCGGGATCTTCCGATTGCCGGTCAGATATGATAACCACTACACCATGGTCCTCAGTCGATCAGAAGTCGTAATTCCTCTACATACGCGCAGAAACCAATGCCCCGAGGGGGCACCTCCCGCAATCGGAAGATCCCGGGTTCGATTCCCGGGTGGTTACCTCATTTTTTCATTTGTTCGTTCTCTCTTCTCATCTTGCGCGGAATGTTCTCCTATACAAGCGTCGTTCTTTACGTTATTTATACTGCGTGTTCTTTGCAGCTGAAATGTATATATAGATACGGCATGCGGGAGGTGCCCCCTCGGGGCATTGGTTTCTGCGCGTATGTAGAGGAATTACGACTTCTGATCGACTGAGGACCATGGTGTAGTGCAGGGGTGGGGAACCTTTTTTCATTGGAAGGCCGCATTTCATTTAACCAAGACCCTATTAGGCCGCATGCTGAGAATTTAACATATACAGTACAACAAAATGTCATATTTTAGTCTACAATCTACATATTTATTAATTTTAAATCAAACTTGATAATACGTGAGGGCTTTTATAATAAATAAAAAATTCAGCAAGTGCACATTTATTTTTGGGGGGTGAATAATTAACAATAGAACTAATATTAAGTGAAAAATTATATTAAATGAAATGATGTTAATATTAAGTGAAAAAGTGATAAACCATTTAATGACTTTTTTGTGACTGCTTATTGCGGGACAAGAGTCGTACATTTGGTTCCAATATCGTTGACCGTAGTTTTAGTTGGTCCTCCAGGTGAATATTCGTCATCTGAGATCTCAAGCGCGTTTTGATTTGAGTCACATATGAAAACGTTGATTCACAACAGTAGGTTGCGCCGAAAGAAGGCAACATTCGACGAGCATGTTAGCGCAGACGTGGGTATTCAACGCCATTTTTCCATATTTCAACAGGATCCTTCTTAGTATCAAATAGAGACTTAAGGATATTATCTTCTAATAGCTCAATCAACTCCATCTGTAAATCTTCAGGTGCTTTGGAGACATCAACCAGGTGTGGTTGGAAAGCTAGTTTCAGTGTGAAGTCATGTTTCTCAAAATCTTCAAATCTTTTATCGTATTCTTCAATCAGGGAGTCTAGGACAGCTGTGTATTCTTTCATATCGCATTCCCTTAATGATTTGCTTGTATCTTCTCCATCAATTACCTTTGCCAGTTCAGGGAAGTGTTCAGCTGAAAGTTCCGATCGGGTAAGGATAGTTTTGAAAAAGCGCAGCTTCCTCCGAAAAGCCTGGATTTTTTGCCACATTTCAAGTCATTTCATATATGGATTTAGTTTTACCTTGCAAAGAAATATTCAGGTCATTTTGCTTTGACATTACGTCACGCAAAAATGCAGCATTTCTGCAGAAATCCTTTTTTGACAATTCACATGGTTCATTGAGTTCCTTAGAAAATCTTGTGATTTGTTTTCGCAAAGACAAAAGTTTTTCAAAGACTTGCCCTTGTGACAACCAGCGCACTTTAGAATGATACTGAAGATCCACACTGAATGTTTCATCATCAAGCATAAGCATATTGCGAAACTGGCGATGTCGTGATGTATTTGCTCTAATGTAGTTCACAATACGTATAACTTTACTTAATATGTCACTTAAAACAGTAGATTTGGCACAGAGATTCTGTTGATGCAAAATACAGTGAAAGGAAATCAAGCTATCTGGATTTGGCAGTTCTTTTTGTAGTAGCGCAACAAATCCTGCACATTTTCCTCTCATGGAAGGTGCACCATCTGTGCATACACTTACTAAATTACATAAATTCAGTTTCGCTTCACGGCATTTTTCTTTGAAGAGAGACAAGACGTCAATTCCACATGTCTTCCACGTAAGGATACCCAAAGCCAGTAACTCCTCGTAGCATTGAAAATCTGCAGTTTTAACACGAATAAAAAATGACACTTGCGCTGAGTCAGTAATATCAGTGGACTCATCCAAGGCAATCGAATAATAAGTATTTTCGCTTTGGCATATTGTATGAAGTTGTTCAGTTACATTGAGGGCTAATTCATGTTGCCGATCAGTTATGGTCCTTCTTGAAAGAGGTAGTTGTTTGTATTTGTTAACCTTGTCTGAATCTAAAGAGGCTACAACTTCAACAATGCATTCTTTTATGATTTCCACATTACTATATGGCTTACCTCTTTTTCCAAGTATACAGTATATGCTACTTTATAAGTTGCTTCAGTGATTTCAGTCCCTAGGCCTGACATCGTTTTAAATACTTGCTGTTGTTGCTGCTTTTGAAGTTTCATCTTCGTAAGTGCAGACTTTCAGGGTTCTTCTTCCAATATAGCATACTTGTGGTTCTTATGAGTTGCATAATGCTGATATGCAATGTGTTTCTTCACTGTTGCAATTATGGCGTTGCAGAGCAAACACATCATTTTATCTTTCTCAGCAACTATGAAATACTGTAATTCCCATTCTTCATGGAATACTCTGTTCTCTTCCTTTAATTTTCTTTTCACAGTATTTGACATGATTTGGGTACCAGAAGATTTTTAAATAAAAATGGTACACGAATTGATCAAAGATTTACAGTTTTAAAGGAAACAAGCATGCGTGTCACTATCGGAGAATCGTCAGTAACTGTCATCCAGTCAGCCAGTCGAGTTGATCGTTGATAGGTAAGGGCGTAAGCCGTAAGGCAACTCTGCCAGTTTCAACTGGCAACGTTGCCATATTTCCTATTGTTCAAGCCATAAAGAAGGCTTGTATGTGTAAGAAGCAGTGAAGCTGAAACCATGATCTAATGAAATAGCCTAAAGCCCTAAAGGGGTATCAGTTGCTGTCCATTATCGTACGGTATGAATTCTGAATGTCAAATAGGCAGAAGGCCGCAACTAGTACCTCAAAAGGCCGCAGGTTCCCCACCCCTGGTGTAGTGGTTATCATATCTGACCGGCAATCGGAAGATCCCGGGTTCGATTCCCGGGTGGTTACCTCATTTTTTCATTTGTTCGTTCTCTCTTCTCATCTTGCGCGGAATGTTCTCCTATACAAGCGTCGTTCTTTACGATATATATATATATATATATATATATAGTAATCATAATTATAACAATCTTAAAGATACTGCAGTAAATGTTTGTAGAGCGATATTACTGTTTATACATACTAATTAATTCGTCGGTACCAACTTTTATCATTGACGGACTCCATCGCGAGCTGTATTTCAATTCTCGTTCTGAAATCCTCTGAAACTGTACGAGAATATTAAGTGTCTAAAAGAAAACGAAAGCAGACAAATATTATTCATCAAAGTTAGTTTCCAGTCGCGCGAATGATACAGTATTTGCATTTGAATGTAATTTAATATGAAAGAAAAATTGTTCTTTTATTCTCGTACATCTGGCGGCCTCAAAATATAAATATTTTATGATATTTGTTTTTGTTAAAAGTGATAACTTGAATATTCGATAAGTAATAAATTATATTGTTCAGATCCGTTTGTGAAACGTCACCAGCAACTCATTTAATTTTAGGTTCTCTTAAAATTTATTTATTTCGAAATATCTAATGTGCTGGATATATATATATATATATATATATATATATATATATATATAGATATAGAGAGAGAGAGAGAGAGAGAGAGAGAGAGAGAGCACGATGATTGTCCTCAAGAACAAATGGCAGAGCTTATCAACGGAATGCTAGAACGTGTGTCAACTTTATATAATTGAAAGGGGAAAGCAACACGATTCTAAATATATTGATTCAATAAATTTATTATTTATTGACTTTTATTATCAAAATTATTGAAAATGAATGAAAATAAAATTAAATTAATGAAATGAATGAAAATGAATTAAAATAAAATTAAATTAATGGAAATGAATTAAAATGAATGAAAATAAAATGAGAGAACCATTCAACATTAATAAAATATGCATCCTTTCAACATGCCTGAAAACCGTATAAAAAAAATGGTTCATGAACGGAATAAAAAAAAAGAAAAATTACTTGCAAGAATAAGCTACGTCGTTGCCACGTTAGGACGCCGCTCCCCGTTTGGTTAGAGAGAGATTAAGCGACGCTGGGTCTGTTCACTAGTTGGATGGGTGGGCGTCTTCTGTTTTTCAGATGGCGTAGCGACCCCTTAGTTCGGATCCCACGTGAGGCTGTCGGTCCCTTCCATCATGTGCCATCCTTTACCGTTACGAAGGGAATTAAGCATTCGCAAATATTATTATCATTTGTTATATTCGTCTTGTTCCCTCAAACAAGAAGATGGTTTGGAGAAAGACAAAGTTTGTTTACAGACCAAATATTTCAGTGACCCTTTAAGTGAAGAAGTATAGGAAGGAAGGTTAACGTATATTTGTTTTGGCGTTTAGAGAAAGCGAACAAAAAGGTCTCTGTGTACAAAATATTTGGCCTGAATGATGTTGGAGGAAATATGTTGAACGCAGTCTATTTTTATGTGAATGATATTTAGTCAGGAGGGCCAGAAAGTGGCACAGTGCTCAGACTAATGCGGCACATTGCGATAACTCCGGGATTACTATTGACAACATCATCGGGAGTCGAATCCCTGACCTCACTGATTTAACTTCGTTTATAGGGAAATGGTTTCATTCACTGAGCTACGGGTGCTGGCTTTTATGTGGATAACACGTAACATTTCTGTATAGACTTAGAGTAGGGGATTAAATTTATTAATTTAATATCTGAGAATGGCATGGCTGTAGGACGTTATCATTGCCTTTTCGTGTACATGAAGTGAAATGCGGAAGGTGAAAGAGAAGTGAATACAGTTTGAAATTGATAAGTGGCAACTGACATAAATTCAGGATGTGGTGCTGCTAAATGAAGGAGAGGACGAACTCTTTGAACAGAAGAGTCGAGCCACTGGGCACGAACACAGTACATATTTTGCGATACTGTAACAGCTCGACTTTTAGCTTAAAAAATATACATATGAGGTGGCCAAAAATCAAATTTAACGCCATATTCCTTAAGTTATACAGATCGTGGCACATCGATTAAATTGTGTGTGGCCGAAAGCTACATGGAAATTGTAGGAGTGTCGGTAAATGTAGTAACCAATAAAATTAATGTAATAGGCTTATGCCGCTTAACAGAAGCCGTTTGCAATTTATTTGCCACTTCGATTCAGTATACAACAATAGCTTAAAAGATACTGAAACGTTTATTGCAAGAGGCATAAATATAGACCTCATGAGGAATCACCTGAAGATCAGGTCCCACCAGCCTTCTTTAGTTAGCCTTATAAGGCTAACTAACGAGAATATCACGACCTAACCTAACCAATCGTTAGGTCAACTGTACGCCCTTGACGATTGGTTGGGTTAGGTCGTGATATTTTCGTTAGTTAGCTTTATAAAGCTAACTAAAGAAGGCTGGGGGCCCTGATCTTCAGGTGATCCCTCATGAGAATTAATGTTAACAAACGGGTTTTACGCTTGTATCAGTAAATTTACGATAATTAACACTGTTTTAGTAAATTTCACTGTTATTCATCAGGTATGGAGTAATTTGAACCAAAACGTCATCTCGAATGTAATAATTGCCAAGATATCTGTTATCTCCCTTCTTTCGTAACTCGATTCACTTATACAAAACGTATTGAATCTATGCTGAATTATACACAGGATTAGCTGGGATGCCTGCATGGAATTTTTTTTTTTTTTTTAGATAATTTAACTTTTGACCTTGATTTCGTGTCTCTTCTTCTACTTCTAATAGCGTCTGGGAAGGGGCGTTTGCGAGTGTTCGCCCTTGACCCCACCTTCCTGCACAAATTTTTTTTTTATTAATTGGGTGAATTTAAACAAAGTTTGCACAGCTTGACACTGTGTTTAGAAATTCCTATAACGAAACGCACCCAATAAAAATAAAGCGTATATCAAACGAAAAAATCCATGGATTACCAGAGGCTTATTAAGGTCAGTGGACCAAAGTACAAATCATATACTAAAGGTATGAACGAAGGCATTATTCCTTGGCAAACTTACCAAACTAATCAAAAAGTCGAAAGAACAATATTGTTCTGATAAATTTCGCGAATCAAATGACCGAAAACTGATATGGAAATTAATTACCAGAGCATTAAATCAAACACCAAAAGGAAACTACTTTACACAGAACCTTGTTATGCTGTAAATAATTATTATCTTGTTGATTTAACGACCATATCGAACGAATTCGATTAGCATTTATTTCTCAAAAGAAGGAAGGCGGGTGGGGGTAAATATACTGCCTTCCCCCAATTCCTTTGGAGATTTCATGGGAGAGAAAATCTACATAGTTCCTCCTTCCTCCCAGTAACCCCAACTGACGTAAAGTCAGCAATTAACAGTCTTAAAAACAAAAGCTGCTCGATAGATTCTATACCACACAAACTATATAAACTATTTTGAACCGCCTCTGTAATTATGCTTTTTACACTCTAAATTGTCCCAATTTTGTGAATTTTCAAATGTCTAATGCGTTAGACATTTCACATTAGTTAAGTATTTCAGTAGCTATTGAAATGTCTTAATTATTCCAAATTTTTAAGCAACTGAAAAGACTAATCTGAAATGCCAAATGAAATGTCTGATGAAATGTCTAATGAATTTTATAGTTCATGAAAGTGTAAAGACTTTAAGTTAAACTCTTTAAGGAGAAATCCTGTAGATCTACACCGGACTCTGTAGTGAAAATGCTCTAGATCTACAGTCCGTGGTCTCCCTGGCTTGAAAAACCCACATTTTACAGACATACCACGCGGTATATAATTATATCGCTTTAAAGGGTTAAGTTTACATGAAAAACATGTACTTCACAGCGTGATACTCAAAACGTTTGACTTTCAATTTATATTCCTTACTTCTCGTAAGTGACTCTGTATCCCTATCAAATAACTTCCTATAAAGTCATTTATCATTTTAAATACTCGAATTAGTTCTCTTCTAAGTCGGACATTTTTTAAGTGAACCCATATCTAGTTCAACTAATTTTTACTCCATGCATGTTTGACTTTTCAGTTCTGGAATCATTTTGCTTCCTAAGATGTAGTACTTAAAATTTTATGTCCTGTATGAAAAAATTTGTACTTGAATTCTTTTGAATCTTTTGAATACTAAAAAATATTGAATTTAAATATGAATTATTTACGCGCATTTGGTGTTAATGGATTTTACGTAACATGAATGGAACACAGGCAGTAAATTACCAGTTGATAGTTAAGTTAATAAATGCATGAGCATCTGTAATAAAAAACAACTCATAATTACGTACTGACTAGCCCAATGGTTATGCTAAGATAAATATAACGCAATCTTAAACTATTTTACCAGTGTGTGTTTGTGTGTGTGTGTGTGTGTGTGTGTGTGTGTGTGTATAGTAATGTCTAATTAAAAATTAGAATGTTTTGGTTATAAGAAATTAATAAGGAAGATAATAATATTTAATAAATGTAATTACGATAAATAATGGTTTGCTTATAAAAAATTATAGAATACGAGTTGGCAACTCCTGAACACAGGCTAAAGGCTGGGTAGGAATGCCCGGCAGTCACTGGGCGGCCTTGCGTTTAAGAAGGTGTCTTGGTGTTACGATGTTTTGTGTGAATTTAGAATAGGATTTCGTATCTCTCCGACTAAAATGTTAACGTTAAATTCCCCCCTCGCATTACCCGTTTATCTCAGTGTTTTCGGCATAAATAAAGTTAGTAAAATGATAATAAGCGTATAATTAACCCCTCCGGTCTCCCTTGCATTGTTTGAATTATAACGGCTTTCCACCAGGTCACGTCTACCGTATTTATAAAGTATAGCGAAAAGAGTGGAAAGAGAACGATGAAGGATAAAGAGAAATAAAAGAAAAAGGAAAGTAAATACAGAAATAATGAATTAAATATATTAACCACGACATTTCTGGTGGCAGCTAACCTTAATAAATTGTTATCAATTTAATAATACAAACCCACGCACTCCGTCATTAACATAGGCTTTTGCGTTTTTTTCGTGCCTTATAAATAGGAATTGAAAATTTGTGCGTGTGTTCTTTCGATTAATCACGATCATTTTCCACGTTCCCCGGATGAAGAAAATTAGTAGATATTCTGTTTCGCTACCCGTTTTAGAGTGTTTATAAAATTAAGCAAATTCTGATTCCCTTTTTTTCAAAATTCGATGATTCAAGATGGCGCCCATTATTTTCCAAATTCTTCTCATAGGAGCGTCTCTTCGTAATTTTCGCGGCCAAAATTTTGTTGTTTTTTTCTCTTTTCGTTGGAGTCTTGTCCCGACTCAGTTTGAGTCTGAAATCTAATTCGAGAGTCGTTTGTTTCCTCTTTCTTCGCGTCCGTTTTCTTTAGATTTCGTTTCGTTCGGTCGGAGAGAGAAATTTCAAAATTGATAATTGCTGTCCGGTGACTCATTCTTTTTCTTTTCTTTCCTTTCCACTTTTACTCCTGTCTACCTACAGTATTTTGCGTTTAAAGTTTTTTTGTGTTTACATTTTCTGAATTAGCAATAATTGTGGTGATAATAATAATAATAATGATTAGTAAATAAATTTTACACTTACTTATATGAATTAAATTATTTTAGTTGTTTAAATTGATTGTGACATGCATTTTTATACGATAAGGTTTAAAAGGTTGTGCGTAAATATGTAACGCATTTCTTGGTAAATGAAAATATGTATGTATTATATATATATATATATATATATATATATATATATAGTAGAGCATTCTAAGAAATTCAATGAGTAACAAAATTTTCCAGAATTTATTAGTAGAGTTTTTAAGATTATTCTTTGACTGAATGTGTCGCCTGTAAATCCTTTAGACACACGAACATCAGATGTGTACAATTTTAAGGATCGCTTTGTAGTTTTCGCTTTATAGTTTAAGTTAATTTTAAAGTGACAGTCGAAAAATAATCGTTAAAGATACTAATTACTAATTTATACTGGGTCCAAATTCGGACTGTTTAAGTTTATTATGCTTGCCGTATATAAATTATGAGACCACAAGGAAGCAAAATTTGTTAATTGAAATAGAGAAATTGTTTTCGTAAATCCTTTTGATAAATTAATTTCATTTTTTTTTTTTTTTTTTTATATATATTCATTAATTTTTATATTTTTTTTAGGTGGGCTGGTTTTTGTTGTCTATTTTTTTTTTCTTCCATTTTCAAGACAATTCCGAGTGATATTTTGTATGGATAGGCTGTTTAAATTTTTTTATTCTGAAATTTAATTTTATTGTGTTAGGGAGTGCTTTTTTGTTTAACGTTTTATTTTGGGTATTAAAAATGAAAAAAAAAATTTTTTCGTTCGCGCGTTTGCATAGAAAATGTTACCAAAATTTTTCTCGATGTACTGCAGTTAAATTCGGTTAGGAATATTTTTATAGAGCCTGGCTTACAAACAAAACGAACACTCTTCATTATGCAGTGATTTGTTTTAATTTTTGTTTTGTTTACATAGTAGGTTGCGTGTATTTTTGGGTTCATAATATCTGTTCTTATTTAAAATAACGATGTAAATTTGTAGCTTCACTTAGAAACGATAAATTACTAGGATGTTTGTAATTTACAAACCATACTGGGTTTTGTGTTGAAGGAGAGAGTTGTCTCTCAGATGTAATTTGTGAATTACGAGTTTTCTTCCGATGAAATTTGGTGTTTCAGGTTGGAATTAATATATTAAATTAATTTTCGGCATTAATATTTAATTTTTTTTTATTTAATATCTGTTTTGGAAAATTGTTATTTTTTAAACTTCTGTTAGGTTTACCGATGCAGTTGAAACTTTAGGTAGAGTGTTAACCGCCGGAGATGGAGCCTTTAGATGGCCAGTAACGTTTTTGTGGTATCAATGTGTGCTTCCCCCGAAGTGTAAGAGGGTTCCTCATTTTCAGAGAATTGATGACATGAAGTTTCTGGGTTTCATTTTTGCATTTCGTATTTAAATGTATCGATGTGATTTCTGAAGGTAGTTTGAATAATAATATTTTTTAAATTATAATAAGTTATTATGTATGGGCGCTTTTATATTTCTACTGTGCAATTTATTTTCGTGCGTTTGATGATTTTTTATCTTCTCCGATGTAACTGCCATAAATGATCTTATTGGTAGCTAGGCGTGATTAAATTTTTGCGAAATTTTGAGATTTGTAATTTTTTTTCCGTGAATTTGGCCAGAGCAAATTGAATTGTAGTTATTGTTTCGGAGTGAACTGTCAAGAAAATTTGGTAAATTAAATATGAAATGCTAATCAGTAGCAGTATAAACTTTGATAAATTTTTTTGTCAAAATTTCAAGAGACTCGATTTGGAGGCAGCTAAGTTGGATCCAAATTCCATCCATTGAGTTTAGTTGACCCGATAGGTGATCGATCACCGATGAGGGAGAAGAGATGAGAAGAGTGAGAGAAGAGAAACCGAATGCGCAGGGACTTGTCACAGGGCAGTTTCGGAAGCGAAGAGAGAAGAGAAACCGAATGTGCAGGGACTTGGCACAAGACAGTTTCAGTCGAAGATGGTCTACTGGTATTTTTCGGGCAGTAGCTGGTCACGCTGCTCGATGCTTCGCTAAATATGTGTTTTAGCACTCGGCAGGCAAACCACGAGAGTTTGAACGAGTGTCTAAGGCTTTTCTGTCCATACAGACATATAGTAGGTTCGTTGTGAAACCGCCTACGGCGAAGTGATCGTTTGATTATTGCCAGTAAGAGAGTCTTTCAGCTGGACGTAGAAAGAGCAGCGTTGACAAAAGTTGAGATGAGACAGTCGAGTTGATTCGTCGACTTCTAGAATTGCAAATTCCGTCCAATTCCGGTGCGTGGTTCCACTTTCAGTATATCTCACCCCCCCCCCTGATCCTCTTAGAATTGGACGTCTCTCTTCTTTTTTTTTCCGCCATTTGGAGAGTGAGCGGAACCAACCTAAAGCGTGCTGACCTGTTGCATGGTGATGCAATCCCTTACATTCTAGCGAAGTGAGCAGGAGAGCTGCGATTGAAAATTGAAGAAGTCTGTTGTCAACTGTGCGGATTGTGATCTAAACAACGTCCAGCTATTATTGTACTGATTGTTATGTAATGAAATTATAAGTGAAAGGGTGTGATTATTGCCCATATTTGTCGTGTATTTCTTGAAATAGTGTGTGCTCTCTGGTCAGTATTTTATATAAAAACGTTTTCTCGTTCTTTCTATGTTGCCGTGATAGTAACTATGTAACTATATAAATAATTGTTTCGAATGTAAAGCGATCTTTGATGAGGAATCGCGGGAATAGATTGTGAACTTGAAATTTGTGTAACCAATGTTAAGAAAATTGTCCGTTATTTTTTTCACGTTACAGCTTCGTTACAGGTTGTAAATTTGATGATTAGTATGAAATGTTATTTTATGCAAATGTTGTGAATATTATAGTTTTTGTTTCTCGATTTTTATAAAATGATACAAAATATCTGATGTGTGGAATTTGTCATTCTAATGATTTCTTATCTATCTAACTTTAATTTTGTTAAAGAAAAAAAAATTGCAAAATAAATAACTGTTGAATAAATAAATAAATTTGTTAAACGATATTAATAAGTTTTCCTAGTGAAAAACTTATTTTCAAGGGGATAATGCGAGTGTAGTAATGTCTAATTAAAAATTAGAATGTTTTGGTTATAAGAAATTAATAAAGAAGATAATAATATTTAATAAATGTAATTACGATAAATAATGGTTTGTTTATAAAAAATTATAAAATACGAGTTGGCAACTCCTGAACACAGGCTAAAGGCTGGGTAGGAATGCCCGGCAGTCGCTGGGCGGCCTTGCGTTTAAGAAGGTGTCTTTTGGTGTTACGATGTTTGTGTGAATTTAGAATAGGATTTCGTATCTCTCCGACTAAAATGTTAACGTTAAATTTCCCCTCGCATTACCCCGTTTATCTCAGTGTTTTCGGCATAAATAAAGTTAGTAAAATGATAATAAGCGTATAATTAACCCCCCCCCGGTCTCCCTTGTATTGTTTGAATTATAACGGCTTTCCACTCGGTCAGGTCTACCGTATTTATAAAGTATAGCGAAACGAGTGTAAAGAGAACGATGAAGGATAAAGAGAAATAGAAGAAAAAGGAAAGTAAATAAAGAAATAATGAATTAAATAAATTAA
This sequence comes from Bathynomus jamesi, assembly GCA_023014485.1. NCBI lineage: Eukaryota > Metazoa > Arthropoda > Malacostraca > Isopoda > Cirolanidae > Bathynomus > Bathynomus jamesi. The sequence continues at coordinate 1,243,171 of JAJOZX010000437.1, forward strand.
TTACGACATTGTGTGTGTGTGTGTGCTTTAATACCAGTTGTTTTGCTTTTTGTTATTTCATAATGAAAAGACAAACTTTATGTAATACCGAAATTCACCACTTTCTTTTTCACTTTTAACTGAACTTTTTTACAGTGTACCGTGGATGATTTTTCAGCAATTTTTTGTTCTGTTATCTAACATATATACTGCTTTTTTTAACGAACACAATTATACTTATTGTTGAAGTAAAAAAAAAAGAAAACCAACGAATTTATTCAATTTAGAAGTATAGATAGTAACACACAATGAAAAAAAAAGAAAAATCGAAGTATTGGATGTGAAGAAGTAATATTTCTTGATATTTTTTTATAGATGAGTGAAATTAATTTAAGAGTTACTTAGCATAAAAGTTTTATGGCCAAAAAATGTGATGGATTAGAATGAGAGAAAAAAATGTTAAAAGATTCGCTGTTTTACGAGTATTTTTACATTTTCTTTACATTATTAATGCTATTATCCGTTTTACACTTTATACACACGCTCAAGTTTATTATAATTTAAAGGCATGTTAAGTGCAATAACCGTTCTAAATGAAGATGTAAAGGGATGGTTTCGCTTGAACCAATGTTATTTTTAGGTTCTGTTTGGCGTGATCGATAGGAGCCGCTGATTCTGAAACCACACGACGCGGGTTCGATTCCCACTAGCTATTACTTTCTTATTTTATTGCTTTTTCTCTTTCTTTCATTACACTGAGTTTTGATACTGAGAATTATGTAGCAGTACAGAGGGTTGACAAAAGTAAATAGACGCCACGATCATCATCTTCAAGAACAAATGGCAAAGCTCATCAATGGAATACCAGAACGTGTATCAACTTTACATAATGGAAAGGGAAGAAGCAACGTCATTCTAAATATATTCATTTAATAAATGTATTATTATTTATTGATTTTTTTTATTATCAAATCAAAAACTATGGGAAAAAAAATTTACTCAAGGTGTCTATTTACTTTTGTCACCCTTCTACATACACCAAAGAAATATCAACAACATTTCATATTAAACATAAATTATTTCTTATATTTATCATTCTTTTATAGGAAAAAAAGTTATATACAGAATATAGCGAATATATATTGTATATAAAACAATCTTCTGTAATATTACATATATTGCATATTTCAGCTTCGTTCACACAGGAAGCAGCCACAGTTTATAGGTGAGAAATAGCGCACATTATAAAAACCAGAATTCAATAACAGCCTGAAAAAACCTTATATAAATCATGGCCTCCTTCCATATGGCCCTTTCGCGAAAAATGTTTTAGTCAATATAAACAATTTATTATTTTATATATATATATATAATTTGTCGAAAATATTTTCAATTTCCTCAAATATATAATATATGTGAGTGTTTTCAAAACTACAGAGGTATATTGGGGAGGGAGTGGGGCCGAAATATATAGAGAGAGTGGTACAAACAAGGAAAACTGTACATCGTAACTGACTTGCGATCGTCAATTCACTTAAAGGTGAAATAGGAAGAAAAAGGAAATCATTTGAACATTGATCATATTGCTCCCAGCAGGAAGTGAGGAACCCTTAGGAGGTACATTTACCAAGGAAAGTTCGTCGGCATCCTCACATGACTATGTATGTATATGTCGAAAGCTCATTGGTGAAGTATTAGATGTTGATTAGTGGGAGAGTTAAAGCCATATGATTTCGTGACAATAATACGCTCTTCACCCATTCATTTTTGCATATTATACGCGAAATGATAAATATATAAATGGTAGTATTCACGTAATAACTCTTTTAGAGAGTAAGGAAAATGTATATACAGTGTGTGTGTGTGTGTGTGTGTGTGTATGCAGTGTATATATATATAATATATATATATATATATATATGGGATGAATTTCACAATTAAATACGTGAAATGAATGAATGATGTAAACCCACAAGGAAAAAGGAAAATGATTCCAAGGCCTTTCGTGTATTCAAAAGTACACCTCGTCAGGGAATGAGGTGCACTTCTGAATACACGAAAGGCCTTGGAATCATTTTTCTTTTTCTTTGTGGGTTTACATCATATATATATATATATATACACACACGCACACACACCAGATAATTTGAAATTAGCAAATGTAACACCTATTTTTAAGAAAGGCGATAAAGGTGCGGCGGGATATTACACTGGTATGCATATGAAATTTTTTTGTCTGCTGTGAGGGTTTTTTCAACTCATATTATATAATTCGACCATGCTGAATTCGAAAATGACATTGGTTTTCCTCCAATCAGGTCAGGTTTTTTCTCTATTGGCCATTTATTATAAGTCCAATTTTATCCCCAAATTTATTGATTTTTTTTAGCTTAAACACTGTAGATACGAGTAATATTATAAGAACACTCGTGAAAAATGAAAACATTGTGTGAATAAATACTTTTATTCATACAATGAATATGGAAAAAAGTTTATTGAGGAAGGAATGAAGTTTTTTTGGCTTTCGGTCTGTGTTTTTCTTCGGGCACGTCTCGCTTCAAACACCAGCAATAGTCCGCCAGCATATTGATATCCCAGTTTCCATGGTACCTCTTCCATTATTTTGATATCTTGGTGAAATCGTTCACCCTGTTCCTCACTATAATCCCCGCAATTTTCAGGAAAATAGTCCAAGTGGGACCACAAAAAGTGCATTTTTATGGACATGCGCGACCCATGAGCTTTGAAAGCTTCCATCAAGTTTTCGACAACGGACTCGTATTCTGGACTTCTACGCTTGCCAAGAAAATCAGTGACAACTGATTTGAATGCCTGCCAGGCATTCTTCTCAGTTGGAGTCATTGCGTTTTCGAACTGAGTATCCTTGATCAAAGTTCGAATTTGAGGACCATCAAAAACCCCAGCATTTAGTTTAGCATCAGATATATGAGAAAATTTACTCTCGAGATATCGGAATGCTGAACCCTCCTTATTCATTGATTTGATGAAATTTTTCATCAAGCCCAGCTTAATATGAAGTGGTGGGAGCAACATTTTTGTTGGCGGTACAAGGGGCACTGAAACGACATTATGCGACCCAGGTTCAAAATTCTCTCTGGATGCCCATTCACGCTGTGCATAGTGCTTCTCATCCGCTCGGCTATCCCATTTGCAGAGGAAACATGGGTATTTCGTGTATCCCCCTTGCATTCCCAATACAAATGCCACAATCTGAAAAAAAATGAAAATATTTAAAGAATTTAGAGAATTTGTTCTATCAGATAAAAAAACCTATGCATTGGACTGTATCACTTCTGTGGGGAAGTTAAGTGTTCTTATACGCTCTCAAATAACCTTTGGAAAAACAACATAGTCAATAGCAATAGTTTACTTATGATATTAGTATTACCTTCAAATCTCCACAGATCCTCCAGTTATGTTGGTCGTATACGAGAGCATCCAGTAAAATTTTCATGTTATCGTAGCTCTCAGTAAGTTGTACGGAATGTGCTACAGGGACTGATGCAACCCTATTCCCAATGTTGAGAAGTACTGCTTTCAAACTTCGTTTAGACGAGTCTATAAATAGCCTCCATTCTGATGCGTTATATGGCAGGCCCAAGGATTCGATTAGCCCCTCAACATTGCAGCAGTACACTAAGGAAGAGGTATTTTCGTGCACTGCAAAAAACTTGCGGAATTCTTCCTCTCGTTTCCTATACCAGGAGAATGTTGTTCCCGGAGCCAGCAAGTTGTCCTCTCGAAGTCGTGACCCCAACATCTCGGCAGCTAATTTGGAAAGTCCTAAATCCCTGGTAAGATCATTAAGTTTGGCCTGGTTGAGAGGCCTCGGCTCATTTGAAGCGGTATTTTGAGGTATATACGACTGAGACTGGTCATTGGCATTGGTCACTGATTCATCATCAGAATCCTCGAAGTCCAGGGTTTGAGGTTGGTCGGGTATTGGAATTCCAGGACCATGGGGTACAGGTCCCATAGCAGAAGGAATGTCAGGGTATACAACAATGTGTTTATTCTTCTTGTTAACTCCTGAAAATAGAAACACAGAAACATGGATATAAAACTTGCATATGAAATAGAAGAAGCATTCAGACAGTGGCGGCTCGTGAGGGAAGGCTGCGGTCTGTAAGATATGAAATAGGTCGATGGAGTCTGTATATTTTCTTTCTTTTTCATTCATATTGTCCCTTCGGGGACAATATGAATGAAAAAGAAAGAAAATATACAATCATTGTATATGTAACTGTAACTTGTATAACAATATGTATGTGTAAATGTATTTTCTATAACAATATATATATGTAAATGTATGATTACCATTATGGTGAATATTATGCTATATATGGTGAATATTACATTATGGTGAATATTATGTCAAGTTTCATACGAGGATTTCAAAATATTTAAGAAAAATAAATTTATAAGCCCACCTTGGAGGTTTGTCATGCAGAAATAGCAATCTGTCACGTGATCCTTTCCTTCTCTCCAAATCATGGGAATTCCAAAAGGCAAAGATTTCGCTCTGCCTTGCTCCATCTTCTCAAATTTTCAATGCACGTCTTGCAGCACATATGAGGGGCGAAATTTTTGTCCTGATCCCCTAGCTTAATTCCAAAGTATGCTCTATACATTGTCTTCACAAATTTAGTGATTTGGGACTGGTTATTTGGCATGGTAACCGTCCCACATATGTAGCAGAATCTATTGGGATCATTTTTACACGCTCTATTCATTATGAAATATTTTATCTATATGCCTGAAAAGTAAAAAAAGATATTATACAAGTGAAACAAGTGATGATAGATGTTACTGTTCCAATTCCGCTTTGACAAAATCACGAAAAATTCTATTTTACTTATGAGGCCATAGCCGGATAACCTGAACTGATTGAGAAAAACGGATTGCAGATTCGAAATCAGCAGGAAAACTCTATAAGAATCACTTACAAAACCCTTGACAGCAAAATTGATGCATACCAGTGTTATAGGCCATCAGTTTAACGTCCGTTGTAGGTAAGCTACTGGAATCATTAATTAGGAATCGTATAGTCGAACACTTAGAATTGCATAACTTGATTAGAAATACGCAGCACGGTATTATGCGAAACAAATCTTGCTTAACTAATCTTTTAGAATTTTTCCAAAGCGTGGTTGAAGTTTACGATAGTCATCGGGCGGTAGATGTAGTGTATTTAGATTTTCAAAAAGCGTTTGACACCGTACCGCACAAAAGACTCGTTGAAAAAAAATAAGGCTCATGGAATCAGGGGTGCAGTAATAAATTGGATAGAAGAGTGGTTGCGAGGTAGGAAACAGAGGGTGGTCGTTCTTGGAGCGGAGTCGTCTTAGGATAATGTAGCAAGCGGCTTTCTTCAGTATTGAACCCCTTGCTTTTTCTTATATACAGTATATTAACGATTTAGATGTCGGCCTAGTCAATACAGTTTGAAAGTTTGTGGATGACACGAAGTTGGGTGGTAAGGCGATTAATGACGAAGACAGGTAAAATCCAGGAAGATCTGAATAAAATCGTAGATTGGTCAGTCACATGCAAATGAGATTTAACGTCGATAAGTGCAAAATTTTACATATAGGTTCGCGTAACGGTAATTTTGCGTATAGTATGTCGAAGGAGTTGGCAAGCGTACAAGAGGAAAAAGATTTAGGAGATATAGTCACTGGTGATTTTAAAGTGGCGAAACAAAGTACAGCAGCGGTCAATAAGGCGAACAAAATGCTAGATTTTATAGCTGGGAATTTTGAGTACAAATCGCGCGATATTATTGTTCCTCTTTATAAATCATTAGTTAGACCCTATTTGGGGTACGCGACCCAATTTTGGAATCCTCATATGCGCAAGGATATAGACAAACTCGAAAGAGTTCAAAGACGAGCAACAAAGATGATTCCGTCGCTTAGTCAAAGTCGTACGAGGAAGCTTAAGATTTAAAATTGACTACACTCGAGACTAGGAGGCTAAGGGGTGATTTAATCCAGGTTTTTAAAATTATGAATGGGTTCGATAACGTAAATAGAGATAGCTTTTTCGAAATATCACAATATAGTAGAACTAGAAACAACGGGTGTAAGCTGACAAGTAGAAGGTTCGAGAGAGCAGTTGCCAAAATCTTTTTACGTATAGAATAGTAAATAGCCGGAATAGTTTGCCGGTAAAAGTAATTAGTAGCACGTCTATAAACATGTTTAAAAATCGATTAGATGTATATGTTGATAGATTGGGTATAGTTTAAGGTGGTAAAATTAAGGTTTTTGTGATTCGGAACCCACGTAAAATTGTAGGTCCCCTCCGCCATCACGGAGGAGATACGCAATACACAATTACAAACGCAGTTAGGTAGACCAGCCATGAGTGAATCCTAGGGTATTTGTTGGTCTGAAACATTATAACATAGGGGATGAATTTCACAGTTAAGTATGTGAAATAAATAAATAAATTATGCAAACCTACATAGAAACAGGAAAAGCGATTCCAAGGTTTTTCGTGTACCCAACAGACACCTCATCAGGGAATGAAGGAGGAAAGTTAAGAAACCAAAAAATATACAGTATATTTCTGTACAGTGTAAACAAAATAGTTAGGAGGAATTAGCAAAATGTTAATAAGTACTGATTTCATACGTTCTCGAACTGTTATTGAAATTATTTATAAAATAGATGAATGCACATTGTAGACCAGTAATTCCCAAACTTTTTGATTCATTACCCCATTTTCACATGGATACTTCATAATGACTCCCACCCTACCTGTACCCAAGGTAAAGCCAGTCCCAGTGTTGCCATGTCCTTTATTTATGCACTTTCTGTACTCTAGAAGTACTGTACTTGTAGAGTACCAAAGTACCCCACTGAAAAAGCCAAATTATCCCAATGGGGTAATTTACCCATGGTTTGGGAACCACTGTTCTAGAATGTCCCTTTCAGTTATGTCCTTATTTTTAACAAGAACTTTAGAACTCTCCCAATTAATACTATGATTATATCTATACATACGATGATTAAACGATGCACCGGAATTATTTGCCGACCCGCACGTATATTTATATTGTTTTACTCTGGCGTCTAAAGTTTTTCCAGTTTTACCTATATAAATGGAGTCGCGTTGTGTACATCCAGTCGAGTAGACACAGCCAGCAGCATTATCTGAGCTATTCTTTATTTGGTGAGATTTAACAGTATTTTTGTACTTAAAGAATACGTTAATGTCAGTTGCTTTAAGTAAGGTCGGAAGACGTTCAAAATTTATTTTGACCATCACCCCCATGATAAAATCTTCAATGTTTTGTGTTTCTCAGAGAATTAAGAGTTGGTTGTCCTGCAGTTTTAGATTTTTGAGCTCTGCAGTAATATGAACATTGATATTAAACTATGTTATCCTATTCCATTTCTAGAAAATTGTCTAAGCAAAGCTAAGAAAAGTCTTTTAAAATTATGAGGTCCAAATTTGTTAAAATTGAATTAAATAAATTGTTACTTCAAAATATATTTGGTTTAGATTAAACACGTAAATCAAATTATATTTACCTGGAATTTACCTAAAATTATATTTACCTGAAATTTACCTAAAATTATATTTACCTGAAATTCACAGAAAAAAATTATGTTTAAACTTATTATATTAGTTTAAAACTGAAGACGACTTTGTTTGCACTGAAAAAAAAAGAATCTTGTGAGATTAATCTTAGAATTAACTGAAAAAGAGCTTTTAAAACAGGAAAAACAAAAAAAACTTTATTCAGAAAAAGAGTTTTTAAAACAAGAAAAATGAAAGAAAAATGGGATCACCTGAAGATCAGGGCCCCCCGGCCTTCTTTAGTTAGCCTTATAAGGCTAACTAACGAAAATATCAAGACTTATCCTAATCAATCGTTACTAACTAACGAAAATATCAAGACTTATCCTAACCAATCGTTACTAACTAACGAAGGCTGGGGGTGATCCGAAAAATGTATTCAGAAAAAAGATTTTAAAACAAGAAAAGCAGAAACAAAATTCAGAGGAGTTTTTAAAAAAGGAAAAAAAAATTATTCAGATAAAGAATACAATTTACAAGGCAGTTTTACGATATCTTTATTTCGTACAATTCAGATATCTGATGTGGCATTAATATATTCACAGTATTCTAATCTGAATATGCCGTTGGAAGCGTGGAAGCTTTTCAGTAAATTAATGGGATTCAGTTTATTTATTACATAGTAGAAGCGAAAATGGGTAAGTATATATGTATACTCTGTATGTATATATATATATATATATATATATATATATATATATATATATATATATATATATATATATATATATATATATATATATATATATATATATATATATATATATATATATATATATATATATATATGTATACTGTGTATATATATATATATATATATAATAAAATTAACATTAACGAAAGGTGAAGTTTACACTCTACTCTCTGGAAAGAAGACGCGAGTGGTACACAATAATATACATATGGAAAATAATTCGAGGATTTTCTCCCTAGAAACGAAATAGAAACACACTGGAATGAGCGAAGAGGCAGATTTTGTACTGTTCCAGCTGCGGTGGGACAGGGGACCATGAAAACGAGGATGGGAAATACCCTCAGAATAAGAGGCTCAAAACTTTTTAATGCCCTGTCCAAAGAAATGAGGAACCTCCATCACAGCAACCTAAATAATTTCAAGAAGTAGTTGGACAGGTTCCTGTGCATTGTGCAAAGTCCCTGACGAGCAATGCGTGGGAAAGCAATTCCCTCTTCCACTAAATCCGGCAAATGAGGTAGGATGCTGTAGAGGGATATACCTCAAATCGATCCTAGAACGTCGTTGAAAACCTCATAATGCATATATATATAACAATACAATATGAATAATGAATAATGGATGCATTATTTATCACTGCTTATACATATATTCGAATTATTGAATTCGAATTATAATACATATATCCCCCATTTTCAACTGCAGAGGGTTGAAAGAGAGGGATATACCCTTGGTTTATAAACTACACCCAGAGTTCCGAAAAGATTAAGAGTTGGTTTATTTATCACACCCACATCTGAGCAAAAATTGGACGTGTAGTTTATATACCACACCCGGAGCGAAAGGGTTAATTGAAAAAGAAAAACACCAATTCGCTATTTCTAAATTTTAAGTTCAACACCCCCGTCAATCCCACTTTTTCGACAGAATCTTAAAATTTCCGTCGTCAGTCGTTATCCAATTAATAAAGTTCCGAATTTGTTTTTTGCAAATGTTATCATTATTTTATTGTAAGGACTTTTCGATAAATTTCAACAAGCTGTTCCGAAATGTTCTAATCTAAGTTTGCGCTATTCTTATTAAGTTTTATCGCGTTTACTCAGAAAATATTGTATTCTCTGTTGGAAAGTTTTGTTAAACTTGAAATTAATTAACTTTGAACTCGGTGCTACTGTAGTATGCGGTCTACCGTTAAGTTTCTACTGTAGTATGCGGTCTACCGTTCAAAATATTTAAAAGGAATTGAAAATGAATTGAAAGGAATTATAATTTAATTTACACAATTAAGGAATTATTAAAGAAGTTAAACATACTACTACCGCATACTTAACGGTAGACCGCATACTACAGTACGCCCTTGATGATTGGTTAGGTTAAGTCGTGATATTTTCGTTAGTTTTAACGAAAATATCACGATTAACCTAACCAATCGTCAAGAGCGTACAATTAACCTAATAATAAAATAATAAGAAGATAAGAAGCTATAATTAAAAGGTAGACCGCCGAATCGTAGGTAGACCGCCGAATCGTAGGTAGACCGCATACTACAGTAGCACCTTGAACTCTGTATAATTTGAAGAAATTTTTTATTGTGACATTTAGTGATGATTAAATAAATAAATGTATAAATTAAGTGTTGTTTCTTCAAAAATGAGTGATAAAACTATTCCGATGAAAAATGTGCGTTTCGTTTATTAGGTAATTTCGATGTTAATTCGCAGAGAAAAATCTATAGTTACATAAAAAATCTAATTATTTGCTCACTATGCCAATTAGTTAATCTAATTATATACTGTGGTTAATCCATCTTTATGAATTTAACAAAACAAGCAAAACAAAAACGAGATATCAGAAGTGGGATAGGGCCATCGACGAGAATATTGGCATATAAATAATTATTATTTAAAGAAATATAAAGAAAAATATTAGTTTATGAATAACATCATTTTTATTAATATTTGCAACATGCTTTGAAACAACCTACCACTAAGGACAACTCTCTTGTGTATATATATATATATATATATATATATATATATATATAAGCAAACAACCACAAGGAAAAGGAAACACAAAGTCCGAGCGCTTTCGTGATATATTCACATTATCATATATATATAATATATATATATGAATTTCACAATAAAACACTTGAAACTAATAAATGTTAGACACCCACAATAAAAAATGAAAAGCCTCGGAATCGCTTTTTATTTATCTCTCTGGGTGCGTAAAAAACACACACACACACACACACACACACACACACACATATATATATATTATATATATATATATACACGTCTGAGCTCTGTGAAATGAGGAATTGTTGCACGAAACTCGTAAACTTTAAAACTCAAGAGTGAAAAATAAACCGAGTTTATTAAACTCTCGAAAAGAGTGGGAATAGGTAATCCCATTTTGAGATTAAATTAAGCATTACTATGTATGGTATTTGTTATATCAGAAAGAAATATATAAGGTCTCTTACAGTAAGGTAGGTTGATTTTCCGCATTGTTTTAGATATCGACTTTGGACTAGTCGAGATAGTCAGGGCTTAATATGATAATAACTGACAAAAAATTTCAGATCCCTAGCTTTAACCGTTTTTTGAAGAAACCGTTTCAAAAATCGTCAAAAAATCGTACCGAAAAATACCGCATTTTCGCAATTTTCGGCCGAAAAAAACATGCTATTTTCATAAAAAAATCCTGAAAAAAGTTACAATTTTATTGAAAAAAAGTAAAAAAAATGTACAGAGTCAAATAGACACATTTAGATCCCAAGATTATCATAATTTTCACTGTAAGAGCCCTTAGAAGCAAAGGAAGGCCTCATCTGGCGGCTTAGGGCTTTGGCCAGAATGTGTTTGTGCCTTGATTCGAGTCCATAAACAGTATGGGAAGCTTCAGATGTCAGCTTCACGGCCCTTTCAACACACTGAGAATGTGAAGGCAGATCAGGCAGCTCCAGCTTGGTGCCATTCAGCAATGCTTCTTGAAGCTCCTGGTCAGAAAAGTCTTCTGTGAGAGCAGGTTCACAGATGCCACTTTGAGAAAGGTTGATTAGTTCTGACCAGTGGGTAGCTTCAATGTTGATGGCTGTGATCTTCTTCAGCCTCTTCTTGGCTGGCTTCCCACTTCTGAAAGAATAATAATTAATTTATTTTTTATTCCAGTTTAAGATTTAATCCCTATTAGTCTCAGAATTGCTGATTTAATTAACTTAAATTAAAAAAAAAAAACCCGAGTTCTATAAATCCCCATAATCGAATTTTTTTTCAGAAAGAAGGTAAGATTATTTCCATTATCAGAGGGGAGGGGGGAATTGGGATAAGAAAATGTGAAAAAAAATTCGATTATGGGGATTTATAGAACTCGGGCCTTTTTTTTATTAAATAAATCCCCATAATCAAATTTTTTTTTCACATTTTTTAAATTAATAAATGCTTACCTGATGGACAGAATTTTCTTGAGAGCAGCTTCTCTCACTTCCAAGTCATCAGACTTCATCATGGAGTACAGCACATTCTCGGGCAGCAAGGCAAAAGCATTGTACTTCAGGTTCTTGAAAGCAACACCCTGGATTTCTTCAGACTGCTGCTTGATCCTCTGGATCATGTTGAAGATGTACAGCTGCTGATTGTGGAACTTGCTGTCCCTTTTGATCTCAAACCAACTGACTGCATACACTTCCACAATGAACTTGATGGCCTGGTAAAGCTTATCCTGTAGTTCTGGAGGGTAAGCACCTCTGGTCCACAGACACATCAATCTAATTGCCAAAGTCAACCATCTTGCATGGTTTAATGGTCCAATTTTCCAGGCAGCAAATCTTGGGTTGACTTTGCCCCTGGAAATTCCAAGCACATACTCCAAAAGAAGCCTCTGGTCGCTACTGAGATCATTCAGTGTCTCCTCAGCAAATTCCATGTCATCCAGGGGGCCACTGAGTTTGGTGAATTCCACTTGTGGCAGATCTTGGTAGTCAATTTCACAGAGTTTTCCCAGCGGACCAGTGAAAGCAGTGGGACTTTTGGTACTGCCATCAAGATGCTTGAAAACAGCTCTGAAAGGAAGCTCATTCTGATGGAGTGAACAGCCAATGGTGTGCAATTTCCGCTCAATTTTATTTTCCAGAGCTGTTACAAGGCCTCCCTCCCAGCCAGTGTTTGTATTTGTGTTGTCAAGGAGGACAGCTTTCAGGGTATGAACACTGTTAAACTCCTCCAAGACACTAGCAACTTCTTCACCAAGAAGAACTCCAGTCGCACCTTTAATTGGGATGACTCTGTGAGTAAGATATGTTCCACTTTCAGTTCCCGGCTCCTTTGTGAAAGTCAAATGGTGCTCTTGTCCCTTTCCTTTCTTCAGCTTAGTCTCCCCATTTTCATCCTTAACTTCTCTGTACAGCAAAGTGTCCTTGTCAACTTTCCCATCAACCCCAATACAGACTAACTTTTCCAGACCCTCATTGTGCTTTTCATCACTTTTCACTTTCATTCTAGCTTTTTCCCTGTCCATTTTCGATTTATCAACTATTATCTGTTTCACATCAAGGCCAGGCTTAAGCAGGTCCATAGCTTGTAAGTCCAGGAGGAAGGCATTAGCAAGACTTGCCCCGATTGGAAGAAACATCACCCCTGATCAGTTCCATGGCATATCTGGGGGTTTTCAAAAAGCTGTAACCTACACTTGGGTGCCTCCTTGGCTTGAACTCTTCAGCTTCACCACCAGATGGCTGAAATGAAAATAAAAAATAAATTACTAAAGCGAAAATGGGGGAAAATAGGGGAAAAAGTAGGGAAAAATATGGGTAAAAATCGACGAAAATGGGCGGAAATAAGAATAAATTACTTAAACGAAAATGGGGGGAAAAAGTGGGAAAATAGGGGGAAAAATGGGTAAAAATTCAGGTAAAAAGTCGGCGAAAATGGGCGAAAAAAAGAATAAATTACTAAAGCGAAAATGGGGGAAAAAGGGGGGAAATAGGGACAAAAAGTAGGGATAAATTTGGGTAAAAATGGGATAAGATATAAGAAAAAAAATATATTACCTCTCCTGATTCTCCTGAGCTGGATTCAAAAGAAATATCTTGTGAAGGTGTGGAGGCAAAAGTGGCCAAATCCACTTCCTGCTGCTGTTGAATCTGGCTCTGTAATCTTTCTGCTTCAGCTGCAGCCCTCTGGTCTCTCTTCACAGCAGCTTTATCCACAGATCCCAGCTGGAAAGAGCCCTTGGGTCCTATTTTGGCCCTCTGATCTCTCAAGTATTCCCTCTCCTCTACTGGAACCTGAAATATTAAAGTATATTAAATAGCGGATCTAAAATAAGAGATAAAATCCTGAAAAAAAATTGATTATTAATTTCTATTACCAGGGGGGGAAGGAAGATTACAGGAGGAAAATGCGGATATTTTTCAATTACAAGCATTGAATTTCCTTCCATTTAAAAGGCACCTAATCGCACTAAGTTAGGCCAGTTAAAAGTTAAAAAATAATAGCATTACCTTCTTACTGGGAGGACAAGTGCAGATTATGTGCTGTGTTTGACAATTTTCTTTCTTGCACTTCACAGCATTGTCATCACAGGGACGAACAGGTAGCTTACAGGTGCAAGCAGAAATGTCAAAAAGTTTATCCAGCTTTTCCTCCAGATTCTGCTCCTGGACTGTAGAAAGAGATTTCCTGTTTATCTCTTTTGCTTTCTTGAAGCACACTTTATCCACCAATTTCACTACATAATATTCCTCATACAGGGGCAGCCGCGGGTTCACTGCCTGCCAGATCTCAATCACATCCTTTGCTATCATTTTAGCAATATCATAGTCTTTCAAGTCCGGGTGGCTGTTTTGGAGGAAATAACTGTACTGAATAACTTGGCGGAGGGTAGGAGGCTCTGTTTTATCCAAAGGGGAAGGCTGGCCACTGAATTTTTTGGCACTATCACTTCGAGTTAACACTGCAGACTTCCGTTTTTTACCCATTTTTATGAAATATCTGAAAATAAACACAATTAAATGAACGCATCATAAAATAACTTAATTTAATACACATTTTATAGGTAAATATCATTAAAAAATACAAAATAATACACTAATAAACATCTATAATGCATTTACAATAAGTTTCAAGCATCGTTTTGTTAAAAAAGCCGAATTTTAATTGATTATTTTGATGAAATAAGGTCCGATATTTTGTTTGTTTACATTGCGCGAATGCCGCGCGCGCGATTTTACGCGTAAAATTCGACAATTTTACAACTTAAAAATAATTAACAATCCTCAAAAAATACAATCATTTTCACAAATATGAGTTGGTGCAACGTTTTTTATACATTAATACCTTTCTATCTAGACTAGTCTAAGATCACAGTTCCAAAATCAACCTACCCTACTCTTACAGTATTTATTTGCTTATCAAACTGAAGCTCTCCTAGCTGGGATTGGTTAGCAAACATTGAGGAGGGTCAGAATCTGGCACAAAACCAAGGCCAAACTAATACAGCCTATTGCGCTATCTCCTGCATTATTATTATTATTACCAACACCATTAGGAGATGAACCCCCGATCTCAGTGTCATCATTTCGCTAATAGGGAAATGGTGTTACTCGCTGAACTACCAGAGCTGGCGTGGGATCGGTTAGGTTCAGCCATTTCTCTTATTCTTCAAGGTAGATAAAATGTTCTTAACATCATGTATGATAAATAATTAACGAAAAGTCACAAACCGAATACAGACAGGTATCGATCGTCCAGAGAGTAAATCAAAGATGAAGGCACAGATAAAAGGATAGAAATTTTATATATATATATGTATGATGAATAAAACTACGAAGGAAAGGAAACACAGAATGGTGCTCAAGCGCTTTGTCTAATGATATCCTCAGGAACACTGAGGATGTCATTAGACGAAAGCGCTTGAGCACCATTCTGTGTTTCCTTTCCTTCGTGGTTTTATTCATCATAAATATTTTTCACGTGTTACTTTCGTGAAATAATTTTCATATATATATATATATATATATATACAGTGGCGCTCATATGTATTCGTACAGAGGAATATTTCAGTTATCTTTTGTACCATGCATAGGATAGTTACGAAAAGTTTACCATTCGTTTGAAAAAATTTAGTAAATAAAAAAAATGAGTTTAACTCCAACACTTAATGTAAAATCAAAGAATTTGAGGGAAATAAAAAGAGTTAAAATGCAAAAGTTTTCGTACATTTATTTCAAAATTATTTGATACTTTGTGTGCCCATCTTAGGCTTGAAGAATTTAAAAATTTTGTCAGTTGTTGGCTGTTCATTGATTAGAGAATGTTGGCAATTCTCAATTCTAGAATTTTCTCTGTTAATCTTCATGGAAGACGGATGACTGTACAATCCATTAGTAAGCAATGGACCGTTGTAGTAAAGAGTTGTCTACAAATCCTAAGCTCTGTTACTGCTGCGCACGAGTCTGGAGAGAGTTATGGAAGATAGGAGGAGAACTTCAAATTTCATTTACTACGGTTGCTGCACTTATAAAGACAGGGTAATGCTGTGGAACAATCAAAACTCTACCAAGGTATGAACGACCTTGCAAGATTTCAGAACGACTAGACGGATTGAAAGAATGGCTGCTGCGAATCCACGAGTGACTGTAGGTTATATTTGCCAAATATCAAGACTGTCTAAGATCGATGTCCATCCCTCTACTGTACGTCATACATTGAGAAAGAATGGTCGACATGGAAGAGTTGCACGAAGAAAACCTTTGTTACGAAAAGTGCACAAAGAAGCTCGTTTAAAGTATGTCAAGGATCATCAAAATTATGGATTTGCATTCTGGAAGAAAGTTCTCTGGACAGATGGGATCAGAATTGAATTATTTGGGAACAACGAACATTTGCATGTTTGGCGAAAATCAAATGCTGCATTCGAGAAAAAAAAAATCCTTCCTACGGTTAAACATGGTGGTGTAAGTTTGCTTCTTTGGGGATACTTCACTGCTTCTGGTCCAGGAAAGCTTGTTGTCATCAATGGCATCTTGAGTTAGAAGAAATATCAGGAAATTTTGGAAGAAAATGTATTGCCTTCAGTTCGGGAGTTGCGAATGGATCGCAATTGGGTACTGCAACAATATAATGATCCAAAACATAAAAGTAGGAGCACCATGAAATGGCTTCAACAAAAGAATTTCAAGCTTCTCGAGTGACCCAGTCAAAGACGAGATCTCAATTTACTCGAGAACTTATGTTTTGATTTGAAAAAGCTGTTCGCAAGAGAAACTTCGAATTTGAATGAATTGCAATAATTTTCTTTAGAAGAATGCCCTAAAATTTCTACTGAGAGATGTCGAAACCTTGTAGAAAATACCCAAAACGAATCATTGAAATCATTCAAAGAAAAGGTGGACACAAAGTATTAAATAATTTTGTAAGTATGTACGAAAACTTTTGCATTTTAACTTTTTTTACGTTCCTCAAAAATCTTTGTTTTACATGTATTGGAATTAAACTAAATTTTTTATTCGTTAAAATTTTCCTAATGAATGGTACACT
>JAJOZX010000437.1:1265000-1342500 GCA_023014485.1 Bathynomus jamesi
AATTTTATAAGAAAAGAAACTAGTAGATAAAAAGATGGGTAACTCCGCCTTCCTTTAGTAAATAATACGTAATATTACGTACTTTCGAAATTTTTTACATAGTAAAACTCTTGTATCGTATACTATCTTTTACGACCACAAAACGATCTTTAAACATGCACGAAATGGAGTTTATTATTCAGACGCCTTTTCCACAAAATAAGATTTTCTCATAACTTTAAACAGAGTATCGATTAGAAGAGGTTCGCAAACTTCGTTCAGGCGAAGAACCCATTTGATATCCTAAGAAATTTCACGGGCTTCTTTTATTTTTAGGATTCCAAAATGCTTTTGCTTAAAAATTATATTTTAAAAAAAACCTTATCTATTCTAAAGGTATCTATCATAAAATGTCACTCTTTAAACATTTGGTTAAACATTAATTTACCCAAACTTTCTTGTGATTTCAAATGATTAATTTCTAATAAATGCAAAACTTCACTTTTTTTTCACGTGGAGGTCGAAATGTACAGTAGACGAATATTTTAACGCCAAATCAAGCCTAAAATCTTTCGTCAAAAGTTTTACACTTTCTAAGCCGGAAATGTAAGGCAAACTCAAATATTGTTTTTGGTTAATTAAAGCTTCCCGAGGGCAGTGTTGGGCACTAAAGCGTTAATCTGATAACAGTTAATTAACGAAGTTAACTTTTTTTAACGGACTATTAACGGAAGTTAATTTCCATTTATCGTTATCGGACCAGTTAACTTCCGATAACTCGATATTTAGTCTGTTAAAGTCCGTTAACCCGTTAACTGCGAGGAGTCATTCACGGAAGATCACCGCTCCGTGAATGAATTCAAACCGCCATAACTTCAGTCTGCTTCCAGATCTCGCAAGGGGAGGTTGTGCGCTTTTTATTGAAGGTAAGAAGGTTCTTTTAACGTTAGTAAAAGTCCTATAATATTATATATATATTAATACGTATGGAGATACGTATGGTAAAATGTACGGTTGAGAAAAATTAATTTATAGTAATGACTAGGGCGGTCAAAAGTCAATAAAGTCAAATTGTTTCCTATGGGGCACTTTTCACTGAAACGACTGAAAATGCAATAAAAACACCTGTAGGGGTATATTACCAAAGTTAATAGGTCAACCAAATTCAACTTTTACCTGTTAGGTCAAAAAATAGCAATGAGGTAAATAAAGTCAATTTTTTGGAATAAATAATTAAAATAACTAAAAATTGGCATCTTTTTGGTTAACTGGCAACTTCGCTGCTCGTATTTGTCTTATTGAAGATGAAGGAATCATTGTTCAGAAGGCTAAAGAAAGTGTTGCTAATGAAAAACTGCCAAAGCAACTAATGTCAATCAAAATGAATTATAGTTTGATTGCTAGCTTAGTGACTAGGATGGAAGCATCTGATTGCACCATTAGAGAGGCATATGAAACCATTTCTTCTATCAACCTTGGCGAAGATATGTGTTCAGTCAAACAATACATTGAAACAAGACTCAAGACAAATGGTATTTGTGAAATAATTAACCTCAGTAGACCTGAAATCTCACCAACAGTTTATGGTCAGCTTTTGCAATGTCAACCAACAACTGCCGCTGTAGAGAGATCTTTCTCCATGCTTAATAAATTATTAAGTAAGGATCGCAATTTTTTGCCAGAAAATGTCGGCAAATACTTCATAATTTACCACAATTGGTCAACTGATGTAGAAGAGCAAGAATAAGTAATTAAAGTATCGTTTTTATTATTGAAAGTAAAGGCAACTTTATAAGTCAATTTTTCAATTCGTAAGGTCAACTTTCTTAATTTTTTCGGTCAACTTTTGACTGCCCTAGTAATGACTAATGAATAAGTATTTTTACACTGCGTTAGTAAATCTCTAAAAAAGTAGATATAGTATGTAAAATTTGAATAATAGTTTTTATTCACTGATTGTAATATTGTCGTCGAATTAAATAACAATTGCGTATATTACATAGACAAAATATTTTATAGACAAAATAATTCATGGACAAAGTATTTTTATTTTATAGACTAAATAATTCATAGATAAAATATTTTATAGATAAAATAATTACATAGAGAAAAATTACTTCTATTGAAAATTCACAGAAAAAGGTTAAGTAAAATAAAATATTTTATATAACGTAATATTATATTTATATATTATAATATTATTATAATTAATATTATTTTGAATTAGTTTTGCTATTTTGTTTGAATTAATATTTTATTAGTTTAGTTACATATTTTATACGATGATATTTTACTTATTTTAGGTTCTTCTGTATTATCGTCAACTAGACAGCGTTCAGTTCTCTCTTACCAAGCATTCTCTACAACTTTTAAACTTCAAAAAAGTTATTAAGCAAAAAAGTTTCAAAACTTGATAAAAATACAGTTAAATACCTATTTATTGTTGGATTTTGCATAAATAACATTTTCTATGGGTTTTAAAGCTTTTTTCCTTGATTTTTTTAAATGTTAGTAAAGAAATAGTTATCGTTAACGGATTATCGTTAACTTCCGTTAACTTTGTAGTAAAATTATCGGATTATCGTTATCGAAGTTAACTTTTTGGTTAACGGTGCCCACCACTACCCGAGGGGCATAAAAAGATTTCCTGGCTTTAAAATACGACTTTCTGACAAACCACTCAGGATATTTTAAATCCTTAAAAATGTTCCAAATCTTTGAATTTTCTGAGTCCAGCAAATGTGGGCTACAAATCCTGAGTGCTCTCGGAAACATGGAAGAAATAATTGAGCTTTTAACACCATCATCATGATATGAAAAGTAATGAATATACAAATTGCAGTGAGCGGGTTTCCTATAGACAGTGAAATTGGGCTTTCCATTTTTGTTAATGACCAAAACATCTAAAAAAAGGTAATTGTTTGTCGTTTTCCTATTCATATTTAAATTTAATAGAGGGAACAAGATTATTTAATGACTGAAAGAAAGTCTCAAAGTTATTCCAATTGTCAGGCCAAAATGAGAAAATATCATCTACATAACGAAACCAATTAAATTACTGGGACATATTGTTTGTAACAATTCCGACTCATAATGTTCCATGTAAAATGTACTCAGTATTGGGGATAAAGGGGACCCCATTCCCATACCCTGTAAAAATTGCGATTTAGTATATGTAGGAGAAACTGGAAGAAATATTGAAACTCGTATTAAAGAACATAATATGCCTTCAGATGTTGTAATACTAATAATGCAATTTTTTATCACACCAGCCAAAATAATCATGCCATAGATTGGGAATCAAGTAAGTTACTTTATAAATGTAATAATTATGTCAAAGGAAAAATAACAGGATCTGTATATATAGAACAAGTAGATAATTTTAATTTGTGTGAAGGTACTTATAAACTGGACCCCTTAATGAGATTCTTGGTCAAAAAATCCCTTCCGGTGTCGGGTGAACGGGATCTAACCTAGGTGTGAATTTCTTAATGGTCTCTGGCCTTCTAGAATGTTTCTTACCTTTCCTGGATTGTTTCCTTACTCACTTTTGTTCATTCTTTTTTCTATATCCACCCGAAGAGGATGCCAGTGGGCATCGAAACTGTTGTGGAAATAAACTCCGTCTATTAGTAAGGATTTTATTGTCAGATTAATTTCTATTTCACTAATTATTTGCTGGACAGTGGAGTAAACGCTTGCTAACATTGGGTGGTTTTGAAAATATTGAATTTTTAGCGGAGAATAAGGAGAAAAAACTACAAGATTGTAACGCTATCAAAAAAAGGAACGTGAGCTCTGTCAGTGCAGAGAGCCACTCATCAAAAATGTTGAGTAGGTAAAGTTAAATACTTAATTATTAAATTTATAATTTATAAGATTCATAATAGCAATTATAATAAATGGATATTATGTATAACTAGGAAAGATAAATGCTACAAAAATAATGATATGAATGCTAAAAAATGCTACGAAAAATGCTACAAAAATAATGATATAAATGCTAAAAAAAATTCGCCTATAAATATAAAATTTCTAAAAGGCGTAAAAAAATTACTAATTGGTAATACCAAACCCAGTCATTTACTAATAATTAATTTTGTATGCTTTTCAAAAATTTTAGGTTTCTAGGCGAACTTTTTTCCGAAACTGTATGTTACCTGAAACTTAATACTAAACTGCAGCACAAACTTCAAGTGAGTGAAACGTTTGCGAAGTGTCATACTTTTCATAATAAAATTATGAAAACAATTTTCTTTGAAGCAAAAATCCTTTTTTATACAAATAACAAATTGGTAACTAAAATTATAATTAACAAAAGACTGACTCAAAGACCACAGTCTTAACCAGCGGTTCCCAGCCTTTTTTGTGTGGTTACCTAAAACCCAATTCTAATCCAGCTCTCTTACCCTCAATCATTAGATATTATTTTTTATAACTACTCGATTACCCCAATATTCTTTTTATAACTCCTGGATCGCATGTCATTGCCCCACAAAATAGTTGACATTACCCCACTTGGGTAATTTACCCCTAGGTTGGGAACCACTGGTTTTAACAATTTAAACCATGATCTCGACTCGCAGAAACAAAATTCAAGTTTCATACAAATAAAAAATTGGAAATCGAAATTAAAAGTCACAAAAGATCCTAATTCGTAGCGTAGCAAAAATTGCAACACGATCTTAACGATTCTGAATTCCATTTGTTTCTCAATTCAATCTTAAATGTTCAATACAGACAAGAACTGTTGCTATTTCATGGAGTTGTTTAACCTCCTTCGCAACATTTGAGGTCATGTGAGGGAGGAAACCCACAGCTTCACGTAGAATCTGAACCACGGGTCGCTACATTATTTGAACGCAAAGGACGGTCCCCTATGATGTTTCCCATGTACCCCAGAGCTCATGTGGCTTAACTTCGCTGATTGAGGGGAAGCGGTGTTAGATATTAGTAACGATGTATCCCCAGCTGAGGACTGTTCTATGCGAGTCTAAGAAACTGGGAGGGGGTGCAGTGACGAGTCCGCTGCACGTAATGTATTTGGCTTGAACCAGTTTTCCTTTTGAAGGGAACTCATTCTTTCCGGTTAGTGGCGTTACCGCCCGTTTCAGTGGAGTCAGAAGGACGAATGACGTTCAACTGAAAAAGTAAAAGGCCACTGTAAGAGAAACTTGGGGGAACGGGGTTATATCCTCTGCCTCCCTCTTCGTTCGTAACAGGATCGGAAATTGGGTTGGGGTCCCATTTCAGATAAAAAAAATACTCTCCCACAAGTAGCTACAAAATCTCCGACTTGGGTAGTGCGCCCGCCAATGCTATCCTAATAATTTTTCGAGGACTCATATGGCAGTGTGAAATGTTATAGCTATAAATGAGAATGCAAAGAGGGTACTAGTGACCAAGATTTGACGGGACGGACGTTGGACATACTTGACCTGTGCAAAACGAAGTTGTAAAGGAAGGTGATGTTAAATGGAAAGGAATTAAACGTGTGAAATCAGATACAGAAGGAGGAGGAAGAGATGAGAGGGATGTTATTTGTTAATGAAAGATGAGTGCCGTGAACATAGAAAGAAGTATAACTGTGTTTATGGCAGATGTCTGTTTGCTACCTTTAAAATTAAAAGAGTGAAAGTAGCAGTAATAGTAGCATAAGTTCCATGTGAGGATTGATGCATAGAAGAGAAAGATGATTTCTGCTCTTTACTAAATGATGTGGTTGGAAGCATGGAAATTGTAATAGGTGATTTGAATGGGAAAGTGGGCCTGGAGAGAGAGAGAGAGAGAGAGAGAGTTACAAAGAGGTTACCGAGGAGGTACCAATGGCAACGGGTGCCAGGGAAAAATCCCTACACCCTCAAATAGTGTGCAAGATTCGGTCTAACCTTTTCTTGAAATGATCCACAGAGGAACTGTTCACAACTTCTGAAGATAGCCTGTTCCACGTGTCACAGATCTTATACGTAAAGTAATTCCCACACATACTAGTGCTAAACCGCTTCAAATCTAACTTCCAAACATTGTTGCAAGTTGAGTTATCATTTAAACTAAACATGCTTCTAAAATTGACATCGTTGAACCCGTGTTAAGAGCTTGAAAACCTTGATAAGTTGATTGCGCAGCCTCCGAGTTTCCAGCGAAAACAAATTCAAGGCGCGTAAGCGTCGATTGTAGCCTATTTGCCTAACGGAAGGGATTAACTTTGTGGCCCTCGCCTGGACTCGCTCTATCCTGTCAATATCTTTCCTAAGGGTGGGCGACCAGAACTGCACAGTATACTCCAGGTGCGGCCGAACCAAGGAATTGTACAGAGAGTGCACAATCTCCTTGTTCCGAAATCGAAATTGCCTCCTGATATAACCCAACAGCTTCTGGGGTTTCTTTTCCACCTCTACGCACTGCTTGATAAACTTAAGATCGCTGCTAATTAGCACACCCAAGTCATTTTCCAAATCAGTGGCCTCGATATTACTCCCCAACATGGAGTAGTCAGAATTGGGATTGGCGTAGCCAATGTGCATGACCTTGCATTTACCCAATTTAAACGGCATTTGCCATTTTTCGGACCACTCTCCTATCCTACGTAGGTCCGCACGCAGTTGCTCGATTGCTTCAGGCGTTCCAGCATTGGCCCCAAGCCTGGTTTTATCAGCGAATTTGGCGATCGTACTGACGATGCCAACGTCGATATCATTTATGTAAATGATAAACAACAGTGGCCCCGCTAATGATCAAGGCCCAACCCGAGCTAGCCCCTTTAATTACAACCCTCTGCCGCCTATTCTTCAGCCAGTTTCCATTCCAGCTACCTACTTTCACACCGATACCCAGCGCGCGGACTTTGGCCATTAACTGGCGGTGAGGTACCTCTAAGCATGATCGTATTGTGTAAAGTCAAGTGTTTTGTGTAAAAGGACAAACACTCAATGAGGTGGCAACACAATATAGAAGAAGAGTAGAACAAGTCTTTGGGGAGAAAGAAAATAAACAAATGGAGAAACAGAATATGAGGAATGTGTGTAAGGAATGCTAACTTAAGAGACCATCTGATGTACGTTGTTTTGTACGAAATGGAATGAAGAGAAACACGAATGTATGGTGTAACGATCGGGTGAAGAATACACCAAAAGGAAAAAAGACAGTGTTAGTGCAAGATGAGCAAATACACGAAAGATTTCAAGTAGTGTGTTAATGAGCTGATAGATGAAGTAGATAAGCAGGAAACAAAAGGTAATACAGTTGGGTTTGGTGGCATTCGAATTGTGTACAACAGCGAGTGGAAGACATAAAATTAGAGGATGTTGAACGATCAGTATGCAAGTCGAAGAAAGGAAAGGCGGTGTAGGAATTGATAAGATGAGAGAAATGATAAAGTGTGGATGTAGACTAGTGTTTGAATGCAGTGGTGTAGTGCTGTGGGAACGGCGTTCCCTTACTTTTTTTGGTAGACGGAACGGCGTTCCCTCACTATTTCAAATAAATCCGAACTTACAAATCTCTAACGTCATGAAATTTTAATTCCCACCCCTAGAAGAAATATGAGAAAGAATCATTAACTGCTTCGTTTCTTTTAGCTTCGACTGAGGCAATGCTAGCCTATAAAGATCTGGTGAAACAGTCACCACGGCGTACCAGTTGTTAACTTTTTCTTAGTTAATTATTCCAGTTGTTAGCTATTTTTATTGATCGTACTGGATGTCATATATCTAATGACACTGGAATACTGCATCTTCAACCTTGGAATATATCCTAATATCTAGTGCAGTGGTGGCCAACCATTTTTTGATGTGTGCCATTTTTAGGTTAGGTTTAATTCGGATGCACCAAAAAAAATTTGTGAAAAAATTACTCATAAAATATAATATAATATTTACCTTAAATAGAAATATAATGTGAAAAATATTTACCTTAATGAGATTACATCTTAACTGCTTAAATCTTTGATTTTTAATATTTAGTGTTAGAAGTGAAAATTTAGCACATTTCATACTAGACCTCGATGCGCCACTTCAAAGTACTTGATGCGCCACCTTTGGCGCAATGCGCCGCGGTTGGCCACCACTGATTCTAGTGCATATGACCTCAAAATATCCCTGAAATTGGTCAGATTTCAAAAGATTTCCCGGGGGGCTTACAGTGCCCCCGGACCCCCAGCTCGCCGCGCTCGCCATTGTCCCCCCGCATCTGAGTACACTTTCAAAATGCGTTCCCTCACTTCTTTATTTAGCACTACACCACTGTTTGAATGTCTGTGGAAGAGTAAAAAAGTATACGAAAATTGGTGTGTTCCGGGTGACTGGACGAAAACTATGATTGTATCACTGTATAAAAATAGAAGTGGAAGAAGTGAATGTAAATATTGTAGGTTTATAAGTCTTTCAAATATATATGGAAAAGTATACGGAAGAGTGTTAAAAGATGACGTAGAAAACATCACAGATCCTTTGGTTGGAGATGAACAAGGCGACTTTAGAGAAGGAAGTGATCAAGTATTTTCAGTGAGACAGCTAATTCAGACACTAAATGATAGGAAAAAAAGGTTTGTATAGCAGTTATGGATTTGAAGATTGGTAAGGTAATATAACAGCAATAACATGGATTGGTAAATTGAATAGATCTGTCTTCTGACAGGTGTTTAGAGCAGTGTTTCTCATCCAGATTTTCCCCACGACCCCCGTGTCAGGGTCTTAGGTTGGCGCGACCCCTTATCATCTTACAAGGGTAAAGAAATTCACGAAGCGGTTTGTTTCTTTTGTTTTATTGCTCACAAATCACTACTACAGGGATAAACAAACTACGACCCGGGGTGTCGCGACCCACAGTTCAGAAAGACTGGTTTAGAGTGTACAGTGTAGTGTTAGTATTAAGTTGTTGAATGCAGCGAGAAGTTTTCAAGTTGGTTGTAATGCGTGTGTAAGAGTTGAGGGTGAGTTGAATTACTGGTTTAGTATTGATGTTGGAGGAAGACAAGGCTGGGAAAAGTTGACATGGCTGTTAATGCATATATAGATGATGTAATGCAAACGAAACAAGAAAGCTAGAGAGAGAAGTGAACCTGAATTTGGAAAAGAATGAGTGGCAGCTATTGTATCAGAAGTATGCTGATGACGTAGTGTTTCTGGGCAAATAAGGGAATGAATTAAGGACAACGGTGACAAGTTTTGTTGACGTATGTGAAAGGAGAATATTGAAAGTGAATGTAAATGAAAGTGAGGTTCTTTCGTCGAGAGAAAAGGAGAGCTAGCATGTAACATTGTGGTGAATGGAGAAAATATAGAAATTGTGAACAAATTTTATTATTTGAAATGCTTGAATGACAAAATAGATAAAAGTACATTGTAAGTTGAAAGTAGATTAAAGCTAGGCAAGGAAGACATGGGCAGATAAAAGCAGTGGCAAAAAATGTCCAAATGCAGATACAGAAAGATGCTTCCATGAAGGTTTATTGGTGCCAACTCTGATATGTAGATGTGAGACGTTTGTCTGACATGACAGTTTTGCTATCAAACTATCTTTAGGGGTGCATCGTGCCCACCCCTAAAGAGAATGGAAAGTGGGTTCTTAGATAATATATGTACAGTATACGAGGCTCCAATAAACCTTAGCCCCCCTGCCCATGGCCTAAACCATTAGAGATACAGTAAAACTAAACATACCTTACAAAAGAGAATTTAATCCTGCATTCAATGAGAAACAATTAAAACTTGGTGTTCCCGCCATTGGCTTCCAAGACAGCCTGAATTCGCTTTGGGTAGCTTGCCAAAAGTGACGTGAATAGATCTTGATCGTTACGCAAATTTGCTAAAACAGTTTCAATGTGTTGCGTCATTGTATCCTTCGAAAATCGATTTGCTGCACGTTCTTGAAACAAGAGACATTCAACCTTGTCCTTTATAACTGATCCAATGTGTTCACAGACGTTCAGGTCAGGAGAATTTCCTGGCCATTCTTCATTTCCAAAGAAATCGATCTCATGGTTCCGCAACAACTGTTGAGTGGCTAATGCCTTAAAGCAGGGGACCTTATCGTGCAGAAGTGTGACCTGATCGACATCCATAACATTGTTTGGGTTTCTTAGAAAAGGAATGACATGCTGGGATAGAATAATATCACGAAAATACTGTTCCATCCCAACTCTGACCATTTGGCTTCAGCACCCACATGAGCTTCTTTGCAGTGAACAAAACAAACACACCAACACAGTCTGGACTTTTTAATAATTCGCGATAATGTTTAGTCATCGATTTCATCTGGTGTTGTGGCCCACACTCGATCATTTTGGTAGTTAGGCTGACGTGTTACGTAAACAAAAAATTCATCGGAGACAGCTAAATGCATGAAATCATCCACATCCCAATCTTCAAGATAATGGGCAAACCACATTCTGTCATCGATGTTAAGTTGAGTTTTTCTTGGCTTTGGAAGTTCATGCCAAGGCTTTAAACCTTGCCTATGACGGTACAGTCGAATGATCTCACCACTAACGATCTTTCCTCTCAACACTTCGATCTCTCTAGAAAGTTTAGCACAGCTGTTTTTCCGCTTACGCGTACCGCTTTCAATGCTGTCCTTTGTTTCCTGAGAGAGTGGCAAATTTGGGCGCCCAGATTTGGTTGTATCCATTTCACATTCATCCAAAGTTCTATTCCAATTTCTTTGACGAAGTCCTCACTTCTTCGCAACTTTTTGGCAACCCATGAACGTGTTATAAAGGTGGCTCCAGCATCACGAGCTTCCCGAAATGTTATTGCTCGTATGCGATCTATCACACGTTGCCTCTCCGAATCACCAATTAATTGAGAAGCCAATATTATCACTTTATCAACTAGAGTAATTTTAATACCTACAATAAATAAAGAATTTTATATATTTTTATAATCACTAAAAACTATTTCGATATAAGTAAACATGTAAGCTGCAAATGGGGGGGCTAAGTTTTTTGGAACCCCTTATACCCAGACCAAATTCCTTTGATGATTCATAAGGCAATTAAAAAACTTTAACCCACACTTTTATTTCGACAGACACCGAGGTCAGGGGCTAGAACCCCGATTATGCTTCCATGAAGCCAGTTTCTGGTCTCCTCACGAATTATCACAGCGACACTGACCAGAGTAACATTCTATTTACATGAATTTATTTCTACTCAATAAAAAAGCAAAGCAGTCCAGTTTTAAATTAAATTTGAAACTATACATTATAACAGTAATGTATTGTAATACATTGTAATTAAACTACTTGTCACTAAAAAAATACAAAATTAAACGTTAATGCCAACATTGTGTAAACCTTTATGGATGAAATGTATATCTTAAGTAATATGTTCTTTCTGAATAAAGATTATTATTATTATTATTATTATTATTATTAGTAGTAGTAGTAGTAGTAAAACCAAAGAATGTACTCGTATTTATAAGAGAGAACGTTATTCCAATTCAGGCCCGTCGCCACGGGGTTGGGGCAATGGGGACACTGCCCCCCAAATTCATTTACTGCTCCCCCAAGTCAAATAACTATCATCAAAACAAAAGCTGAATGGTTTATGGTTGTGGTTTACAATTCGTCTAATTCAAATTCCTCTCTCTCTCTCTCTCTCTCTCTGTCCTTGAATATCGATCTACCTTGTACCTAACGTTAAGGGAAAAACGTCTCAACTCTCACAAGAAGATGGCATAAACATTATTTTGAATCTGTCGCCGCATTGGTGCTGCAACCTCGTGGCGGTATCGATAGTTATTGTACATAACGTGCTCGACATTCTGAGTAGTGAGTTTGAAATTTAAACTCGTGCCATTGTCCTGTGCCTTTTCATTTGTATCGTTTAAAATAGGTGAGTTATGAAGCCCATTGTATTAGTACAAGTAGAAAAGGGTTCTGTGATGCTAGTAAATGAAGTAAATGAAATTAAGGAAGTTTTTGAGTGAAAGCTAGCACTATTATGACTATTACTAGCAGTCGTTTAATTTATCCTGAATAATTGTGTGTAGCCATAGCTAAAGCTAATAAAACTGTTTTTTGTGTATATATATACATATATATATATATATATATATATATATATATATATATATATATATATATATATACACATATATAGACTATATATATATACAGGGGTTTGACAAAATAATATGAACACCCGCCGATTTCACCGGTTATCTTTACGGACTGCTCAGACACAAAGTAAACTGTCAAATGACTGGCAAACCTATTTAAATGCGTAACAGAGAGTGTATACGTCATGTTATAACCCTCACGTTGTTTTTACAGATCTGAGTGAATTATGAATTAGCAGTTATGAAAGACCTGTCAGACTTCCAAAGAGGGCAAATTGTCGGAGCGCGGATGGCTGGTGCATCGGTGACGAAAACCGCTCAGATGTTCAATGTATCCAGAGGAACTGTCTCTATGGTCATGTCTGCATACAAAACCATGGAAAGACAAGCACCGACAAATGCAATAGTGGACGCAAGAAGAAGCTGTGTGATCGAGACCGCCGGGTGCTAAAGCGCATTGTGACAAAGAACCATAAGACCACAGCTCCAAAAGTGACTGCAGAGCTTAACCAGCATCTTGAAAGCCCGGTATCGACCAGAACTGTACGTCGCGAGCTCCATGGAGCTGGATACCATGGGAGGGTTGCAATTGCCAAACCCTTCCTTTCGCACATCAACATTGAGCGGCGCAGAAAATGGTGTAATGACCATAAGAATTGGTCAATGGGCCGGTGGAAGAATGTAGTCTACTCTGACGAATCCTCCTTTACGCTATTTCCATGTTCCGGTCGAGTTTACGTCTGGAGACAGCCTAAAGATGATTATGACCCCGACTGCCTGACCCCAACCGTTAAGCATGGAGGCGGATCTGTGATGGTTTGGGCAGCAATATCGTGGAATACTCTTGGCCCAGCTGTAGTACTGCATGGTAGGGTTAACCAGGTCCATCCCATGGTCCAAACGCTGTTTCCCAATGGCGGCGCCGTCTTCCAGGATGATAATGCACCAATCCACACCGCTGGGGTCGTTAAAAACTGGTTTGAAGAGCATGTTAGTGAAGTAGAACGCTTGGATTGGCCTCCACAATCCCCGGATCTTAACATTATCGAGCATCTGTGGTGTCAGTTGGAGCAGCAGGTCAGAAGCCGATTCCCACCGCCGGCGTCTTTGGAGGAACTGGAGCAGGGTTTGCTCGAAGAATGGCTCAGGATTCCTCTAGCCACTGTCCAAAAGCTGTATGAATCAATTCCCCGACGCAGTGCAGCTGTTATTGCTGCTAAAGGAGGACCAACTCCATATTAAGAATAAAAACCGCCATTTATCAAGGTGTTCATATTATTTTGTCCAACCCCTGTATGTGTGTGTGTGTGTGTGTGTGTGTGTGTGTGTGTGTGTGTGTGTGTGTGTGTGTGTTGCTCCCCCCCTACATCTATGAATTGCCCCCTATGATTATAGACCTGGCGACGTGCCTGCAATTCCATGCAACCGACCCAGTTATCATAAAAATTTTCCACTAAGTAATTTGTAAAGAATTCCTCGCATGCAATAACATAAAATGGTCGCGTTCAGAACTTAAAGTTCAAACTGGTCATTTCTCTGGCATGGTTTCAGTCGAAAATTGGATTTGGCTCATTTTAAGCAACCGAAAACGTTGTTGGACAAACCTAATGAAGTAAATAAAAACTTTAAAATATTTAAAATTTTAAAGATAATTTTTAACTGATATTATATATATATATATATATATATATATATATATATATATATATATATATATATATAAAATATTCATTATATTATAATCTTCATGCACTCAATCAATGAGTACTGTGTAGGGAAGACCTACACAATACTTTTACTACGGTCGTACGTAACTCAGTAGGTAAAGCCATTTCCCTGTAAACGATGTAAAGAAACGGAGGTCTGAAGTTCGACTCCCAATAATAATAATCAGTCATTGGAGAAGGGGGTGTCAGAAACTGGCACGACGCTCAGGCCAACTAATGCGCCCATTAAACTAACTCCAGGATTTTTATTACCAGCACTATCAGGAGTGGAACCCCCAGACCCCAGTGTCTGCCAAACGGTGTTACCGATGGCTTCGACTCCTGATGGTGCTTGTAATTATAATCTCGGAGTTACCACAATGGCCGCATTCGTCTAACCTGAAGACTGAAACAGCTTATGGCCCTGCTTACTTATTATTATTATTTTTTTATTATTATTAGAACCCTATTTCCATCACTTCGTAGATAATCCTTCTATCAGCCGCAGCCGCTTTTTTTTAAATACAATTTTCCATCCGAGTTTCACACAAATTGGTGGAATTTCTTCAACCTGTAGAATTAATACAGCTTTTTTTTTGTCAACAAATTTCGTCCATTTGAAATTTTAATTAATCATAAACTTACTTTGGAGTTAGTCATAATCCAATTACCCCATGATGTCTAACTGAATTTCCTGAAATTTTATTTTTATGTAAAAATTTCTTTATATTTTTATACAAAAATTTCTTTATTAATCCTAACTTAACTTCCATATGTTCAGTTATGCGCATTACACATAAAGAAACAAATATATAAAATTTCTTTACACTTACCGGTTTCGAAACGATGCTACTGTGAGATTTTATGCAACGTACAGTCTTCTCTTAAGCCATTGGGAATTATTAACTATTTTAACAATTAAACTGGGTATTTATAGTTTTGTTGTACATTGCAATTTTGTTAAGCAATATATTGGGTAAACAATTTTATAGTTGTATTTAAAAATTATATTCAAAGGAAATATAGTTTTTAAACTAAAACAACTGATACTAATTCTCGTTGAACAGATTATTTGTAGGGTCACGTTGGCCAGTTGGCCATGGCCCAAAGAGGGTTAAATCTGAATTTGTAAATGTTTAACAAAAATACAATTATATGCATTTAATTTCCTTTATGCAATTAATGCACAGATTATAAAACAGACAATAATAGGCATATGAAGTGCTCCCTATACCAATGCAGCGATTCTTTAAATTTATTTATTTTTTATTTACTTAGTCATTCATTTGTTTTGGTTTAGGTTTTTTTGTGTGTGTGACAGATAAATAACGAAGTTAAAAATCATAAATTTCATAAATTTTAAATTTAAATTTTCGTCTTAAAATTGCTACTTTATAATTAGTTAATATAGAATTATAGAATTATATTAGAGTTAATATAGAATATAAATTTTCATTTTATGTAAAAAGTATTTATTATAGTTTATTGTACTTAAGACTGAGAAAAATAGCTTAAAGCCTTAGAATAAAAGCATTCAAAGCATTTATTTTTTTGCTTTCATACGCGTGCATTCATTGCATTAACTTAGGTTAGATTAGTTTTGGCTAGGTTCAATTAGGTTAAATTAAGTTTCGATGGTCTTGTCTTTCGAAAATTTGGTCATTCGATGATTTCCCATTTCCAGAATTTCGGAAATAGATAAGACTTTCCAACATGATACATATAAAATAAAATTAGTTAACCCTTTTAGGACGACTGGCACAAATTGGTAGCGTTTCAAATACACACATTCATAACTTAAAATACAAAAAATATCGGCCTTTAAGCGTTAATCTGCGTATCTTGATAATACCTTTTGTTAGTGTTCATACTTTTAGTGTAAAATAAAGCCTGTAATAAATGTCTATTGTCGCTTGTTTATGAAAGCAAGTTTATATTTTAAGTTCGGTGAATATTATGAATCATGAGTTGAATTTAGGAAGGAAAAACGCAGTAAGAAATTGATTTATTACAATCTCAAGCTTTTGCTTTATACAGGGTGTATATAAAGTAACGCGAGTGAAGTGACAAATCTGATTTGAATGCGATACGCAGTGCAAGAGCCTGTATAGAGAGGTTGATGATGAACATTTTCAACACCTCTTATAAACCTTACTATGGACTATACAGTTGTTATAAAGTACATGTAATAAATATTACTCGTCCATGTTCAATAGCGTTAATATAATTCAAATTGGATTTATCTCTTCACTTGCGTTACTTTATCTGGTGCTAAGGGCGAAGACCTTAAAAGTATAGGCGAAAAGCTTTTCTCTTCAAATGAATTAATTTCTTATGAGTTTATTCCCTTATATTTTAATTTTATGGTTCTAAAAATTTGAGGGGATTATGAAGGTCATTTCCTCGCAAAAGTTAGTCGATCTTAATTTTAAGGGGTTTTGGCATTAGCTTAACTTTTTTTTCTATTTTAATGAAAATAATCACAATACAAAATGAAAAATGAATGCACCTATTTATTTTTCTTTGTCAATGCAGCTACACAATGTATTACATTGTAACAGTGCAGCTTATTTTTTCATTTTCCTTTGGAAGTAAAAGGGATCTTTTCCGTTTCATGTACTGTTTCCGATTTTTTTGAAAATAAGATATTTAGTGTAGATTTTTACGCTGATTTAAAAAATGTAAGTTTTTTTTTTGGAGAAATGAGCGGTTCAAAAGTTATGTTTGTTATCGTAATTTTGTATTAGGTCAAAAACTATAACAATACAACTGAAAACTAATACACTTTTGACTCACCCTGTACTTTAAAATAATAAAAAAATAATTTATCGAATTTACCGAACTATACGCCCTTGATGATTGGTTAGGTTAAGTCGTGATATTTTCGTTAGTTTTAAGAAAATATCACAACTTAACCTAACCAATCGTCAAGTGCATACAGTTGACCTAACCGGGCATTCAGTTGACCTAACCGGGTATTCAGTTAACTTAACCTGGACATGCTCGAGTTCTTTGCAGCCCCCAGTTGGAAGACCTTCAACCATCCATCCATCATTTTACAGCTATACAGCTAGACGGTCCGCCTCCACACTGGGGTTTGATAATGCGCGAGTTCTTGAACACCGCTTTTCCAGGAAGATGGATTGGGCTCGACGGGCCGGTGCCATGATCTTCACGATCCTCGATATCACGCCCCTGGACTTCTTCCTATGGGGATAGGTAAAGTATTATGCGTACCATACTCCCGTTACTGACATTAACACTTCGTGCAGGGATTTACGATGCCATGAACAGTGTCACGAGAGATATGCTAGCGAACACATGTAACCGTTAGTTACACGTGTAACTAACGGTGCACACGTTGAGATTTAATGAGAACCGTAATAAACTTGATTCGTTATGCAACAACACGCAAAACAAAGCATTACAGCTTCTTCTTTAGATTTCATGTAATTATTAAGGTTTATAATTGGGAAAGGACTTTGTGTGCATCCTTTGTTCAAATCATATTTACGAAGAAAATACTACCCAGGTAAATTAAATACGGAGAAAGTGAATATAAAAAAGCTCTCATAAATTGGATCCCTTTCATAAAAATAAAAATAAATTTCATTATAAAACGTGGTTTATATGAATATAATTTTTTTTTTTTTTTTAATATTTTCTGAAATAATTTAATCTCATAAAAATATAAATCCTTCAGAGTATAAAATTTAATTTTTAATAAAGCTTTTTATGAGAAGGTTTTAAAGAAATTATAGATTTTATTATTAGTTTTTGAAGCCTTGCGCGGCGAAGCACTTTAGTTTCGTTTTCAAATGATTATAAGTTTAGAAGCCATCAAAAGCTTTTATATCATGATTTTTTGGCGGTATTTCTTTCTGATTTGCGGTTTTATTATTATCACACACACACACACACACACACACACACACACACACACACACACACATATATATATATATATATATATATACACACACACACACACACACAGAGGGTTGACAAAAGTAAATGGACATAATAATTGTCCTCAAGAACAAATGGCAAAACTCATCAAATAAATGCCAGAACGTGTGTCAGCTTTACATAGTTGAAAGGGGAAGGCAACATGATTATAAAGTCCTGGAGTGGTTTTATAAATAAATAGCTTTTAAATTATTCCAAATAGAACAAAATAGCACATATCATTAAAATCTATGACTATTAAAATTTTTTTCATAGTTCATACCCGCACTTTACGCTTGGACATATCCGTTACATAGCACACCCGCACAATGCAGCGTTCGATTCTGTTCTGTTGTTTTTTGTTGCAGACAGATGCGCCCGACATAACCCCTCTATGGCTTCAACTGAAATTTCGGCGGTAAAGGGTTAAAAGTTATTTATTTTGTAAAACTCCACCCGGACTTTATAACAACCCTGTAATTACAGTGTATGTTTATTAATTCGATATATCTGTTATTATTTATTGAAGTTTATTATCAAATCAAAAACTATGGAAGAAACGATGGTGTCTATTTACTTTTGTCAACCATATATATATATATGGTAGACGCAGTGAAAAACGAACCAGAGCGAAAGAAACCAGTTTTTTAAATCAGTTTTATTGTATTTCAGTTTATTATCACAAACGCGTTTCGAGCAATTTCTTAATCCACCATTAGAGACTCCGCAGTTCAAATTAATATTATATAACAGTATATATACACTGTACATTGTAAATTTGGGGAATTCCATGAACTCTCAAAGAGCGTATATATAAAGAACTAAAGTGAGCGAGCTCATTTCACTCTCCATTAATAACAAATAAAACTTCCCGAAAGAGTGTACTGAAATTTATCTTCGAATTAAAGCAACTCACGAAAGTAGGACAGTCCACTCCTAATTCAACAAAAAATAACTCGCTGCTCTTGTGTGCAAGGGGTTAATTTAATCGAAGCGGGTGGCGCCATCTGTTGGAAGAAATGACAATTAAATTCCATTTCAGTTTGTTTTCATTAACCGAGTATAATTACATGCATGTTATTTTTATGTTAATGAAGAACAGCATACTGACAGCAACCTCAGTTTTAAGATTAAATACAAAAGAAGAAAACTTGGCACTTATTCTCCCCCCCGCAATTTCTTTTTTCTGGTTATGTCAACTGTACGCCATTGACAGTTGGTTAGGTTAAGTCATGATATTTTCGTTAAAATATTAAAATGGGGGGGCAAAAGGAATAAGTGGAATATTTTGACGAAAATATGACCTAACCAATTGTCAATGGGGTACAGTTGACTTAACCGGGAGAAAAGAAATTGCGGGGGGAAAAGGAATAAGTGCCGAAAACTCGCCTTACTTTGGTGGGATTCGAATCGATGAAGATTAGAATTTTGTTAACCACCATGTTACTCACTTGGCCACGAAACGTTGATGTGTGATGAGTTTTAGTATGTATAATTTTACACGTTTAAATTCCCCATTGTGGTGGGACTAATCAAGTGCGGTGTGGTTAGGGAGTCCGAGCCTAGGATACCTTAGCCCCATTCATTATGGGTGGGTTGACCGGCCCGCCTCAACCTCGTGGAATTAAATTGTGCGAACAACTTGCGAGCTCTGGAATTTGAACCAGCGACTGATGAGCAACGAACCAACCCCGACAGAGCGCTCTAACCACTAAATCACGAGACGCTTAACTATCTGATTAAATGTACTAAAACATTTAGGTTGAATATTTCCTCAGTCTTTGATCTTAAATTGGACTTTTACAATTGATTTTTTTAATATTCATAATTATTACAGAAATAACTGTTTAAGGCGCTTTGGATGGGGCAGTCGTTCCCAACCTTTTTTTTGTATGGCTACCCAAAACCAAATTCTAATCCAGCTCCATTACTCTAATCATTAGAAGTTATTTTTTATAACTTCTGGATTATCACAATATTATTTTTCATAACTTCTGGATCATATTTCATTATCCCACAAATAATTGTCATTACGCCAGTGGGGTAATTTATCCCGAGGTTGAAAGTCCTATTATTATTATTAAATATATATTTTTAGCTTTTACAAGAAAAAATCTGACAAACTTTTTAATTAATACATTTAACAAACTTTTTACTTAACAAACTTTTCAATTATATATTTAATTATATTTCAGCTTTTAAAAGAAAAAATATAACAACATTTTAAAAGCCTAAATTATATTTAATATTTGAACGAACGCACGATGCACTTAAAGTCACGCGTACATTATTTTCTAAAGAAAGTAATAAATTGTTATCGTTTCGAAGCTTAACATTTTTACGCACGGGACCCTTCACCCGGTGGCTACACCCTATGTGCACGGGACGTGTGAGCTGAGTCGCTGGCGCCGCGCGACATATCTCTATACATTTTCATTTTATAACGCTGTTTCTTTAATTGTACATTTAATTGTTTGATATTTATATTTGTGTATATGCGCAAGCGTAAGTTTTCCAGATAACGCAATATGCGTCATCTGTTCGCTAAAGTGTTAATATCCTCTCTAGGACAAGTACGGAAATTGATTCTGTTAATATTACATATACACTCGCAGAAACTTACAGTGTATAAGACAATTTCTATTGTTTCTTAAGATATATTTTAAAAAAATCATCCACGATTACATATTGATGGTGAAAGTCGCCAAACTTATTTTTTCTTTTTAGATTTTGGGAATTTTCTTCTGTAATTCGTGGTAATACATTTTTTCCCATTATCTACTTTCTCATCGTAACAATTATGTTTGAAACGTTCGTAAATGTTTCTTATATCAGACGTTATTCTGGCTTTCACTCTGTTTGTAATTGGTGTTTTCACACTTACGAGATTTGGCAATATCAATATCAACACGTAATAGATCGTTTTCTAAATATGGCTTATAAAACACTAGAATTAATCTTATGTCTATTGTTATAATATATAATATTATATATTATATATTATTATATTAAATAATATTAATTTGAATTGTGGAGTCTCAGAAGATGGACAAAAAACTTGCTCGAAACGTGATCCCATTTCATAAAATACGAAGACATTTCTTTGGATTTGGAAAACTGTATTATTGAAAGATTCTTGATACTTTAATTAATGAGAAATTTAAATAATTGCGTGTTTTTATACAAATGTTTATATTTCCCGAAACTCATTATTAATATTTTAAAATCTACCAATAATTTTTAAGTATAAGAAAATGACAATGGCGACACCGCAAATATCGCTACATGGACTTTCGTGCCGCGGTGAGCTGGGTGTGTATTCTAAAGATTGTCACGGTTTAGTAAGGTAGCCAAGAACACACACACACACACACACACACACATACACTTATATCTATCAATATAACGTTTTCAGTATTAGCTGGTGAGGAAGGGAGATTCACTAAGGATAGATATTATTTTACCTAACACTTCCTTTCAGAAAAGGTAAATAAAAGAGATTTGCTTCTGAAATTATAATTTTTTTTGTATATTACTCATCTTATTTTATTATGGAAATCGAACTCTCAGCAAAAAATTCATATTAGAATATCAACATTTATGATGAGCTTCTCTTTTATTTTGATGAAAATTGGCAATGATTTTGTGATGTGAAGCAACTCCAAGTTCAAGATTATGAGAGCGGGTATCGGAACAAAGTCGATCTGCACAATGTCGACATGAATAATGTCGATGCTAAAATTTTAGTTCAAATTAGGTCAGGTTAGGTTAAATTGGGTTGTTAGGTTATATTATGCCCGGTTAGGTTACGTTAAGTAAGGGTAGATCTAGTTACGTTAGGTTAGGTCTGTCATTTTCACTGAAAATGTGAAATGTAGTTTGAAATCTGAAATCTATATACTTGCCTAAGGTCGAATGTCGACATTAGGAATTCAATTTTGTTGATGTAACTCGAAAGTCGGTCATTTACACTAACTCCCCAAGAAATTACATCTCCATACATAGATAAAATCTTAACAAATAATTAAAATAATTTTTTTCTATTTAAAGTTTATGAAATACAGTATATGCTTTCAAACATTATTGGGAAAAAAAGGATAATTGAAGGTGGGGGGGGGAATTGCTTGAAAACATGTTTCCAACCCCATTGTCGCTTTTCGAAAGCGCACTTTTTAAAACTTATCTATTTTTCGTGTTTTAATTGTACGCGATTGCTGAATATTTAATACTTTGCTTATTTAACTACATAAAACGCTCGCTACACTGTAATCAAGAACGTTTTCATTTAAATTTTTTTTTTTTTTCATAATTTGCATTTTAACGCTTCAAGTGATATAGGGCTTTTAACCTTGATCTAATAGGTTCCAGTTTTGGAGATAACTGTTTGGAATAAAGGGTCAAAAGGAGAGCTAGTAAGTTTCCTGTTAGTGTCTATGCGGTCTGCAATTTGGGACCTAAATCTGAAAGGAACTTTTCCGTAAACTATTTTGTCTGTAATAAGGAACCAAACGGTTTTAAGTTTTCGTATCGTACGGAACTTTACTGCCAACAACATTTCTGTTCTGTCAACATTTCTGCCAACATTTCTGGAAAAAAGTTCGATTAGAAACAATTTCTATAACACCTAAAACTACTCACTAATTGGCAATATTTTGTTTTTTATATGCTTTATTATTTTGGGTGACAGTAATAATTTTCAAGAAAAAACCTGGTACAGTAGTTACTAATTAGTATTTTTTGTTTTTTTTAGAATTTTTACGTTTCTCAGTGAATATTTTTCCGAAACTGTATACATTCACAGTAAAATGGCGTTTCCAGTACTGTCTATCGTCCAGTTCTATCTTTGCCAGAGAATGATTAATTTGGTGGAGAAAAAATATATACTTCCTTCATTAAGCATTGTTGAGGAAATTTAAATATTGGTTTCCGCTCATTTGGTTGTCGGACGCATCTTTACGACAAGAGTAACCAAAATAGTGAGGGGAAAAAAAATATATATAATAGTAAGTCCTTTATTTACGCAGTTTCATGGAAATCATTGTTTATATCGAAATCGTGTAAATCGAATTCTATTTTCCCATAGACATAATGTATTATAGGGGTAACCGTGTTCAGCTCAAGAATATTTGACACCAAAAATTAAACTGTATGTCTGTGTACAAGAATTATATAAAACGTAATGCTTATTATACACGTACATTAATATGGAATATAAAATACATTATGTATTCATAAAAAATCTCAGGGGACCATTCGGAGTTCTATCCCATATATATATATATATATATATATATATATATATATATATATATATATATATATATATATATACATATATATATAGCTGGTTACGAATCCATCGATCCTGGGTTAAAGTTCCGTCGCGTACAGGCGTCGCGCAGCTCACCCAGCTGTTCATTCTTCCTTTAGTTGGTAGATGAATGGGTACAAGGAAAAAGACAAATGTAGAGAGATGCTGCGAAGGGATCGAACACAGGCTGATCTTGAACATTTGTTAAAAAAAGACGAAATAGATACACAGACAGACAGACATATAGACAAAGAGAGAGACATACAGGCAGACAGAGTGTTTAGTAAGTATGAAAATGAGAGATTTTAGTATACAGTCCTGGAGAACGTACTTAAAATAATGGTCACATTATACTATAAAATAAATATTACTCATAAAATATTCTAATTCTAATTATAAAGAAACACAATCAAAATATTTTCCATAAAATTTATGCCTGTAATATTTTTAACATTTTTCATTAACTCTAAACTGAGTTCAGATATCGTATCGTTTAATAACATGGAATATGATTGAAGGCATTATTTTTATAGTATAAAAAATTAGCAATAAACTCATTTAAGAACGGGATTTGATCCCCGTTTTGTGTTCATTTTATATCATAGACCTAATCATCATTAATTAAGATTATAAAATCGTAAATCTTTAATGCCTTTCATGATGAAGAGCGTCTAATCATTATCCTTCAATGTAAGATTAATTTTATTATTATTTTTAATCATATTAGACGTCTTTTATCATTTAAACCAGTGGTTCCCAACCTTTTTTTTGTATGGTTACCCAAAACCCAATTCTAATCCAGCTCCATTACCCCCAATTATTACATGTTATTTTTTATAACTTCTCGATTATCACAATATTATTTCTTATAACTTCTGGATCGCGTGTCATTACCCCACAAAATAGTTGTCATTACCATTGTGGGGTAATATATCCATAAGTTGGGAACCACTGGTTTAAATTTTCTGATAAATTCAATTGTATGATTAATTCTAAAAAGAATAAAAAAATCTCCAGTTGGGGTTTCCAAACTATTAATAATTAATCAACCAGGAGGGACAGAGACTGGCACAGCGTTCAAGCCAGAAGAATGTCGCCTATTTTGTTAACTTCTCAATTAATATTTCATTAGCACCATCAGGAGTTGAAACCCCGACGTCAGTGTCTTCACTTCGCTAGTAGGTAAACTGTGTTATCTACTGAATTAAGGGCGCTCTCTCCAAAACATAATTACAGAGTGGCCAGAAAGTCCCTTTGCAATGAAATTACAGCATATCTGTATGTTGTCCTGGTTTTCATGCAAAGGGACTTTATGGCCATCCTGTACACTGAAAAAAATTGTTTCTGTCACAAGCCTATATTAACCAAATCAGCAGATGCATCCAGTTTCAAAACTGAGCTTGTAGGTTATTTAAACTAAAGAACTGTAACTAGTCATGAAACATAAGTAGTTAATTTGCACCTAGTGTTGGGACGAACCCATCAGTTGTCGATACAAAATAATTAGATTTATTTAATTTTCCTGAAACATCTCAAATTACTAATTCTACTTTTAACTTAGTGACTAACTTCATTTTGTAGTTAATTGGTAGATAGACTATAAATTTTGAAAAGCGAAATGAATCATATGGCTAATGGCGCATTTCATAGTGATGCTACATTAAATATAGTTCCATATTCATGTTAACTACTACACAGACTATTAAAGAATCTAATATAACAAATGTGAAAAGAGAAATATACCACTTATCCGAGACAAGTGCTATAATTGTCATTCATTGTATAAATGTGGGACACCAAATTTACACAATGATGTTTGTTAATGAATAATTTATATTTTTAGCCGGAATGAACAAACTATTTTAATATGTAAGGAAACTGTAAAAGTTATAAATTAATTGAAAAACTTTTAGAAGAAATGAACGAGTTAGTATATCAAACATAAGAAGTGCCAAATTACCTTAAATTAGCACATTAATTTGTTATTTGGTGACATTTGTATTATATATTTTTTATAATACAGTAGAAGAGTATATTATTTATATATATATATATATATATATATTATATATATTTCATATGTATACACATGGTCGTATTACTTTTGTGAAATACGTTTAGTGACACGCTTCAGGCAATCCTTATATGAGCACACAATTTTTTTCGAGTGGCATTCGCGGAGATCGCGCGCTTCAGGCATTGCTTCGAAGTTTCCATCTCCCACCTCAGACAAAGCTCTTTTTGTTTTTTGGACTAGACGTTACACCATACCCCTCGAGGAATCCAGCTCAAGCTACCTCCCTCATTCTGGGCTGGCACGCATCTAAGATGCCACATCATTTAGCAGGTTTCCATTTGGCCATATTCATTCCTTGAACTTAAATAACTCAAACTTCATTCAATCGCGCAATTTTATTTTTCGTTAATCATTTAATTTACCATTGTGCATTTTTTTCCTATTGTAATCAATGTCATTCTCAGCCATTCATGCACTCTTATTAATAAACAAGTAATCAAGCATTATGACGTTATTCAGTGTGAGAATTACCTATTTTGTTTCATTAAATTAAACTAAAACTCAAGAAGATTATTAATCTCCTTTATTAATGTCATTTATTAGCTTTGATCAAAAGATCAAATTGGTGACCCCTCAATCAAGCAAACAACTTTTTAACTAATCTAATTACATTAATTATAAGGACTACAGTCATTAGACCACTATATTATACGTAAAGGTAGTCATATGCATTGCATTTCCTCAACAAGATAGGTGGTTGGTAATATGCCAGTAAACTTTAGTTACTAGTCATTTCACTATTATTATATTGATACTAATAGTCAGATTACTCGTGTGAAATATGTGAGGGTAGTCAGATACATTATTTTTCATTACTAATCAAAAGCACTTGACAGATATTATCAAAAAAGTTGAATGACTTTCTTCATTGGTTTGTGATCTTGTTCAGTTGACTAGTTTCACATAATAACTCCACTTAACTCATAAATTGACCATTTCAACACGAAAAAAATTACATAGTGAATCGACTAATGATTTTGTGACATTTTTCTGTAAAAGTAGGTAAATAACAAGAAGCATAGTAACTCAATTAACCCTTATAAAACGACTACAAAATTGACCCAAAACATTTTCCCTGTGTATTCTACGTATGAATCTTTGAATAAGAACACTGCAACAGCGATCCGTAATTCTAGTAAATGCACGAAAACACTATTCAGCTTCCATTCTAGGGACGGAGAACATATGTTATGTGAGATAAAGAGGAAACGTTGCAGGCAAAATCCTTGCGGAGACATTAGGTTTAATGGACGCAAAAACATTTAGAATACGAAAAGTGTTATGCGTTAATGAGTGCGGCATAAGGAGAAGATTTCATTTAAAAGTAAGGA
This sequence comes from Bathynomus jamesi, assembly GCA_023014485.1. Taxonomy (NCBI): domain Eukaryota; kingdom Metazoa; phylum Arthropoda; class Malacostraca; order Isopoda; family Cirolanidae; genus Bathynomus; species Bathynomus jamesi. Next base: position 1,291,412 of record JAJOZX010000437.1, read on the forward strand.
ATGAGCGAGATTAATGAAGGAAAAATAAAAGCACTCAGATAATGATAATATAAATACAATTTATTAATTTAACTTAGACGAAAAATTATAAAAACAACATTCATGACTGCAATGAAGACGAGTCTTTATATATATATATATATATATATATATATATAATACACACCCGCAAGAAAAGGAAAACGATTCCAAGGCATTTTCTTTATTTCCATGTGCACATGGATAATTTTCATTTATTAATTCACTATATATATATATATATGTGTGTGTGTGTGGGTGTGTGTGTGTGTGTGTGTGTGTGCTCGTGCAAACGAAGGCGGATTTGTTGCTACTGAATTTGATCTTTATCAGAAGAAAGCAGAGGAGAATGGTAGTTGTGAACATTTTTATTTCTTTGTGACGTTCTGAGAAAGGTAAAATTGAGTTAAAAATGGTGTCTTCTTTGTATCTCTTCTCCTTTCAAGATCAATTACTAACTTCCTTACAAAAGCAAGGACGCTTCCCCTTTGAAGGTTTTACCTTTTAGACGACAATCTTAAACTTGTTTATATGGATGCTTTCAAATTAGGTTATATATTCCACTATAAAGATTCCCTTCCTACATCGAAGCGCTCTAAAGGCATTTATTTGTTTACTTGTCCTGCTTATATTTGGGGAAAATATGTTGGGCATACAGAGCGTTTATTAAAAATGTTCCGTAATGCTCATAATTACAGGGTGTCTCAAAAAAGATGTAAGTCAATTACCGAATTCGTATGATACTAAATTGTAAAGAACGTTCCCCTTTTACAGACCACCCAAAAATGTAAATGTGAAATGAATTACGAACATTTTAAAAAAATTTAGATTATCAGGATGAAAAAGAGTCGCTTTTAATCATAACGTCTTTAGTTATCAAACAATTATCTCATCCTTATTATCTTCTTTAGTTATTAAACAATTATATTTATTATCTTCCTTAGTTATCAAACAAATGTCTTTTCCTTAACTATACCCTTAAAAACTAACGAATTAACTTGCTCAAAACAATTTCATTCTAACATTGTTTAATTTTTTATTTGTCACAATTCAGGATAAGATTTTATAATAATTATAATTAATGCATTCGACAAAATCCTGCTTAAACTGAGATACAAGAACGTCATTTCCTAACCGAAATATTAATTAGAAAACAAGAACATTAGTTAAAATGACATAATAAAAGGGAATACATTTTCTGAAATAAGTTCGCCTAGAAACATAAAATTTCTATAAATCATAAAAAATTACTAATTGGTAATATTATCTTTATTTCTGAATATCTTATTCCTTTTGGTGACAGTAATAAAGTTTCGAAAATGAAACCCAGTCATTTTTGTTTATTAGAAATTTTAAATTCCTAGGCGAACTTTTTTCCGACATTTTATGTCCTTTTTATTATTATATCAGCTGCATTATAATTAATGTTCTCGGTATTTTAATTAATATTACGTTTATCAAGTAGTGTTCTTTTATTTCAATGTAAGAGAAAAATTTCTGATAGGGGCTGGTGGAGTCCCCAGACCCTACCCTGGCTATTCCTTTATATACAATGAGATAACAAAAGCCCTGGATACATGAAAATGCTAATGTATTGAATCTTTATGATATTTTGTATCTTTATTTATGAAAATTGTTGCTGCTAGTTGACAGTCAACCATTTAGAATCCCCAAGATCGCAACTTTAAAATATACCTCATTTTGGAGGGGCATAAGAAAAGAGAATGGGTATTCTGGAGGAGGTTCTCAGCTAACATAACTTCACGATATAATATTCATTTTATAACAAACAAACTCTTCGCAATCGTCAGGTATTTGTGACGTATGCAAAGAGAACAACGTCGCAATAACTAAATAACTTTAAAATATACCTCATTTTGGAGGGGCATGAGAACAGAGAATGGGTATTCTGGAGGAGGTTCTCAGCTAACATAACTTCACGATATAATATTCACAACAGTCAGGTATTTGTGACGTATGCAAAGAGAACAGCGTCGCAATAACTAAATAGAAATTCGTGTTATTTTTAATGAATAAAATGGTTTTATATTAAACTGATAATTTAGTTTTTAATATCATTCCTTTTCTTTTCTTTTTTAATTATAAAATAAATACAATTTCACAATTTCACAATTTCACAATTTCACAATAATTTTAGCATGAAAAATAATTGTGAAATGGGACTATTTATTTTATTTTATTTAACCCTTAATCTTTAGGCTTTACTGGGCTCTCGAGAGTTTTTTAAGGATGAATAACAGCTGTAATAAGGAAAAGGTGTATGAATATTAATTAGGAAATGCGCACGTTTTTTGACATATAAAATATGGTTATCTAAAAGCGCTTGAAGCCGACTATGATATCGACGGAAAGACTGTGCATTTTGTAACTCATAGTTGTCTTTAGCTTATTCTGAGTTTTATTCGCTGTTCAATATAATGAACATGTAATTTGAAACGAATTAATGCCATTCTTTAATCGAAGCGCTATCAAAGCGTACCTGTATCGAGTCACACCACGCTCGTATAAAATTTCATACGCTTTCAAGGAAAACAGTCGTTCCATAAATTTACAAAAATACCTTAGCCACCAAAAATTTGAGCTTCCCATCCTAAACCATTGAGTGGCTCGTGAACTTAAAGTAAATGTTAAGATCTTACTGGCTTAAAAGTTTCCGTTCAAAATCTTTTGAATTAAATTATTTAGACGTTATAATGTGACCTGGACGGACTAGATATAGGTAGGCTTTGGCGTTATCACTCTTTATATGCTCCTTTACTCTGCTCGACGTTTGAACTATTTACCTGCGTTTGGAGACAAAATGAAAAACACTTGCACTTGGATCGGTTTCATTCAAAACAAGTTGGTCAGTGGATTGATAGAAATCTTTAATAGGATACTATTATTTACAGTATTTTTACGTTTTATTTATTTGTTCAGGCTGTTCTACTGAATATTATATTCGGTTGAATTATGTTGATCAGATAAAATTTGATTAGGGTTGCCTTTTTAATAATTTGTTAATGTTAAACTGCTATTGGAACATGTAATTTAACAAAGATTTTACTAAAATAAATGAATAAATAAACAATCAAGCTAAATAAACATTTCTCAAGCTGAATCATCGATAGTGTGTTGATTCAAATTAAAACCCGTTTGTTTTTGAACCAACATTCGAACTTGCGAGCTGTTGGCGTCAAATAAATTCGCGCGAAAGACAAGTTCTAACCAGATCTTATTTAATGAAATTTGTTACACAGTGGTCGTTGTAAGAATAATTGTATCAGTACACACACACGCGCACACACACATATAAACACACCTTTCAGAGTGGTAAGATTAATATTATAAAGGGTGTCCATGTTTGTTTGTGGACGCTGTCCACTGGGCCCCCTCCTTTCTGCATAAAAAACAAAGAATATAAGTTATTCCTTTGTTTTACATATTTTTTGCTTTTCAAATTCACCAACTGCAGACCTAATTTCAAATACCATTTTAGATACGACCTATTTTACTTTCTTTGATCGCTCTAAGTTTTCAGTAAGCCGTCAAGTATCCCCTTAGGAGTGGTGCACTTTACTCCTTTCTCTTCTAATCTACAGTGCCCGCGAAAAGTATCCGATCACTCAAGAAAATACAATATTTTCCCTTGATATTCAGAGACACGTAATTCACTTTCTATTTGTTCTAGCGACATCTGGTAACTTTGAGGTTGCTCGCTGATATGAGAGCTATCCAACGCATTCTCAAATTAGTGTTCTGGTAGCCTTCGTTGCGGGTGGCTGTGTCTCAAATTTGTCAGATTTCACTGTTTGTGTAAATTTCTTGATATTTTTTTTTTTTTTACAGAAAGTGGTGTAAATAAAATTTATATATAATGTGTGCTAAAAAACAACTTATGAGTGATTGTCGAGGTGCTATTGTTGCTTTGCATGCATGTGGGAAATCACAGAGACAGATAGCTAAGGAATTAAACATATCCCAAAGTACCGTTAATTTATGGGTTTCACGGGCTAAGAACAATGGTGGCCTAACCACGCCAGTCCCTAAAAAACGATCTGGCAGACCGAGAAAAACAAATTCGCGAACAGACAAACTTATGAAACGTTTAGTATTGAAAAACCCAACAATAACTGCGAAAGAAATAAAATTTAATATGAATAATTTGTTATCTGGTGTTTCTGAACGAACTATCCAGGAGCGGCTCCAAAAGAACTCGGATTACCATCTCGCCATGCTGCTAAGAAACCGTTCATTAATGAAAAAATGCGTAAAAAACGTGTCGCATTTTGTAAAAATACATTCATTGGACTGTTGATGACTGGAAGGTTTTATTTAGCGATGAGTCGACATTTTTGACATTCAGAAGTTGTCCAAAAAAGGTTCGCCGGCCTATTGGCTCAAATAGGATGGACCCTAAATACACCCTAAAGACAATGAAACACCCTCCAAGTGTGATGGTTTGGGGTTGTTTCGGTTACTATGGGCGTGGAAACTTATATTTTCTTCCGAAGAACACAACTATGAATGGTGCACGGTATTTAGCAATGCTACAGGATAAACTTCCAATGCAATGGCAATCCAAAGGACAAAAACATACATGCATGATGGTGCACCATGTCACAGGGCCAAAATAGTGACAAATGGATTACTGACAATAAATTTGATATTTTGGATTGGCCTGGTAATAGTCCAGATCTCAATCCGATAGAAAATCTGTGGCTAATAATAAAAAATAAGGTTGAATGCCACGACACTGGCTCAGTCGAAAAATTACAAGAGGCCATCAAAAAGGTATGGTGCAAGGAAATATCAGTGGAAGTTTGTCAAAACTTGATTAAATCCATGCCAAAACGTCTAGAACAAGTCATCCAAACCAAAGGACAGATGACAAAATACTAATATAAGGTTAGTATACATTTAAACATTGTTTTTTATGTAAAAAATACAAATTTCAAGGGTGATCGGATACTTTTCGCGGGCACTGTATATCTTCTTATTTTTTACATTCAATACCATTATATATACACAGAGTATATATATGTAAAACACTCTACAAGAGAGAGAGAGAGAGAGAATTTTCAACTGCGTTTTATTTTTTCATTTCCAGTCATAACTTGTTTCGAGAAGTTTCTCCCATTTTCTTTTTCCTCTTCCGAAAACTGTTGTAATTCCTCTGAGATTTCCATACCCATCTAATTTATTATTTACGTACGTTACATTATTTAATGTTTGAAATGTTTGAAATAATTTTAAATGAAATTTTTTTATTCAGTATATACTGTATACTATATAACCTTTGGTTAGCTTCCGCCCGAATTGTTCATTTTGACGAAGGTCAACTTTTTCACTCCACCTTAGACCTACAGTTTAACGTGGAATCCGAACCACGCCCCATCAGCAGCCCAGCGTCTTAACCACTATGCCACCTAGGGTACCCATTTATCTACCAACCACTTTCTTTATTGTGTGGAAGGATGAACAGCTGGGTTTTGCTGCGCGCCGGCTGCCGTCAGGTCTCGAACCCGGGGCCGATGGATTCGTAGTCAGCGACGCTAACCACTACACCACCTAGGCGCCTTATATATATATATATATATATATATATATATATATATATATATATACACTAATTAAAAAATTTCATCTAAAATTATTTCACACAGTCATATAGGATATATATATATATAATATATATATATATATATATATATAGTTGAACCTAAACACCAACACGTGGTGTCAAATCAGAAAAACGCGATTTCGCTAGACAATTCCGGTCAGAGTTAGATGCGTTGAAAGAGATGCTCCTCCCAAAGCCCAGTTATTCGGAAGTAGTTCAGCAAGTCAGATCTCCAAGAAGCGCGTCGGGCAGCGAGGGAAACGAAATCCCCGCCCCCAACTCCCCCCATGAAGGTGGGGTGGAAACGCAGCATGCAGGGGTAGCGGTCAACCCCCCTCCCGTTCAGAAAGGACCCTGCTCCCGATTTCACAGTGAGAACAGGGACGGTCCAATGCCAAGAGACGAGGCATCATTGCCCTCTTCCCTACCTCCCACTGCAGAGGAGAGGCGTTCGATTACGCCTCGCTCGGTGCGCAGTTCCCCCTCCCTCCCACCGAAGAAGGATGGGCACGCGCGGCCAAGCCACAGAAGTAGGGAGGGGCCTCCTATCCCCCAAAGGTCGTCCCACCCATCCCCCAGGCAGGCGAACCCTGCCTCAGGGAGATCGAGGGAGGATGACGGGTGGGTCACTGTTAAAGGCGCTCTTCCCGAAGGTTTCCTCAACCGGTCTCCGCGGCGAGGCCACCGATGGGGAATCTCACCCTCTTTGTATCACGAATTCAGCTCTCGAACGAGGCAAGCGATATTCGACACATGATGAAGAAGTCATTGGTGAACACAGTATATTGTTAGTTAATAAACTAAACACAAAATCTCCGTATTTAACTCATTTAAAGTAATAATTAAAGGTGTAAATTCGCATTTCAACCCGTATAATATGAGTCAGTGGCCAGACGGTATTATTGTTAAGGAGTTTATTCACTTTTCCAGGAGATTTGATAACAGGCAAAATAATAACAATAAAATAATAATAATAATAATAATAATAATAATAATAATAATAGGCGCCCTAACGGTAATGCCTGAAAGTTGTACTGTGTATAATAATAATCTTACTAATAATAAATTTTCTATCAGTCATGGCGGATAACTTGTTGAAAATAGTCTCATATAACGTAAGGTCAGTGAGGAATTCAACTGTAGATGTTCATAAAATCGCGACAGTGCGGATTTGATACTCCTGCAGGAGCACTGGCTACCTAAGCAAGAGCTAAAATTCCTCTCTACCATCCATGATGACTTTATGTACCATGCGTCATCAGCAGTAGACTTGTCAGATGAATTAATGTACGGTAGGCGTTTCGGTGGTGTTGCTTTCTTAATGAGGAAAAATTTGTCAAAACATATAAAATTTTTAAAAGCGATAATGTAAGGTTGTTTGGCATTGAATTACAAGTGAACAATGATTGCATATTAATTTAAACTGCTATTTACCATACAACAACGGCAGTGATCTAGATGAATACATTGATTTGCTGTGCAAAATTAATCATTATCAGATAACCCCAAATATTCTCACTGTATAATAATGGGGGACTTTAATTAACGCGCATGTGAACTCGGAATTCTTTGTAGAATTAGGTAACATGTGCTGTCGGCCAATTTAAGTATAAGTGATGTAGAGGTATTAGGGGTAACAAGTGGTAATTTTACATACGTTAGTGATATGAGTGGTACCACCAGGTGGATTGATCATTGTCTCACTAATAATAATCTAAAGGATCGAATTGTTAGAGTTCATATTCTGCATGATTTCCTTCTTTCTGATCATAGACCATTAGAAATATTAATTAACTTTACCAATTTATGCGCAACACGACTTAACAAGAACTCAATAAGTAAAATAATCGCGTCGATTGGTCCAATGTTAATATGCAACAGAGAATAGAATACAAAGACAGAACAAGTCACCTCTTTAATAATTTAGAAATTTTGCATCTTGCTGTAGTAATCCTTGCTCAAATGATTCTCACTGTAAACTCATAGATAGGTATTATAGTAAGATAATATCCCTGTTAAGAGAAGCAGGAAGCCCCCTGATTAAATCTTACAACTATCATACTAAGATTATTCCTGGATGGAATGATTTTATTGCCCCTGAAGAGGAATCGAAAGACGCCTATGATTGTGGTGCTTTCATGGTAGACCCAGATTAGGACCTGTATACATGAATATGTGTAGAAGTAGTAGGGGTCAGTATAAGGCGGCCATAAGGCGATGTAAACAGGAAGAAGAGTCTGTTCGAGCATCAAAAGCCTGTGAAGCTCGCATAAATAACGATAATAACAAATTTTGGAAATTTGTTAAGAATCAAACGGGTGTAAAAAATGTCCTCCCTCCGACAATCGATGGGGTGTCGGGGGAGGATGAAATTGCAAAGCTGTGGAAAAACCACTACTCTAACATTCTAAACAGTGTGACTAGGGATAATCTTAAGATAGATTGCAGCGAAACGACTGTGGGAGGGACAAGGGAAAATACTTTGATATCATTTTCTGAAGTAAAGAGGTTAATTAAAGAGTTAAAGACTGGTTCTGTGTCAGGGGTAGATGACTTATCGAATGAGCACTTAAAATATGCAAATGACTTAGTATGTCTGCATACATTATTGCTCCTATCAGCCATGCTTGCTCAAAGCTATATCCTCTGCAGAGTTCAGAGGGTATATATCTTGCCCCTGGTCAAAAGTACGGAGATATTCTGTCCAGCAATAATTACAGGCCTATTGCTGTCGCTTCCTGCTTCTCGAAACTACTAGAAAAACTCTTGTTACTCCGATTAAATGATTTCCTATGGACATCTCCAAATCAGTTTGGTTTTAAAAGGTCCCACTCAACTGACCTGTGTATCTATGTACTTAAAGAAACAATATCTAAATATATTGACAGTAATTTAACTATTTAACTGTTTCCTAGATATAAGTAAGGCATATGATAGGGTGAACCACAATATTTTATTTGCAAAACTAGAAGACAGGAAGGTTCCCATGTATATATTAAACGTATTGAAATTTTGGTATTCCCACCAATCTTTCACCGTTTGGTGGGGCAATGTACTATCCGAGTGTTTTGGCTCCTCTTCGGAGTGAGACAAGGCTCCTTGCTCTCCCCTATGCTGTTTAATGTGTATATTGACGGATTAATTGTTTCACTTAATGAAGCAACAGTGGGATGTTGTATAGATAACACAAGGATAAATAACTTAGTTTATGTCGATGATATGGTGTTAATAAGTCCCTCTGTTAAAGGTCTGGATCGGCTACTAAAAGTCTGCGAAGTGTATTCGCAGAAACATGATATTCTTTTTAATGTTACAAAAACTAAGGTTATGCAATTTCATCCTAAAAGCTGTAAATAATCAGCCAGCTGATATAAGGTTTAAAATGAATGGTGAAGTAATTGAGGAAGTACAAGAGTTTAAGTATTTGGGTCAACTATTACCAGCTCCTTGAGTGATGACTCGGATATAAGAAAACAATCTCGAAGCCTGTGTGCTAAACGAATATGACCATAAGGAACTTTCGATTTTGTACAAGTGAAGCTAAAGACACTCTCTTTCGTACTTTCTGCAGTAAATATATACGGACAGCAACTCTGGGTGAATTATAAAAAAGGTTCTGGCAGAACTCTAAATTTGCTGTACAACAGGTTTTTAGACTCTTACATAAATTACCCCCGAGATGCTCAGCTTCGCAAATGTTTGCTACCCGCAATGTCCCGAGCTTCCCGGAGGTAACAAGACGTGCTCAATACAGTCTAATGCAAAGAATTAAAAAATCAACCAATCCGATTAATTATTTATCCAAGCTATCCATGAGTCCTGCCATTTATCCTCTAAGGCCTAAGCTATGGAATTCTTGGTACGGAAACGTCTGTCTGTAGCTCCACTTAACTTCGACATTACAGTATTATTTCTAATCAATTGTATATATTTCTATCCTTAGTATGTGAACTCATTGTATTAATAATATCTGTCATATGGACTATAGTCTGCCAATAAACCTTTTCATTTTCATTTCATTTTCATATATATATGAAAAATAGTTCACGAAAGTAACACGTGAATATATTTATGATGAAAATAACCACAAAGAAAAATTAAAACAAAAAATGATATTCTGAGGATGTCATTAGACAAAAGTGCTTCACCACTACTTCTTGTTTTAATAAAGGTGTGTTTGATATACAGGGTGTTTCATAACATGTGGGACGCACTTTCAGTATGGATTCAGGACCTGAAAACAATGAAAAAAGTTTATACAAACATATGCCCAAAATCGTTTTGTTTCCAAGTTACAGCCCATTATGTGTTCCAGCAATTATCCGCCTTACCTTTAAAGGAAAATGTTCAAAATGACCGCCTTGCGCTTCAATACACGCCTGAACACGCCTTATCATAGACTGCCTGACGCGTTCAAACATTCCAGATATTGCTCGGATTTTCTGGCATCCTTGTTCTACACGTTGGCGAAACATTTCAACGTTGTTAATGGGTGTCATGTAAACGATGGGTTTCAGATGACCCCACAGATAACAATCGAGTGGATTCAGGTCTGGGGAGCGAGCAGGCCACGCAATGGGTCCTCCACTGCCTATCCATTTATCAGGGAAATGGTCATCCAAATAGTCTCTGGCTACTCGACTAAAATGAGTTGAAGTGCCGTCATGCATAAACCACATACGACGTCGGACACCAAGAGGAACTTCATCTAGTAAATCGCTTAACTCATTCCTAAAAAATTTGGAATAAGATTCGTCTGTTAATTTTCCAGGCAAAACAAAAGAACCGATTAAGTTGTTGGCAATAAATCCTGCCCATACATTGATACTAAATTGTTGTTGGTGCCTTGACTGGATGATGGCATGCGGATTCTCTTCGGCCCAGTGATGAGTGTTGTGAAAATTGATCACGCCATTTCTTGTGAAGGCAGCCTCATCAGAAAACAACACGGAGGATAGAAAAAGAGGATCGCGAGCACACTGTTGAAGGAACCAAGTACAAAAAGCCTCTCGTGGTGGGAAATCAGCTTCAGTAAGGCCTTGTACTCTCTGAATGTGATATGGGTAAAGCTGTTGTGCCCGTAAAATTCTCCACACAATTGTGTATCTTACACCCTCTGCTGCTGCTATCCTTCAGGTGCTGAATCCAGGATGTTTCTCCACGCGATTCAGAACCCGCTCCTCCAACTCAACAGTTCTGGCGCTGATTGGTCTACCACCATCTGAAACTCGTTTGTTGAATGATCCTTTATCACCAAGACGCTCGTCTATTCTCTGAAAGGTCTGCTTATCTGGCAGACGGCGATTCGGAAACCTTTCCGTATACAGACGTCTTGATGCGGCCGCACTACACTCGGCAAGTCCATACGTGAGATGCATGTCTGCCATTTCTCTGTTTGAATAAGCCTCCATTCTCACTTCAAATGCACACTATCACTGAATAGCACAAAAATTTAAATTTTTTTTTATCACTGGACTGCACTTATTCACGGTAAGAAGTTACGAACATGAACAGTGAAACACCGCGATACACCTCTGACTGACTGATGGCTCTACACTCAACGATATTGAAACATGTCATAGAGTGTACGAAACATTACAATCGGCAAGGCCATACATGAAATAAGTCTCGTACACACTTACAAATATTGTCGGCAAGCAGTGTTTGTAAACAGTTTGCGGAAAGAATTGCTGGAACACAAAACGGGCTGTAACTCGGAAACAAAGCGATTTCGGACATATGTTTATATAAACTTTTTTTTATTGTTTTCAGTTCCTGAATCCATCCTGAAAGTTCCTCCCACATGTTATGAAACACCTTGTATATCATTTTTTTCATAGCGACTTTGTTATGGTAGATTTTTAAGTAGATTGGAACCCGTGACTTGAATTAACGTCAGGTCAGTGCATGCGCTTTAAAAAACCCGAAATGAGAACTTATGTCATCAAAACACAAATATTGTACACGTTTTAACAGTGACTGTACCAAATCAGCTTTTAACTTCAGAAATGACCGGATGTCCATATTCTCTTATTATGACCCTGATAATACTAGTAATGTTTGGGGTTGTTGAACACCCTTCGTAACAGCAACTGTCATGTGAGGGAACTTACAGTCGTACGTGAGATGCGGACCACGGGTCGCTACATCGTTTGAAGGCAGAAGGGGGATCACCCATTTGACTACTGAAAACACCCAACGTCGCTTAACTTTACGGATCTTACGGGAAGCGATAATGCGACGGTGTGACCGGTGTTCATCTAGTAATATATTGAATTAAGATACGAGATTTAATATGATTATTTTAATGAAATCAAAATTAATATTGTATTATTGTAATCAGGAAATTCAATAAAGTTTCAAACAAAAATGTGCTTAAAATGGGAGAGAGGCGATTGGCATTTTAAAACGGCGGTTTTATGGAGACAGAAATGCCCACTGCCCAGAGGCAAGGTATTTCATGACTACGTTTGTGAGAAGTCGTGTTTGAGTTTATAATGTAGAATTAAAGTGATTATGCCTTAAAGATACAGTGTCCCTCACAATGTCTCTCACAGTATCTTTCTTCCTAGGGTCCTAGAATGACTTAATTGTATTACATGAACAAAATCGCATTTCATAATGTCGACATTCGACCTTATGCAAGTATATGGATTTCAGATTTCAAACTACATTTCATATTTTCAGTGAAAATTACTAACCTAACCTAACCTAACTAGACCTAACCTAACCAAGCGTAACCTACCTAACCCAGCTGAACCAAACCTGACCTAATTTAAACTAACATTTTAGTATCAACATTATGCATGTCAACATTGTATCAATGGACTTTGTTCCGCTACCCAAACTAGGTCATTCTCGTCCCATACCCTTTAATCACGTGCTTCAAAACGTCTATCAATATAAAAATATATAAAAAAGAAACGTGTCTTTCATTCTCGTTGTTATAAACGAGTTCCTCCATTATATCGAGTAAACAGAATTTAGAATCGGTTAAAAAGAATTCAATTGGAAATAAATTAGAATACAGTAAATAGAATTGAATAGGAAAATAACAGTAATGGGAATAGATGGCAGCAGAACGCATTATTGCAGTACAGTACGGGATACTCGTATCATGAATATTATTAAATATAAATAAAAAACTTTATTTTACTCATTACAAATACCGTAAGGAAATTGAACGATGAAGATTCCAAGCGCTTTCGTATATTTTATGTATTTTTATAATATGAAAACTTTTCAAATAATTTTTTAAATTTCTTTGACGATATTTGTCATTATTACAGAAGTATTACAGAAGTTAGAGGCTACCAAAGATGCGAGGATCCACTCTAGGTTAGCTAAAGAAGGAAGTAAAGAAGGAAAGATAAAGAAGTGGACAGTCATAGAGAATTCCACTTATGAGGTAGTAAACCTTTACTCAGAAACAATAAATTTCAAACTAAACATTCACATTAACTTCTGTGGGCAGCCAGTGTCGTAACACCGCTTCCCGTTGATCAACGAAGCTAAGCAACAATGGGTCGGATAGTGGTTGTATGGGAGACCGTTCTCTGCGTCCAAACTATGCAGCGATCGTGGTTCAGATCCCACGTAAAGTTGTAGGTCCCCTCCGTCATATGATTCCAGATGTTGTGAAAGAGGTAAAACAACTCCCATCATTACATTTACCCAAACACACATGAAAATTTGAAGGAGCATGAAGTAAAAGATAAAAAGGTTACTAGAAACACTACAGAATGCGGGTTTTTTTAAGGTTTTTTCTTAATTTATTAAGTAAAAGAGACCTCTTTCCATCGGAGCATCGTTTCATCAAAATATTGTTTACTCGTCTCTCCGCATTTGCTCTTTCTTTTGCTCTCTGCTCACCCCAAGTCCAATTATAGATCAGAACTCTATTTGCAAAAAACAGAGATGGGCAGTATTTAAATACATATGTATTTAAATACATATTTAAATACATTTATATTGTAATACTTGTATTTATAAATACTTTTTTCGGTGTGTATTTAAATACATATTTAAATACTTTGAAAGAGTATTTGTTATTTGAAAATACATATGAGGGGTCGCGTGTCTTAAGGTACCTAAGCGCCACCACAGGCGAAAACGTGTTTTTGATGGATATCACTATTTTCACCCTTCTTCTATCGTGTGGTTTGGGTTATAATGACCTTACGACACGAAGTATGGCTGAAAACCTTATGAAGCGAACTACTTTTTTCACCTCTATCGCCAGCTGGGCTCTGCCACCCAGATGTGATGCGCGTCTTAAGGCCCCAATATCCCGTTCAACTGGTTTCTGGGTGGCGGGAACAGCAGGAGGAGCGCTAGCCAATGAAAACATGGCAGCCGCGCCGCTCTGCTTTCTGATTGGCCACCCGCTCCACGCGCCGAGAGGGACACGACACAAACATCCCGCCAGTACCTTAAGACTCGTGTTGCTGTTAGAAGGCGTCCTGTGTTCGTGCTCATATTGCTGAATATTGCGTGGATTAGTCTATTCACCCGGTTTCTAACTATTATCAACGTGTGCAGCAATGTCTCACTGTGCTAGTGATAGTGATGAAAAATCAATGGCATCATTCTGTGCCAGAAATCGCACCCAAAGTTCGGCATAATAAGAAAATAAAAAAAATTTAAAAATATATATAAAATATAAAATATAAAAATCTCTTCCAAAAACTCATCAACATCGTCATTAGCATACTTAGAACTCTAATTTAGCCAAAAATGAGCGTTCTAACTCAATTAATAACAGAGATACTATTGCCAGAGTATTGCTGAACTTTGGAGGCGATTTCTGGCGAATTTTAATTTTAGCGCTTAGGTACCTTAAGACGCGGGACCCCTCATATTTTTAACCTTTAAACTGCTATGATCGCTAATTGACGATACACGATTCACTGCTATGATCATCAATTAATGATACACGATTTACCTTAAATATTCAAATGACGATCGCCAATTCACGATACTTATACGCTTTACTGCCATAGTAACTGCCTCATGAAGAGGGCTTAGTCGCCCAAAAATATGCTTCCTCGCAAAGTTGCCAGTTTCACAAGCAGTGTGTGGAGGTACTCCATCCTGCTGAAACCACTGTGAATCCGAGGCAATGCAGTTATTTCTTTTACGGAAAAAATAATTAGTTGTGTAAGTAGAAATCTTGCAGCATCTGACGATATGAATTTTGCGTTACCGTTACATTTCTGGGAGTTCTTATCAAAATTCATAAACCTTAAGTTTTTTGCGCACGCGATCATTATTAATAATCGCTAACGCGCAGTTTAAGAGTTAAATACATTTCGCAAATACATTTCTTAGCCTCAACTGTCAGATAACAATTTGCGGCCTGAAACAAAATACAAAATCTTTCTAATCATCTAAGCCACCTGATCCAATCGTTACTAGATGGGCCAGTTGGTTGAATGCAGCGTTTTATTCCGCAAGGCATCTTCCAAAAGTAAGACAGATTGTGGAAGGATTCGAGGGCAACGGGATCCTCGTTAAAAGAGCGAAAGCTGGCATCAAGTCAGATGGGCTACAAAAAAATGGAGAGCACAGATTTTACTATCAAAGAAGCATACGAAGCGGTCAATACCATATATTTTGGAAAAGATTATGTTAATATAAAAAATTATATCAAAAAGCGTTTGCAAACAAATGATATCAAGGATATAAGTTTGATGACTAGGAATGCTATATCTCCATCATTAAACGTTCTACTAAAAAACTATCAACCTACCTCAGCATCAGTCGAAAGAAGTTTTTCGATTCTTCGAAAACTCCTAGCCAAAGACAGAAACTTCAAATCCGAAAATGTTAAAAACTATATTGCGGTGTTGTATAATGCAGATGTGGAATAATTGTATTTAAAGATGTTAACTGACTGCATGTGGAGTGTTGTATAATATATTAGTTTTATGTATCAATCTATAAATAGATTATACAATTTATCACTAAAATTACACAACTAATAGTTTGTAATCACGAAAATTGCTTTACAATAAGCCAAATTAGACAATTTAATGGTACATATTTATTAGGTCAATAAAGTCAATTTTGGAGGAAAATAAAGTCAATTTTGTTTTTGTTTTTAAGTCAATAAAAAATTGCCCTACTTATGAGTTATGCATATATGTTTATAAAGTCTAATTGATGATAATATCAATAAACTAATGTTACCAAGAGATAGGTTTTAGAAAAAATTCTGGCATGATATAGTTGGATAAGTATTTAAAAATGTATTTGAAATGTATTTAAATACATTTTTGATGTAGTGTATTTAGTATTTAAATACATTTTGGAAATACGTAATGTATTTGGTATTTAAATACTTTTTTAAGGAAGTAATGTATTCAGTATTTAACTACATTTAAAGTATTTTGTGCCCATCTCTGGCAAAAAATAGCTACCGAGATGAAGGCTATCAGTATGAACAACATGCAAATAATATCAAACCTTTTATGCTCAGAACGCAGTAGTGTGCATCATTTAAGGCTAGATTTTAAAAAAATTTCCGGTGGGGGGGGGGGGGGAGGCATGGTCCCGAACCCCCGGCACTGATTACAAATCCTACTGCTTTTGCTCTCCAAAATGTTGGCAAGTATGTGTTAATCGATGTTAACATGTTTACAACCTGCGGCAGAAAACCGTTCCAAAATTAACGACATTATAAGGACAAATTTTTTGCTTTATTGAGCTATTAAACCTTTTACCCTTAAGTTTAAATCCATTATTCCTGGTTACGCCCCCATTATCTAATTTAAAAAGGCACGTGAAATTTACTTTACCAATAATATCTCAACCCTTTAATGCCGGAATTTTTGTAGGGTTAAATTATGAATGCGTGTATTTGAAACGCTACCAATTCGTACCAGTCGTCCATAAAGGGTTATAAACTTCAATAAGTTGGCCTTTCCGCCTTCATTTTTCCTCTAAATGTGGTCGAACTAAGGACTTGTATGAAGGTAAGATGATGTCTTTAGATTTGTACTTGAAATTTTGCGACATAAAACCCATCACTTTATTAGGCTTTCTTACTGGCTTCGATGCATTGCTTTGAAAACTTTGAACCTTCCATAACTATAACAATTAAATGTTTCTACTTCGTTACTAAAAAAAAAAAAGGTCTTTACCCATCATACGAGTTTGACGAGAAGAGCTATCGAAATCGGGGTGTCTAAAATTGAAAACTTTTAGAAAGCAATTTTTTTCCACGTTAACCTGAACAATTATTCTAAATCGTATTAAATTATGATCGAAAGTACAGTACTTAGTTCCTCTTCAAGTTCAACATCTTGAATAAGATTCCCATTTGTCGTCATTATTAAATCAAGTATATTGTTTCCGCGTGTTGGCTGAGCTAGGGTTGCCAAGTGTCCTTTATTTCAAAGGACAGTTCTTTATTTCAGCTCATGTGTCCTTGTCCTTTGATAAACTCGGAAAGGACGCCATATGTCCTTTAATTCAGTAATTGACTCTCAAAATTTTATTCATCACTAAAAATTTGAGACGGAGATGTTTTCAAACTTAATTAATTCGTTAATCGGGAGAAGTGAGATTCAACATTCAGATGTGATTTCTAGTAAATCAGAGTTGGCAATCCTGCCCCCCATTGCCCGTTGCCATTGTCATCCTTGCTGGAGAGGAACGAGGAAGGCATCATACTATAGCACTGCCTTGAAATATTTGAAAGAGAAATTTGATTCCAGCAAAAATTCATGTTTTGGTATACTATCCAACCTTTGCTTCCAAGACAATGCATGCCCAAAATATGAAGCTTGATTGATAAACTGGGTTTGAATATGGATGATTTGTTTGATGAGCTTTCTATTTCCAAACCAACTTTGAAGCTATTTCCAACACTGAAAGTTTTAAGAACTGCTTAAGTACGGCAGATAAATGGCACCTCATCTTAAAAAGCAATGGTTTTAAATGTATAAATATTTTCAAAGTGGTGTTCTATGCTTTGTCGGTACCTGGAACATCAGCATATTGCGAAAGAATTTTCAGTGTAATGAATGCTAAGTGGCGAGATGACAGAAACAGATGTTCAGTAGAATTAATAAAAAGTGAACTTTTGATTTATTTCAATTTAAAAGACAATTGTGCCGATTTTGCTGGCAAAATAAAAAATGATACAGCTTTACTGAAGGCTGGTCGAAGTCAAGATAAGTACAATTTTATAAATAAATAAAGGCTTCATTCATTATAATGATTTGTAAATATTTTCCTGTCTTTAATTCACAAAATATAATAAAGAAATTTAAAAATGTTTCATTTCAGTACAGTAGTGTGATTTTACAAGTGTACGACTTTCTAGACATATTTTATCTATGAATATAATAAAGAAATTGTAAAAAATATTGCACAAGTAAATTTTTATCATGATAAGCAATAGAATATACGGTAGCGTGCAAGTGTCCTTTATTCAAGATCTGTTGACTTGGCAACCCTAGTTGGCTCCTTCACGAATTGGTAAAGAGAGCTTTCGTGTATAAAATTTATTAATCGTGTCCATTCCGCATCGCCGCGTAGAGTTTCAGAATTAATGTTAAGATAATTGAAAGTGCCTATTAAAAACGTTTTCGGACCTTTTCCAGTTTGTGTACCGTTTTTCATATAATTTATTTTTGAGAATATTTTTGTTAAAACTAACGAAAATATCACGACTTAACCTAACCAATTATCAAGGGCGTACGGTTGATCTATTATTAATTATAACATTGTTTGTTTCTGGAATAGTATTTACTATTTACTAATAGATCAACTGTACGCTCTTGATAATTGGTTAGGTTAAGTCGTGATATTTTCGTTAGTTTTAACAAAAATATTCTCAAAAATAAATTATATGAAAAACGGTACCCAGACTGGAAAAGGTCCACGTTTCTTCTGCGTGGTAAGAGCGGTTAGCCTATCAAGTGTTTCCACGTCTTACTCTAAATTCTGTGAAGGTAATCTATATATTACTGATACGTTAAATTTTAAGTTACGTGAGAAAATTTTGGCTGCAATTGCGTTTATATCACTATTTTGTATGGGTGTGAAACAGTGACATAGCAAGAAAGGGAGAAGTCCTGGGGTAAAGGCAGTTGAGATGGCTAACTTGAGAAGTATTTGTGGCGTTTGTTGAATTGACAGAGTGAGAAATTAATGTGGTGTGCGAAGTCAGTGGAAGTGAAAATTGAATAAAATGTGTTAAGGTGGTTTGGTCATGGTGAAAGAATGCAATATGACAGAGTTGTGGAAAGAGTGTATAAGAATGTTTGCGAAGGTATAAGGAGGAAAGGTAAGCCGAAAAGGTGGATGGACATCTACAGAAGCTAAGGCTAACAAAGACCCTAAGATCCACTCTAAGGTTAGCACGAGAAAAAGAAGAGAGTAGGGGGTTAAAAGAAGAGAATAGGGAGCTGAAAGAAGAGAATAAGGGGTTAATTAAATATCAAAACCTATCATTCGTGGATTAACATTCATTCAGAAAAAGAAAAAGAAAGACTCACCATCATCATCCGCCGGCCACTGCCGACAAGTCGGAAAAATAGTCGAAGAGAATAGGAAAGGGGTGAAAGATGAAAAGAAGTAAAATAAGAACGCTTACAAACCATGCAAACACAGTCTTAACTCAAAGAAACACTGCCATACCATGCAAATTACAGACATGCAAGTAAAGAGGATGAGAAAAGAAAAAAAGAAAAGTATGAAGAGTATAACAAAAAAGTGGGTTAGTTTACGCTACGAGCTACATCTAAATTCGTGTTAGTGTAATTTTTTTTAATATAATTTTATTGCTGGCATATCACATGCTGGCATGTCACAAGCTGGCATTAATCGTTAACAGACTCAAACCTCGACCATTACCCTAAGAGCTCCTGTTGCTAATCGTTTTATTATTTTAAATGACGTTAATATTTTTAAAATGCCTATCTAAACAGTTTTTAAACATATTAACGATGGTAGAGTTCACGACGGACGCGGGAAGATTATTCCATTTATCAATCTTCTATTATTTATTATTATACTATAATAAGAGAGCCGTCCGTCCGTCCGTCCGTCCGTCCGTCCGTCCGTCCGTCCGTCCGTCCGTCCGTCCGTCCGTCCGTCCGTCACACTTTTCAGAAATTGTGAGAAAAAATTGTGAGAAAAAAATTCAGAAATTGTATTACGGACGGCAATGTGAAGCTCAAGATTTTTCATGACTGTGTTCTTTTCTGTAGTTTAGCCTCTGTCTGTTGTCTGTTTGTGAAATTTTCCTCGGGCAGTAATGGGGAATGTGGGTGGTGGGGGGTAATGGGGGATGGGTGGGGTAATTGGGGGGGGTGGGGGTAAATGGGGGGGGGTGTCCCCCCAAGTTGCATGAATGGGGGTGAGGAGGTTTTGGGAGATACCAGATTCAGAAATGTTGACACAATGTGAAGCTCAAAATTTTCACGGCTGCGTTCTTTTCTGTAGTTTAGCCTGTCTAACCGTCAGCGAAGCGACGGGAACTGTACTAGTTACTTTAAACATAAAAAGGTTTTTAGCGATGTTAGTAATGAAACGTCTGCCACGTAATTTAAATCCGTTATTACGAGTATTGCTATTATCGAAAATGAACAACTTGTCAAAATTTACGTTATCGATTTTATTAACGATTTTGAAAACTTCAATAAGCTCCCCCCTTAATCTCATAGCCTCGAGTGAATGCAAGTCTAACTCTTTAATACTATCTTCGTAAGACTTGTTGGGTAGTGACGGAATTAGCTTCGTGGCGCGTCGCTGAACCCTTTCCAACCTATCAATCTCCTCACACAAATACGGGCACCAAAACTGAACGGCATATTTTAAGTGAGGCCTGACTAGGGACTTGTAAAGGGGCAATATAATATTCTTCGATTTAAATTCGAAATTACGTGCTATAAACCTAACATCCTATTAGCTTTTCTGCAAAACTCCAGGCACTGGTTCCTAACTTTTAAATCCTTAGATACGCGTACGCCTAAATGTACTTCCTCGTCAACGCTCGCTAACTGTCTATCGTCCATCGTGTACGTGTAATTATTGTTACGAGAACCTATATGCAAAACTTTACATTTGTCTACGTTAAATTGTATCTGTCACCTATCCGTCCACTCCATAATCCTATTTACATCGTCTTGGAGCCTATTTTTATCGTCCACGTTAAGAACTTTACCGCCTATTTTAGTATCGTCCGCGAATTTTGACACGTTACTGGTCAGGCCTACATCTATGTCGTTAATGTAGATTACGAATAGCAATGGGCCTCTGAACCCTGAGGGACACCGCTACCTACATCCAACCACCCCGATTCCCTACCATTAACAACGACCCTCTGTTTCCTGGCACGAAGCCATTCCTCTAACCAGTTATCTACCTGACCGCGTATACCGTGCGCTTTAACCTTCGCAATTAATCTTCTATACGGAACGGTATCGAACTCTTTTTTAAAGTCTAAATAAATAACGTCAGCCGCTCTATGCCTATCGTATTCGCGCACTATTTCGTTATAAAATTCTAACAAATTAGTTAAACAAGATCTATGGCGTCGAAACCCATGCTGACTACTATTAATCAAATCGCGACTTTCTAAGTGATCGACGATACGATCCCTAACTACAGATTCCAAAAGCTTACTGACAGTTGACGTTAATCATGATGAATGATTGCGTGAACTTGATCTGGGTGACGCACGAGAAGTGGCTGCATGTAGGTTGGAATGGAGGAGGTTTGTTAGAGTTATGTACCGTAAGTTCGGGATACTGTCTCTTTAATTTTGATAGTGCCTGGAAACACCACCACACAGTCCACACATGGCGTATAAAGCGCTGCAGATGTGAAATTTAGCCATGTAGTAGGTGGGAGGGGTAGCTGCTGGTCCACCAAGATACCGGTGTGAATGAATGTGTATGCTTTAGTTTCTACCTTTTCTCTTCTTCCAAACCTTCTATTATTTTACATACGAACATGTCTGCTTTTCATCCCAAATCATTTGGGAATTGGGATTTTTGATGATGTATGTATGTATGTATGTATGAGAACCAAAATTTCCCATTAAAACAACAGTTTTTCATCAAAAGTTTTGTTTCACACATAAAAGTTCCACCTTCAAGAACCACGAAGAACGACGGAAAGAGGCATTACTTCAGCTGAAGTTCAATTAAAATTTGCATTCAATCTCTAACGTAGCTGTATAATTCTGGCTTGGGCTTATAAATAAGTCTGTTCTGGGGATATGAAGTGAATTTTACTGTATATATATATATATATATATATATATATATATATATATATAGAGAGAGAGAGAGAGAGAGAGAGAGAGAGAGAGAGAGAGCTATAGGGAATTTAGCCACTTAGTGCCCCGAAGCAAAGACCGAGAAAAACTACTTTGAATGAATGCTGTTTAGGGGACAATAAATAATATTTACAACTAATTAAATTAGTTTAGCATATTTTTAAAATAAGTTCGGTAATGAATGACTTTTCAGTTCTTATTATTCCGTTTTTTATTACAATTTTATAAAATTAATATTACTATTTTTTTAATAATAATATTACTATTTTATTAATATCTTATAATCTCCTGTTGAAATTATTTCAACCTTTTCTTTTACGAATTATGATATTGGATAAAAAGAAGTGTGAATTGAATTAATTAATTTTTATTAATTAATAAAATAAATATATTACTTTTACAATTTACAATGACATACGAGTAAATAATTGTGAAGCTGAACTATTTATTTTATTTTATTTGGTCCTTAAGTTTAAGGCTTCACTGGGCTCTTAATTAAAAATAAAACATAGTTATTATCAATTAAGCTTTAGGCTTCACTGAGTTCTTAATAAAAAATAAAACCGTTTTATTAATGAAGCTTTTGGCTTCACTGGGCTCTTAATTAAAAATAAAACATAGTTATTATCAATTAAGCTTTAGGCTTCACTGAGCTCTTAATAAAAAATAAGTTTTATTAATGAAGCTTTTGGCTTCACTGGGCTCTTAATTAAAAAAAACATAGTTATTATCAATTAAGCTTTAGGCTTCACTGAGCTCTTAATAAAAAATAAGTTTTATTAATGAAGCTTTTGGCTTCACTGGGCTCTTAATTAAAAATAAAACATAGTTATTATCAATTAAGCTTTAGGCTTCACTGAGCTCTTAATAAAAAATAAGTTTTATTAATGAAGCTTTTGGCTTCACTGGGCTCTTAATTAAAAATAAAACATAGTTATTATCAATTAAGCTTTAGGCTTCACTGAGCTCTTAACAAAAAATAAAACCGTTTTATTAATGAAGCTTTTGGCTTCACTGGGCTCTTAATTAAAAATAAAACATAGTTATTATCAATTAGCTTTAGGCTTCACTGAGCTCTTAATAAAAAATAAAACGGTTTTATTAATGAAGCTTTTGGCTTCACTGGGCTCTTAATTAAAAATAAAACATAGTTATTATCAATTAAGCTTTAGGCTTCACTGAGCTCTTAATAAAAAATAAAACAGTTTTATTAATGAAGCTTTTGGCTTCACTGGGCTCTTAATTAAAAATAAAACAGATAATTATTATTATTAATAATACATAAACCATGAATGAGAATTATTAATTAGAGTATGTATTAATCTTAAATTATTACTATTATTGATATAAAACAAATACAAAATCATTATTGAAGGTATGATACCCATACTGTACAAAGAAATCAAATAGTTGCTTTTAATTTGCCCTTATACGTTGTAACATAATAATAAATATGGTTTACTCTATTTTTTCGAAATGGGACGATTTGGCGCCGCCGTTTGGGCGCTGAGCCGTCTGGGCGCCGCCGTTTGGCCGCCACCGAAATGGGATGATTTGGCGCCGCCGTTTGGGCGCTGAGCCATTTGGGCGTCGCCATCATTACAATATTTTTATCTGCCCCCTTGACGATTGGTTAGGTTCAGTCATGATATTTTCGTTAAAACTAACAAAAATATCACGACTTAGCCTAACCAATCGTCACTGCCCGGTTAGGTCAACTGTACGCCCTTGACGATTGGTTAGGTTAAGTCGTGATATTTTCGTTAGTTTTAACAAAAATATCACGACTTAACCTAACCAATCGTCAAGGGGGCAGATAACGGAAAAGTACCCATATTATACGTATATACACCTTACATTGTTTTTTGTATGTATTCGTCCTTTGCACTGACTCTTTTGCTCGCACCGCCAAAAAAATAACGAAGGGTCGCGCTTGCTACATTTATCAAACACACACAAATATCCATTATGTGAAAACTTCTGTTTCCCTTTCTTACTTGATATATTTTCAGACATTTATGCTATTAAGGACAACAACACAACTTATCTGAAAAGACAGACAGCACTTCAGGTTAATAACCAAGTATTACTATTTAATACTTAATACTAATTAACGGCGGCGCCAAACCGACTCTGCACCCAAACGGCGGCGCCCAAACGGTGGCGCCCAAACGGCGGCGCCAAATCGTACCCGACCAATATTTTTTAGCTACACAATCGTCGTGTACCGAAAGAGTGAAAAGGTTAAATCGATGTTAAAAAAAGAACATTATTCATAAGATACTTTGCAAATGTTTAACATAATCATTTGTAGGATTAAATAACAATGTCGCTTAATATAGGATAGTCTGCAATGTAGTTTTGTAAAGTGCACATCACTGAAATTCCAAACGTTGTCTTTAAATTGGAAAGTTATGAGGAAATAAAAGTTTTAAATTGTCAACAAAACACAAACACACGAACGCACAAACATAAAACTTGTACTTTTAAATTGTCTGTTAAAAACCTGACTTCAAATATGTTAATAGAAGAAGTAAAGTGTGTGTATATACAGTGTGTGTATATACAGTGTGTGTGTGTGTATGTGTATATATATATATATATATATATCAGTGGCGTGCAGTCAGGGTAAGCTAGGTAAGCGCCGCCTACCCTAATAAAAATCTTATTAAAGATATTAAAGACAGTACCGTATTTTTCAGAATAGTCTACAGTACATACCCACTAGCCAGTTATGAAGTGTATCATTAGCTACTATAATTACTATAATTATATATGTACATATGACGCGTTCGGTGGAGAAGGGGCGAACGCAACATTTTCGAATTATGCCACAAAATGCAGTTAAAGTTTGTAAACTTTAAACCTTTGTATTTTTCCGGTTTATTGAAATGTTGTATGAATTTGAACACATATTTGAGTAAAATATTGTTGTGTAATATGTCAATATAATAAAAGCCAAGAAATTTTACATTATTATTTATTGATAGCTTCTGATGTTAACTGGTGTAATCCATTATTTGGTCCTCTTCGTCGAATGTTGTATTACCTGCTTCAACTGTTTCGGTTTCTTCCAGTTCCTTTAACAATCTTGTATAATAGTTCACTGCAGTTGCAGGCATTAGGTCTGATAATTCTTTGAGATCTTTTATTTTTTCCTTAGTTATTGGCAGCAATTGGGAATACTTTGGTTGCAGTGTCTGCTGGGCTAGATTGAATAAACTGACACTGTAGGATTTTTTCCCTTTCTGCAGTCTGACGGGATGGCTATTATCTGGGGTTGTGCGGTATGCAGTAGATATTACGTAGCCTTCTTTGTGTTGAAAGTCAAATATTAACTTTCTTGCATCTGTAAATTTAGTAGTTTTGATTTCCTAATGACAATGCACGTTTTTAGGACGTCAAAATCGAGAAAATCAGCCTGTTTCATTTCTACAACTAGGAAGCGCTGCGAAACGGCTGTAGTTATGGCCGTAACAATCTTTTTTCGTGTAAATAATATTGCTGTAATTATTTTTTATATTTTGTTCAATTTGACCAAATTGAGCATCACAGGGCATTGTCGAGTGACCAGAAAGTACATAGATGTGTTCAATGTGAAGCAATGATGCGGAGTGAATTTCTCTGAGATACATTAAAAACTTAAATTTTCCGTGAAAGAGTGCAGACTAACATCTAATTTTTTGCATAGGTAAAGCAAAGGTTTTAAAGGATAATTATACGACAAAAAACTCATTTTTCGAATTTTGTGGCGTTCGCCCCTTCTCCACCGAACGCGTCATATAGTGCATGTGCTCGCACGCAATATTGCTTACCCTGTAGACGTACCCGCCACTGAATATACAGTATATATACTGTATATATAGTATATGTGTATAGTGTCCGGGCATTTCGAAAACTTTGGACCCTAATTTCAGCTCTCTTCTTCTCCTTCTACGGTTGCAGTGAAAGGTGGAGTTGGACATTTTAGCGGGCGTTCGCTCTTGGCCCCTCCTTCCTGCATAATATATATATATATATGGGAATGAACTCAGAATGGTCCCCTGAGATTTTTTATGGTACACACAGACCGTGCATGGAACAAGGAACTCTTCTGGGATAATTAAATCCACTATAGTCCGAATAAGTAATGTTAATTGACAAATACTATAGTTTTTCTTTTTCATGATACTAGCCCGACGTCAGTTGAGGTTTAAGTTTTGGTGTTTGGCTAAAAATATAATAGTTACCCCTTTTTCTTTGACGTATTCAATCTGACGTGAAGGCAGCGAGTCTTTTGCTTAAATTGTGGTTCTAAATGTAGCAGGGCTAGGCTGCTTTAAACCCTAGATCCATGTCCCAAAGCTGGATCCTGTCTGCTTTGCAGATAGCTGGTGAGGGAAGCTATATTTGTGGGACCTCTTTGCGAGTGACCCGTTACCCACGTCGGGCTAGCATCATGAAAAAGAAAAACTATGGTATTTGTCATTTACCGTTACTTATTCGGACTATAGTGGATTTAATTATCCCAGAAGAGTTCCTTGTTCCATGCACGGTCTGTGTGTATCATATATATATATATATATATATATATATATATATAATATATATATATATATATATATAATATATATATATATATATATATATATATATATATATAATTAAACAATATTCCACGCAAAAAAATTCGACAATTAATCTACAAGAATTTTCTTCTACAAATAATAATAATAATAATAATAATAATAATAATAATAATAAAACCCATGAAACCCTAAAACATCTTTTAATTCCATAAAAATACAAGGCTGAAAGGTGTCCCTCCCTCCCAGCGAGCAGCGGCACGAAAGGAATCCAATAAAATGTAAAATATGCTCACCGCAAGTTTGGTGGTGAGTGCTAAAGAAGAACTTATTTTGTAGTTTCTTTAGGATTCATGACGTAGTTCAGTGTATGTCAGCGCCTGTAGCTCAGTGGATAACACCTTTTTTCCTATTCGCAAAATGAAGACACTGAGGTCGGGAGTTCGATTCCCGATGGTGCTGATAATAATAGTCCGAGAGTAATCGCGAGGGTAGAATTTATTCGTCTGACCCGAGTGCTATATACCAATTTCTACATGGTTCTTTTAACTAATTATTAGGTACTTTTCCGTTATCTGCTCCTTTATTATTGAATGCCCGGTTAGGTCAGCTGTACGTGCTTGACGATTGGTTAGGATAAGTCGTGATATTTTCGTTAGTTTTAACGAAAATATCACGACTTAACCTAACCAACTGTCAAGGGCGTATAGTTGACCTAACCGGGCATTCAATAATAAAGGGGGCAGATAACGGAAAAGTACCAATTATTATAGTTAAGTGTACTTTTAAATGAATATATATAT
This sequence comes from Bathynomus jamesi, assembly GCA_023014485.1. Lineage (NCBI taxonomy): Eukaryota > Metazoa > Arthropoda > Malacostraca > Isopoda > Cirolanidae > Bathynomus > Bathynomus jamesi. Next base: position 1,318,718 of record JAJOZX010000437.1, read on the forward strand.
ATAATATATATTATATATATATAATATATATATTACCGATCATAAGTCCAGAGCTGGGCATTTGCGGCATATTTTGCGGTACTGCGGTACTTGCGGTACCACCGCACTACCACCCCAGGCCCCCATAACGCAGTACCGCAAAGGATCGCTGAAAGTACCGCAGTACCGCTACCGCATTCAAATTTCCGCGTACCGGTTTGGTACCGGTTTGGTAGTGCAGCAGTACCGCAGTACCGCAATATGCCGCAAGTGCCCAGCTCTGCATGATAAGTCTTAGAACACAAATATCGACGAAAAGAAAGACAAAAATCATTACATATCATTATATTAAAAATAAGCCATGCTTCTCAGTACGCGGTAAATATGTCGTCAACTAAAAAGATGCCCACGATATAACTGATCTTCCTACCCTGTCTTCCTCCCCCCCATTCAAATCTTAACAACATAATCTGGGTAGAATTCTTCCCTCTTACCCTAGGCCACTGCGAACAAATAACTTTACATTACATTATTTCGCATTCTCCTATTTGGTGTTATAATCACGAGGATTATATATTATATATTAATTTATACTTATATATTCTAACATCTGAGTCCTAATCATCATTAACTATATAAAATTATTATAATTATTTAAAACATATACGTGATAATTTGGGGTAAATCCGTGATGCTACGACATAAATAGCTTGTTGCTTTCACTTATTAGTTACGATACGAGATATTTCGGTCTTCTTATTATATACTATGGCCAAAAGACGTCGGTAGCCTCTTTTTTTATTATTTTAAGTTACGTCCTGATCTGTCTTTTTTTTTAATAACTAGATGAGCAAAGAAACATTGTACAGGGTAGCCACAAAGTCGTCCCTTTGCATGAAAAATAAGGGCAACATACAAATATGCTGTAATTTCACTACAAAGGGACTTTGTGGCCCGTGTATTGATGTACAGAACACGTGAAATTTATTAGCCTTTGCATTTGGAGTGGATACCTTCAGCTAAAGGTTAAAAAAAAATAGTAAAATTAACTTCAAAATTATTTTAAATAAAAAAAATATCTCTAATAAAATAAAAAAAAACAAAAAAATTTCACAAGTTTTTCGCGTTTTGGACAGAAGTGTTTTGCCTCGTAATTAAATTTTTAGCCATAAATATCCTGAGGTGACAGTTACTTAGGCTCCAGTTTTCTAAAGTTTTTATTGTGTTTTATAATTAATATTTTTAATTTTCTAGTCTTCGCGACGACATTTTTTATTATTGGAACATTATATATATTGGATGGGAGACCGTCCTCCGCGGCCAGATTATGTAGCGACCCGTGGTTCGGATCCCACGTAAAACTGTAGGTCCCCTCCGTCATATGACCTTAGATGTTGTGAAGGAGGTTAAACAACCCCAATAAAAAAAAATATATATATATATATATATTATACCCAAACGCACTCTCCCACCGCAGTGAGGTCGCGTTAGGAACAATCCTGGATCGCGCCCCTTCTCTGACCGTTCCTGTTTGTAGAAAGTTACATAAAGGTGGAAGGGGTTTCCAGTCTCCCGCACCCGTCCCTTATTTTTAGTCGCCTTTTACGACACACTGGGACCAAGTGTGAAGAATTCTTTATATCCCCGATCCTCAGGGATAGGGCATTTAAATAATATATATATATAATATATATAATAATATATATATATATATATATTATATATACAAACTCAGGCTTGATGTGTTTAACTATATATATATATAATTATATATAATATATATATATATATATAGAGATAGAGAGAGAGAGAGAGAGAGAGAGTGTGTGTGTGTGTACACATCAAGCCTGAGTTTTGTATGTATATATATATATTATATATATATATATTATATATATATATATATATATATATATATATATATATATATATATATATATATACAAACTCAGGCTTGATGTGTTTAACATATATATATATATATATATATATATATATATAGAGAGAGAGAGAGAGAGAGAGAGAGAGAGTGTATATATTATATATATATATATTAAACACATCAAGCCTGAGTTTGTATGTATATATATATATATATATTATATATATATATATAATATATATATATATATATATATATATATACAAACTCAGGCTTGATGTGTTTAACATATATATATATAGAGAGAGAGAGAGAGAGAGAGAGAGAGAGTGTATATATATATATTATATATTATATATTATATATTATATACAGTATATATATATATATAAGGTCAGTTTTATTTATTATTACGACTATAAACTTTTTAATTTTAGATAGTTAAACTTTCTTATTTTAATTTTGTAACATTTAATATTGACTCGCAATTTTAGACTTTAATATTAGTTGATTTTATTGTCGTGGCACTCAAGATGGCATCAGCGAATGCCGAAAGCGTTGCAATTTACTAAATGTTCACCAGTGGACTGGTTTTCGTCATTATTGTATATACGAGGGTGGGCTGAAAAGTAATGCCTCCACTCATATAAATTTTAAACGGGTTGAAGGATTTTATCAAAACAAAAGCAGATATGTACCTTAGAGTTTATGCTTCAAAACGATACATTTACTTTTCTATAAAATCACCCTCTACCGAGATACATTTACGTCAACGATAAAGGAGTTTATGAAATCCATCCCGGTAAAACTCTGAGATTTGACTACGAAACCAAAATTTCACAGCGGCCTCAACTTCTTCGTCAGACTCGTAGTGATTTCCACGATGTTCTTTAAGTTTAGGAAAGAGGTGAAAATCGTGTGATGCTAAATCGGGGGTATAAGGTGGATGCGGCAAGACGGTGAATTGCGGATCCTCAATTGCTTCTCGCGTTTGAACACTGATGTGAGGTCGTGCGCTGTCATGAAGAACAATGACTGCGTTTTTGTGGGTGCGAACCCTCCTGATCCGTTTTTTCAACTTCTTCAGAATTTCAGTATAACGTGCGGAGTTGATTGCTGTCCCCTCTTTTCGTGAAGTCTTCGAGAACAACACCATTGATATCCCAAAAAACAGTCATCACTTTTCCAGCCGATTTTTTTAATTTCGAATTTTTTTTGTTGCAGTGATTTTTTGTGTCGATATTCCATGGATTGCTTGCTGTTTATTTTCAGGGTCATAATGGTGGACCCACGTCTCGTCTCCTGTCACAATGTTGTGCAGAAATTCATCTTCATTTTCGAAGCGCTGAAGATTTTCTTGGCAAATGCGTAGTCTCTCAGTTTTCATCTCGGCAGTGAGCATGCGAGGCACGGTGACCGGAAAGCTCGTCCCCGAAAACTCGGTCCCGGCAAACTCGGTCCCGAAAATTCGGCCCAAGAAAACTCGAGCCCAGGAATAATCGGTCCCAGAAAATTCGGTCTCAGAAAACTCGGTCCTAGAAAATTCGGTCCTCGTAACGCTTGGTCCCAGGAATCTTGGTCTCGATGATGTGGTTAGGTTAGGTTAGGTTAGGAAATACCAATAACCTTCATTAATTATTTTGAAGCAACGTATATATGCACTCGTAGAGATAGACGCAACCACAGAGAAAAGCCAATTTTTTAACTTTCTTTGTGGAATATACAGAACAGAGTGAATATGAACTTACCTAGGACGAATAATGCACTTGAAGGATTCCATAGCGGTCTACGATCTTCGATTCAAAGTAACAACCCAAATATCTGGACACTAATATATGCTTTGCAAAAAGAAGAGTCACTGGTTCAAACAAAAATGCTACACATTAATCGTGGTGATAGGCCTCATAAAAAAAGAAAATATGTAACTAATAACGGACGCATTAAAAATGTTGTTGAAAACTACAATGCTAATGAGAAAATCGCTGTTTTAAGAAACATTGCCTACAATCTTAGTACTTTTTAGTAATAGATAAGTGAAATTAAAAATGCCTTTTATGCAATAGATTTTTATGTATGCATTCTTTTAATGTCTTTCATGCAATTTTTTAATGAAACATAATTCCTTTAATTCTTCTTTTTCTCTCACGTACCAAGATTTCTGGGACCAAGTGTTACGAGGACCGAATTTTCTAGGACCGAGTTTTCTGGGACCGAATTTTCTTGGGACTGAGTATTCCTGGGCCCGAGTTTTCTGGGACTGAATTTTCGGGACCGAGTTTGCCGGAACCGAGTTTTCTGGGACGAGCTTTCTCAGAACCCACTGGCACCCATCTGGCGCAGACCTTTCGGTAACCGAGAATACTAATAATGTGTCCCACTCGCTCTTTGGAGATATCGAGCAGTGTAGCAATTTCATTTTGTTTAATGCGACGATTTCCACGAATCAGTTAGTCAACGTAGTTCCGATGAGACTCGTCGGTTGCCGTTACAGGCCTTCCACTTCGCGGTTTGTCTCGCAAATCTTATTGCCCTGCTTCTCCTTCTTTACACTGCCTCGCCCAACGTCGAATGATACTCAAATCAACGCACTGTTTGCCGTACACAGCTTGCATTCGCCGATGAATGTCTATGGGAAGGACACTTTCCGCGGTCAAAAATTCAATTACGGCACGTTGCTTGAAGCGAACGTCTTTACTCTTTTCCAGTGTAATCGATATTGAACCAACGTGTGGGCGAACGTCTTTACTCTTTTCCAGTGTAATCGATATTGAACCAACGTGTGGAATGAGTGTAGGCTATATTAGGCTATAACGCAAAACCGATTTTATCTGGTTACTTCTACACAATTTGGAATGGGGTGGTGATATCAAGATACAACACAAAACCGGTTTTACCTGGCTACCTCTACACAATCCAGAATTATTCAAGTGAGCCATTACTTTTCAGCCCACCATCGTGTGTGTGTGTGTGTGTGTGTGTGTGTGTGTGTGTGTGTGTGTGTGTATATATATATAATATATTATATATATATATAATGCAAATCCACAAGGAAAAAGAAAAATGATTCCAAGGCCTTTCGTGTATTCAGAAGTACACCTCGTCAGGGAATGACGAGGTGTACTTCTGAATTTTCTTTTTCCTTGTGGGTTTGCATCATTCATTCATTTCACGTGTTTAATTGTGAAATTCATTCCATATATATATATATATATATATATATATATATATAATATATAATATTAAATTTTATATCTTTCAGTATTTGTATTAAAAGGTGAATGAATGGCGCTGTTACTATGACAGTCTTCGTTCCCAAACTGTGAAAGATTTGGGAAAACTAATAATGGCGCTGACATAGAAATCATAAGATTCAAATTGAGTGACCAGCTGCAGAAATCGGATATTAAAACGTACATATACAAATATTAATATGTGTTAATTAATATACAGTGTATATATATATATATATATATATATATATATTAATTAATAATAATGAATCACTCTGTGAATGTAAAAAAGAGAAATTTTTTATTAACTATTAAACTTAAAAGGGAAAAATAATTTATTCCTGTTATGTACGGACGGTATAATATAGAATTGCCTTCAGTATAACCCGTGTATTAATTAAACCTCTCACTACATAACCTATTATTATGTATCATTGCTCTCAATTTTTAATTTCGATCTAACCAAAGAATATTCAAATAATAACGCGTTTCCTTCACAATATCATGACTGCGAATGATTTTAAATTAGCTATTACAGAGCCAACCAAAGTTCACAATGACATTAGAAATTCGACTCTTCTAGATCAGATCTGAGTGCAGTCCCCGCTTGACTCCGTCTCGGGTATAATATATTAAATATTACAGATCACTTGCCCGCATACACCATATTAATCACCCATTTCTCAGCAAAGGAAACTATAAAATTTAACTATAGTTAACTATACTGTAGATCTTACAGCTATAATAATAAATTAAAGTTCCTAAGAGAATAACAGCTTTTGACTCGACTAGAATAATCGAAAGTAACTATGACATTGGAACAAAATTTCAAGTACTCTCAGACACACTAATGGATATATTCAACATAAACTTTCCTCTTAAATCAAAAACAATATCTAAAACTAAATACAACAACCAGTGGATCCCATCAGCACTTATTGTGAGCATTAAACGCGAGCATACTCTCTTTAATTATGGAAAACTAATATATTACCGAACAGACTTAAAAAAATGTCTGTAACAGACTTAATGCAATTATAAAGAAAACAAAAGCAGATCATTATTGTTTACAATTGATGAACAAATATCCAATCCAAAAAGGCTATGGAACACTCTGAAAAGTTAATTAACACAAAGAAGGTTAAAACAAATCCCTTGTCCTCCCTCACACAAGGTGAAAATTCCTATAGTGACCCCAAAGACATAGCCAATTTATTAAACAACTTTGCAATATCGGCTCCAATACTACAGCCTCGATTTCCAATTACAGACACTCACTAACGACAATAGATGCCACAACCAATCCAAACTCATTTTTCTTTGATCCAATCCACCCTACGTTATCTCTTTAGCTATAAAAAAAAATCCTAAAAAATAAATTCTGACATCAATACGATCCCGGTAAAAATATACAAATTTGTATCCGATGAAATTGCAATACCATTCAGTAAGTTAATGAATGACTCGGTAAACTAGATCTATTCCCTGACAGTCTAATCACTCTAACGGAAGCCAGAGTATGGCCTGCATTTAAGTTGGGAAACCCAATCACTCCATCCAATTATCGTCCCATTTCCGTACTGCCAACTGTAAAGTAAAGTATTTGAAAAAATTGTGTACAATAAACTTACTAAATTCTTAATGAAATATGATATTTTAAGTAACACAATTTGGATTTAGAGGTAGACTTACAACGGAAAATACCATAAACATGCTATTAGAAAATGTGTATCAGAACTTTAACAGCAAAAAACACAATGCCATGATCTTCCTCAACTTGTGAAAAGCATTTGGTACACTTTTGCATGGAATCTAAATTGAATAAACTTCACATATACGGAATAAGAGGAAATATCCTTGATTGGTTTAAATCATATCTGTCAAATTGTCATCAGTACATCAGATTAAAATATAATTTATCCGATAAGACGATGTTAACTAGTGGAGGCCCACAAGGATCTGTTCTTGGCCCATTGCTATTTCTCATTCATGTCAACGATTTTCATCTCTCAACCACATTAAATTGCGTACAGTGTGCAGATGATACCACACTTACTTCTTCCCATCATAATTTAGACTTTCTGAGAAATGAAACGAACAGGTAATTAGAACATGTGTATAAATGTGTATAAACTTTTATTGAACGTGACAGTCATCTTATATGATTATTATTACAAAACATATTAATACAAACTGTCAAATAAAAATTGGGAATACTAGTCTTGCAAGGGTGAAAGAGGTTAAAGTACTTGGCATTAATTTAGACAGAAAACGAAATTTCAAACGTTATCAAATCCAAAATATCAAGCTTTCTCTTCATATTATTTAAACTGAAAAAGACCCTTCCTCAAAACGCACCTCTTAACCTATATTATTCCTCCATCTATCCACATTTATTTTATTGCATTACAACATGAGGTAGAACTAAGAAATATATAAAACATCCTTTGGAAGTAATTCATAAAAATGCCTGCGAACTTTCTCGAATTATGAGAACAAAGTCACACTTCCCCAATTCAGTTTTGCTGTCAATATGTTGAAAGTTATCAATATACATCACCCATTCAAAGAGTAATCACCTCCCATCAAATACACCATCGTTATAACACTAGACTGCCCAGGGATTTTGTACACAAACGTAACTATACAATGGAAACTGCAGGAAATTCACTCTCTTTCAAAGGAGCAGATGTATGGAATGCAATTCACATAAGTATTAGACAGGCTTCATCACTAAATGTATTTTGCAAATCACTAAAAATGCACTTCATTAGCTCCAACTAATGTATAAGTTCACTACTGCCATTTTTAGCATAGTAATGAAGTTTCCATTCTATAATCAACTATTTAAAATATGCTAATTTCATTAATATATTATATATATTAATTATTAATCGATAATTAATTAGTTTTAAATTGATATTATTTAGTTCTGTAAAATTGGTCGTTGCCAACCAATGTACAGGTAGTTTTTACATAAATTTCTTATGTTCTTGTGGTTCGGAACCCACGTAAAATTGTAGATCCCCTCCGCCACCACGGAGGACATACACAATACACAATTACAAACACAGTTAGGTAGACCAGCCATGAGTGGATCCTAGGGTCTTTGTTGGTCTGAAACATTATAACATTATAACATTCAGTAAGTTAATGAATGACTCAGTAAACTAGATCTATTCCTTGACAGTCTAATCACTCTAACGGAAGCCAGAGTATGGCCTGTATTTAAGTTGGGAAACCCAATCACTCCATCCAATAATTATCGTCCCATTTCCGTACTGCCAACTGTAAAGTAAAATATTTGAAAAAATTTTGTACAATACTAAATTCTTAATGAAATATGATATTTTAAGTAACACAATTGGATTTAGAGGTGGACTTACAACGGAAAATACCATAAACATGCTACTAGAAAATGTGTATTAGAACTTTAACAGCAAAAAACAATGCCTTGATCTTCCTCAACTTGTGAAAAGCATTTGGTACACTTTTGCATGGAATCTAAATTGAATAAACTTCACATATACGGAATAAGAGGAAATATCCTTGATTGGTTTAAATCATATCTGTCAAATTGTCATCAGTACATCAGATTAAAATATAATTTATCCGATAAGACGATGTTAACTAGTGGAGGCCCACAAGGATCTGTTCTTGGCCCATTGCTATTTCTCATTCATGTCAACGATTTTCATCTCTCAACCACATTAAATTGCGTACAGTGTGCAGATGATACCACACTTACTTCTTCCCATCATAATTTAGATTTTCTGAGAAATGAAACAAACAGGTAATTAGAACATGTGTATAAATGTGTATAAACTTTTATTGAACGTGACAGTCATCTTATATGATTATTATTACAAAACATATTAAACTGTCAAATAAAAATTGGGGATACTAGTCTTGTAAGGGTGAAAGAGGTTAAAGTACTTGGCATTAATTTAGACAGAAAACGAAATTTCAAACGTTATCAAATCCAAAATATCAAGCTTTCTCTTCATATTATTTAAACTGAAAAAGACCCTTCCTCAAAACGCACTTCTTACCCTATATTATTCCTCCATCTATCCACATTTATTTTATTGCATTACAACATGAGGTAGAACTAAGAAATATATAAAACATCCTTTGGAAGTAATTCATAAAAAATGCCTGCGATCTCTCTCGAATTATGAGAACAAAGTCACACTTCCCCAATTCAGTTTTGCTGTCAATATGTTGAAAGTTATCAATAACAATCAACATACATCACCCATTCAAAGAGTAATCACCTCTCATCAAATACACCATCGTTATAACACTAGACTGTCCAGGGATTTTGTACACAAACCTAACTATACAATGGAAACTGCAGGAAATGCACTCTCTTTCAAAGGAGCAGATGTATGGAATGCAATTCATATAAGTATTAGACAGGCTTCATCACTAAATGTATTTCGCAAATCACTAAAAATGCACTTCATTAGCTCCAACTGATGTATAAGTTCACTACTGACATTTTTAGCATAGTAATGAAGTTTCCATTCTATAATCAACTATTTAAAGTATGCTAATTTCATTAATATATTATATATTAAACATCATTTATTTTCTACTAAATATACACTAAATCATCTGATTTAAAGTTATGTAACATTTTGTAAACTTTATGTTGTATTTATTGTTATTATTGCTATTATTATTATTATTATTATTATTTGTTATTACTATTACTTGCCACTTTCACTTTTTTATGCAATATATAAACTAAATGTCATTAATTTTGCCTAAAAAGCCTCCATGCTTCCAACTGCATATTCATATTAGAGTACTGTGAACATATTAATGTCATATCAAATATCTAAAAATTGTAAAACTGTCACTTTTATTGTTTTATAAATAAAGATTTTTTAATTTTTTATTTTAATTTTGAAAGAAATATGATGCTCGCACTTCCCTTTTATAATAAAGAATAAAAAGATACAAAATGCATATATAATAATGGGGGACTTTAACGCACATGTGAACTCGGAATTCTTTGGAGAATTGGGTAACATTTGCGAGTCGGCCAATTTAAGTATAAGTGATATAGATGTATTAGGGGTAGCCAGTGATAATTTTACATACGTTAGCGATATGAGTGGTACCACCAGGTGGATTGATCATTGTCTCACTAGTAATAATCTAAAGGATCGAATTGTTAGAGTTCATATTTTGCATGATTTCCTTCTTTCTGATCATAGACCATTAGAAATATTAATTAACGTTACCAATTTATGCGCAACACGACTTAACAAGAACTCAATAGGTAAAAATAATCGCGTCGATTGGTCCAATGTTAATATGCAGCAGAGAATAGAATACAAAGACAGAACATGTCACCTCTTTAATAATTTAGAAATTTTGCACCTTGCCTGTAATAATCCTTGCTCAAATGATTCTCTCTGTAAACTCATAGATAGGTATTATAGTAAGATAATAGCCCTGTTAAGAGAAGCAGGAAGCCCTTGATTAAATCTTACAACTATCATACTAAGGTTATTCCTGGATGGAATGATTTTATTGACCCCCTGAAGAGGGAATCGAAAGACGCCTATGATTTGTGGTGCTTTCATGGTAGACCCAGATTAGGACCAGTATACATGAATATGTGTAGAAGTTGGGTCAGTATAAGGCGGCCATAAGGCGATGTAAACAGGAAGAAGAGTCTATTCGAGCATCAAAAGTCTGTGAAGCTCGCATAAATAACGATAATAACAAATTTTGGAAATTTGTTAAGAACCAAACGGATGTCAAAAATGTCCTCCCTCCGACAATCGTGGGGTGTCGGGGGAGGATGAAATTGCAAAGCTGTGGATAAACCACTACTCTAACATTCTTAATAGTGTGAGTCGGGATAATCTTAAGATAGATTGCAGCGAAACGATTGTGGGAGGGACAAGGGGAAATATTTTGATATCATTTTCTGAAGTAAAGAGGTTAATTAAAGAGTTAAAGACTGGTTCTGCGTCAGGGTAGATGACTTATCGAATGAGCACTTAAAATATGCCAATGACGTAGTATGTCTGCATATATCATTGCTCCTATCAGCCATGCTTGCTCATAGCTATATCCCTGCGGAGTTCATGAGGGTATATATCTTGCCCCTGGTCAAAAATAAGTACGGAGACATTCTGTCCAGCAATAATTACAGGCCTATTGCTGTCGCTTCCTGCTTCTCGAAACTATTAGAAAAACTCTTGTTACTCAGATTAAATGATTTCCAATGGACATCTAATCAGTTTGGCTTTAAAAGGTCCCACTCAACTGACCTGTGTATCTATGTACTTAAAGAAACAATATATAAATACATTGAAAGTAATTCAACCATTTATAGCTGTTTCCTAGATATAAGTAAGGCATATGATAGGGTGAACCACAATATTTTATTTGAAAAACTAGAAGACAGGAAGGTTCCCATGTACATATTAAATTTATTGAAATTTTGGTGTTCCCACCAATCTTTCACTGTTAGGTGGGGCAATGTACTATCCGAGTGTTTTGGCTCCTCTTGCGGGGTGAGACAAGGCTCCTTGCTCTCCCCTATGCTGTTTAATGTGTATATTGACGGATTAATTGCTTCACTTAATGAGGCAACAGTGGGATGTTGTATAGATAACACAAGGATAAATAACTTAGTTTATGCCGATGATATGGTGTTAATAAGTCCCTCTGTTAAAGGTCTGGATCGGCTACTAAATGTCTGCGAAGTGTATTCGCAGAAACATGATATTCTTTTTAATGTTACAAAAACTAAGGTTATGCAATTTCATCCTAAAAGCTGTAATCAGCCAACTGATATAAGGTTTAAGATGAATGGTGAAGTAATTGAAGAAGTACAAGAGTTTAAGTATTTGGGTCAAACTATTACCAGCTCCTTGAGTGATGACTCGGATATAAGAAAACAATCTCGAAGCCTGTGTGCTAAAGCGAATATGACCATATGTTTGCTACCCGCAATGTCCCGAGCTTCCCGGAGGTAACAAGACGTGCTCAACACAGTCTAATGCAAAGAATTAAAAAATCAACCAACCCGATCATCCAAGCTATCCATGAGTCCTGCCATTTATCCTTTAAGGCTTAAGCTATGGACTTCTTGGTACGAAAACGTCTGTCTGTAGCTCCACTTAACTTCGACAGTGCAGTATTATTTCTAATCAATTGTATATATTTCTATCCTTAGTATATGAACTGTCATTGTATTAAAATATTTGTCATATGGACTATAGTCTACCAATAAACCTTTTCATTTTCATTTCATTTTCATATAATATAATATATATATATATATATATATATATATATATATATATATATATGTAAAAATGAACAATGAATAATCAATATTCATTTTTACATAAGAACCAAAATCGCTTAAAACGAGTTTGGATAATAATTTTACTTGTAGCTTCCTATTTTTGTTTGTGTCACAACCCTACGATCTACCATTTCTATGGTTTAGTCGTATCCATTTTCCATTTGTTATAGAAGTTATTATAATTAATTATGATTGTCTTGCATCTCACCCTCGACCCTAGATTATGCATACACATTGCATATAACAGGATTGGAACCCGTAGTTGTGCTTCTTAGTCCTTGATACCCACTCTTTGTCTTTAATTCGTTTCTTTTAGGTCCTCCCAAATAATGACTTACAGTTACACTGTACGTATGACATAATGTGAATAACTATGACGTCATAAAGTAACTTAATTCTCTTCACGTTTCCATACCGCCAATACTGAATCACCCATTTGGTATGTGGCTATCTTTCATGTTCAATATATGGTAAATTCTTTAATAATAATTAAAAAAAAAAATTTAAAAACTTCATTCTCTATACATCATTATTTATGTTGTGTCCTACCTATTGTCTACTGATGCCTATCAACCTATCAGTCCATATTTTACGCGTGTCTATATTACGCACACAACCTATTGTGTTACGTACATGTAAAATACGTCCACATGTATTTTTTTATTATTATATTTTTTCAAGTGCGTTCACCCCTCGCAAGATATTCATAAATGCTTGGGTAAGTGGTCGAATTCGCTGATCACAGCAAAGTCGAACGCTTCTGAGATAAAAATCTCCTCTCGCTCTGATCCAAATTTATAACATATTATGTTGTATATAAATTATCTTGTATGTGCCCATGTACTTGTGTTGTACTAATAACCATATATAATAACCATATATAATAACCATATATAATAACCATATATAATAACCATATATTATAACCATATATTATAACCATATATAAATATAAAAAAACACTGTAAGAATGGTAAACGACGTAATGTACTTCAATTAAACTGTAATTGAATGTAATGACTTAGTATATAATGTAAGAATGTACTTTAATAGAACTGTAATGGACAATCATAAGCGAATGTGAAGTAATCCATAATCGCAATCATAATTGTAATGGACCAAAACGAAAATGTGCTCAGTGGTGTACTTAAATTGTACTTATGTACTACTACGAAATGATATCGCCTTCAGAAATGAAGACTCGGCAAAAAAAAAAAAACGATTAGTTTTTATTTTTATTTTTTAAATTTTCATTTGGAATCTTTCAAACATCTGATCATGTGTTTAAAAAGGAGAACTTAACCTTCAACTGCCTTCCCCCAACATTTAGACTTATATGATACATGTATTTGTAAAACTGACTTCACTTCATTACGGCACTCTTCTTTGGTCACTGCTACGAGACTCCCTTGTTAGCAGCCTCGCTGCGAGGAGGGGGCAGAGGCCCCTTGCCTCCTTAATTTTTTTAGATTCTGGCCTGAGCCATGGTCGAAAGAGGTCGAACCTCTACCCTGTAAATTCAGAGCACTACCTGTACATTTTTAGAAGTAAACTACAGTAAAAGAAGTTTTTTTTATCTTTTCCTTCGAGCCTTGTTCTCTTCAGGAATTTAGTCAGTAAAGTCGATAAGTTTAGTACCAAGAGAAAGTATCAGAGTATTATAAAAAGAGAAGAATTAACAACTGTCGACCCTATAGCGAGAGAAAAGAATTAGAATGTTATAGAAGAAAGTATCGCGAGAAAATATCCGTTGCTGCCTCCCAAACAAGAACCCCCGTCGATTCGAACCACCCAGGGCCATAGATGGAGGATTGAAACATATATACACAATTTTTTCTGTGTGTGTGTGTGTTCATGCATGGTATTTCGCTTATGGGACTGCAGCAGAACAAGCTCGAGTGCATACGATTATTTCCTGGATATGCGATTGTCTTTTTTGTTTGTGTGCGTGAGAGAACGAGGTATGAATGCAGAGATGCCAAGTTAGAAGATTGTGAAATGCAGGAAATTTTAATGAAATGGACCGTGCCAAACTCCCCTGCAAAATTTTGAAATAACAAACATCATATGGTGCATTCTGGTGATGTCTTTCAGAGAAAATTGTGGTTATTGCGTCGTTAATGTGTGAGTCTCCCGCCCAATACGGGAGACTTGGCATATCTGTGAATGACGAATGTATGGTATTTTATTGGTAGTTATGATCGGCAAAGAAAGTTTGTCCTTCTTACTCTGTATTTGAAAGTGCTAAAAAGTTTGTTCGAATTCTAAACCAATGAATAATGAGGCTGAATAATTAATTAAAAGGTTGAACAAGATTCAAGACACTCCTGTTCTGCTTGACGAATAACACGTACGAAACCTCTCTGAACGGAGGTTTCGTAGTGAGACTGGACTCTTCAGGCATCGACGTAAAAGGCTATTAATTTACTACACGTAAAATCAAATCTTGATCTGCTCTGGAATTATACTGTAATTTCTATCATGATACCTTACCCCAGTAGCCTTGAGTAATTAATCCTTTACATAAATTACTATAAAAACTGACAATAAGTACAATTACAGAGGAAATTAATTTTTGCATGCATGGTCTTATTTGGCGCACGGCTTTTGGCCGCGACTGTACATAAAATAGATAAATGGGTGTTGCTTAAAAATGCATAATGTAATATCTTGTCACTGTATCATATTCAATATCATGATACTATATCATCAATCAAGTTTCACGAAATTATTTACTACCTACTCTGAAAGGGATAATCTAATTAAATTTTAATGAAATTATTATTATGACAAAACAATTAGGATCAAGTAAAGATAAGCACCCCCAGCCTTCTTTAATTAGCCTTATAAGGCTAACTAACGAAAATATCACGACCTAACCTAACCAATCGTTAAGTCAACTGTACGCCCTTGACGATTGGTTAGGTTAGGTCGTGATATTTTCGTTAGTTAGCCTTATAAGGCTAATTAAAGAAGGCTGGGGTTGCTTATCTTTACTTGATCCAACAATTAATATTTTCTAAAATACAGGGTGTCCCAAAAGTCGCTGTGCACAGGAGTAAGTTTTATTAATTGCTATATTATAACAACCCGTAAATTAACATTAATCTAAATAAAGAGAATTGCAGTGCTGGAATTACATTTCAAGAAATAACAAACCCTAGGATTAGTTTAGGATTAGTTTTCAGCTTAAATTATACTCGTGTATCATATCACTAAAATATTAAAGCTTGGCGAAGATATAAGACTCAGGAGACCAGCTCGCCAAGAAGTAAAAATTGTTCACCAACCTGATCTCTCGTGTTTTATGTTTTTTTCCCTGTTTTAATATTTTTCCGATCTGATGAAAGCTTTATTGGCAAAAAGCTTATCTCACCATTTTATTTTTAGTTCGGTGTTATATATATATATATATATATATATATATATATATATATATATATATATTTCCTATTTTTGTAGACAACACAGAGGGAGGGAGAGACGGAGAGACGAACAGACAGACAGACAGACAGAGTTTAATCTGAACTCAATATTCATGAATAAATTCGGTAACTGAAATTGATTGAAGAACTGTCTGAAATTTATCTAAACCTTTAATTTTCGTTTGAAATCAGAAATCAATAGTATCTGAAAACAGTCATGAACGAACGCTCCTGACGGGGTAATTTATCACTAAAAAATAATGCATTTCTCAACTCCGAATCAGTAATAGCTTATTGTAAATTACTTTTTTTCAAGCTTCACATCAATATTCCGAGTTATTTATGTATAAGCGAGAGATTTTAAAAACTTAAATCTTTCTCTTGAAGTTTTTATACAAAAAGAGAAAAATTTCATTTCTCTGTTGACTTTAGGTAAACACTATCAGTATAAAAACGTTAGGTCATTTTTTTTTTTTTTTTTTTTTTGCGAGATTTGCATTGCAAATGTATATTGGTTTACTTCATTTAAGTAGAATTTTTTTTAAAAACAAGATTTATACGCTAAAAATATGTTAAAAACAATACATTATACAATATTATATATACACAGTATAATATATATATATATATATATATATATATATATATATATAATGCAAATCCACAAGGAAAAAGAAAAAATCATTCCAAGGTCTTCCGTATATTCAACATACACCTCGTCAGGGAATGACGTCATTCCCTGACGAGGTGTATTGTTGAATATACGGAAGACCTTGGAATTAGTTTTTCTTTTTTTCGTGCGGTTTGCATCAATCATTCAATTCACGTATTTAAGTGAAATTGATTATATATATATATATATATATATATATATATATATATATATATATATATATATGTCTGGGAAGTCTTATTATGTTGAGTGTAAGTGAAAAAGAAATATTGAATATGTGAAAAAAATTATTGAAAACATTAAACAGAAGAATTAACACAGTATAACATAGCATTGCATAGCATAACGTAGCATGACATAAGATAATAAATTATATTTATAATTTAATTTAAAGCAGGTTGCCTTTGGCTGACATTTCAAGTATATATATATATATATATATATATATATCTGCATTTAACTGCAATGACCACGCAGTATATAAATGAATAGAAACGACGTAAATAAGGAGCGTCTCTGCACACGGGGAAGAGAAATAACGAATAAATGAAAAATGAGGTGAACCGCCCGGGAATCGAACCCAGGGCCTTCCAATTGCCGGTTGGATGCGCTACCATTACACCACGGACCTCGATCAATCATAAATCGAAATTCTCCTACATAGGGCAGAAACCAATGCCCTGAGAGGGCACCCTCGCAAATCGTGAATATGTGCATTTAACTACAATGACCACGCAGTATATAAATGAATAGAAACGACGTAAATAAGGAGCGTCTCTGCACACGGGAAGAGAAATAACGAATAAATGAAAAATGAGGCGAACCGCCCGGGAATCGAACCCAGGGCCTTCCAATTGCCGGTTGGATGCGCTACCATTACACCACGGACCTCGATCAATCATAAATCGAAATTCTCCTACATAGGGCAGAGAAACCAATGCCCTGAGAGGGCACCCTCGCAAATCGTGAATATGTGCATTTAACTGCAATGACCACGCAGTATATAAATGAATAGAAACGACGTAAATAAGGAGCGTCTCTGCACACGGGGAAGAGAAATAACGAATAAATGAAAAATGAGGCGAACCGCCCGGGAATCGAACCCAGGGTCCGTGGTGTAATGGTAGCGCATCCAACCGGCAATTGGAAGGCCCTGGGTTCGATTCCCGGGCGGTTCGCCTCATTTTTCATTTATTCGTTATTTCTCTTCCCCGTGTGCAGAGACGCTCCTTATTTACGTCGTTTCTATTCATATATATATATATATACACAGTATATATGATGCAAACCACATGAAAAAAGAAAAATGATTCCAAGGCCTTTCGTGTATTCAGAAGTACACCTCGTCAGGGAATGAAGGGAGAAGGTGAGATGACGAAAATATATACATATGTACAACGGGACAGAGCATCATTCATTCATTTCACGTGTTTAATTGTGAACTTCATCCCATATATATATATATATATATATATACACTAACCCGCAAGGAAAAAAATATAAAATTAATTATAAAACAGTGTTTGAAAAGGCTAATTAACTTCGTCTAGTCACAACCAAGCCATTTTCAAAGCCATAAACTAATTAAAATATCTAAAAAGGTTATAAAACTTCGTCCTGCGGAAGAGCTAAGGTTAAAATGACTGTGTGAAGGCATATACACGAACAGAGAGATGGTAGCTGTCGTACGCCTGACAGTTGGCAAAGGGAAACTATTGCCCAGATTTCAAACATTCGAGATGAGAAATCTTTTAAAATGTTAAAAATAAAGCTATCCATGCTGTAGGACATCTTAATATTGGAAATGGTGTTTTCTGCCAAAAATATAAAATGCCTCGTATATTTGTCTCTGTTCCTGGTCCCTGACTTTCATGATAGGTTTAGAATCCTGGAAGTTAAAAATATGATTATGCGGTTCCCTATGCTCAACTAGGCTGCTATAAGTATTACCCGATCTCAGGTCACGTTTGTGGGAATTAATCCTTCTCTGAAAATCAATTGTCTCCCCGATGTACAGTACTGGCCAAATTATTAGGAATTTTTTAAAAATTTCATTTTTTGGTATAAAATGTTAAATTAAACCAATTTTAAACGTTGAAAAGTTATTTATTTCTACACAAGAATACATGGTCATTATTTAGCAATAGTTTAGTACTTAGTTTGACCCCCCTTAGCTGCCTTAAGGGCTGCGACACGCTTCGGCATGCCATGAATCAATTTTTTGCATAATTCCTTAATACGTGTAGAGTGAAACCAGACTTGAATAAGTCGCTCTATGAGTTGGTGTTTTGTTGTTATCAGCGTTTCATGGATTACGTCCTTTAAAATACACCATAAACTTTCGATTGGGTTCATGTCTGGAGAATTTCCAGCCATGGGAGCAACCGAACACTATTTTCATGACACCATTTTTTAACCGACTTTGCCGTGTGGCATGGAGCTGAGTCTTGTTGAAAAATCCAACGTCTATTACCATACCATTCCCTTATTTGAGGCAGTAGACGTCTTCTTAGTACTTCTATATACTTGACTTGGTTCATATTCCCCTCAACAATGCTCAAACGACTAGTTCCATGCACAGAAATTGCTCCCCAAACCATGATCTTTTGTGGAAATTTCACCGTTTTCATCAGACACTCAGGCAAAAATTCTTCTCCAGGCCTCCTTCTTACACTTTGAACACGATCGTCAAGCACGGCAATCGTTGACTCATCGGAGAACACCACCTGCAATCAAAGAAAGCCCTGTGAAAGAGTCAGTGCATAGCGTATGAAGTACAGCTAAAACGAAGTACAGTATGACTTGCTGCTTACAGATATTTTTACTGCAGTTTTATCACGTACTGTAAATACACTTCTATGCATACTGTATTTACTGTATTAACATTCTATTTAATGTTAAATATATTCTTACCTGTTCCCAATCCTCACTAGTCCAGTTAATGTGTTCCTTTGCCCATGCAAAACGTGCCTTCTTCATAGCCTCAGTGAGCCTGGGCTTCTTCCTTGGGCGGTAGGCTTTGAAGCCGGCAGTTAGAAGCCTCCTGTTGACTGTTCTACGACTAATATTGATGCCATCAGCCGCTAGACTACTGGAAATGTTTTTGCAAGTAGCTCTTCTATTTCTAAGAGACAAAATTGCAATCTGTCTATCAGTTCTTGGAGTCGTTACCCTTTTTCTGCCGCATCTTCCAACCCTTTTGGGGCCTACATTTTCTCCAAATACCATTTTTTTCTTAATACGAAGTACTGACTGTGGTGAAACATGGAGTTTTGGCAGCGATTTCCTTTTGTTTAAATGTAGAAGAAGTTAATAAAACCTGTATTTGCCCAATTTTCCGTGGACTCAAGTCATTCTTTCGCCCCATTTTCAAATTCACTTAAAAACTGTAACAAATAATTGCCGAAATTGGGTAAATACACTATTTAATTAAACGGTAGTTACAATGACACGAAAAGAAAGAGAAAACACACCCGCATCGCACGACAACCAAACGACAACTGACGAACAAACACGCTTCGTTCGACTAAAGAATTATGCAAAAAATTGATTCATGGCATGCCGAAGCGTGTCGCAGCCATTATGGCAGCTAAGGTGGGTCAAACTAAGTACTAAACTATTGCTAAATAATGACCATGTATTCTTGTGTAGAAATAAATAACTTTTCAACGTTTAAAATTGGTTTAATTTAACATTTTATACCAAAAAATGAAATTTTAAAAAAATTCCTAATAATTTGGCCAGTACTGTATTTTTGAGGGCAGCCTCCACATGGGATTTCATAAACTACGCCAGAATTGTTGGAGGCTTTAGTAATAGGATGACGAATGAACGAAGAAAATTTATGTGGCACAACGGAGACCAACTTAATCTGCTTTGGCAAGAGTGAGGAAAGCCCTTTGTTAACCTCAAAGGACACTTTCAGGAATGAAACGTCTTTATCCCGGTTCCCAGTTTTGGGAGAAAAGAAAGATCCCCTAGCGGCGAAATAGCTTTATACGTTTGGGTTATTCCAAATTGTTGATCGATAAAGCTTATTTCGCCGCTGGATAACAGCGAACAGAGCAAAAAGAATAGCTGGACAGATACTGAGAACCTTTAAAAGAAGGGATAGGAATATAATGACTCCTCTATTGAAAACACTGATCATACCCAAGTTGGAACGCTGCTCGGTCTTAACATCACCATATGAAAAAGAAGCCATTAGTCAACTGGAAGGGATTCAGGGAAGCTTCAAGCCAAGATCAATGGGTGCAAAGAACTAAATTACTGAGAAAGGTTACGTGAATTAAACTTATATTCACTGGAAAGAAGAAGATAGAGGTGTAGCATTATTTACACTTGGAAAATGATGCAACTAGCCCCTAATCTTACTTTGAACCCTATAACCACTCAAACAGCAGTGGAAAGTAGGAATCTAAGCATGTGTCGTGTTCCCAAATTAAAGGCTAAACAGGGGACACCCTCAACCTTGAAGGAAAATAGATTTGTTGTGAGAGGACTAAGACTGTTGAACTAGCTGCCCAAGGAACTAAGGAATACGAGTGGTGTAGCGGTGGATATCTTCATAAGAAGACTAGACGCCTGGATCAGAACAATTCCAGATGAGCCGGGTGTACCTGCCACCTGGCTATGTGAAGTTGCGACCGAGCACAAGAAACCAATTCAAACCTCCCTCAAGAGGAGAGACAACAAGCTTGACCTTCATGAAATGAGGAATCATCGCGCGGAACACTTAAAACGTTGAAAGTGAAGGTTAAGAGTTTAATGCAGCCGAACAGATTACTGTATGTGTAAAGTGACAAATATGCATAATAAAGTTTGATTATTAATAAAGATGAGTTTAAATTTATGTAAGTTGTGAAATGGCTGATGTGTTCTTATTAAATTTGGTAATATAAGTTTTCTTTACTGCGTACAGGGTGACCACAAATTCCCTTCACATGAAAATCAAGGGCAACATACAGATATACTGTAATGTCACTGCAAAGGGACTTCGTAAAAAATATTTCTCGTTTCATAAGTAAAGGTCTCAATTGCATTTTTTCATTAATATTCAATCAGAGAAGGTCATATTGCAATATTTCATCAAATGAGTTAAACCTCTCAGAGGGATTACAAAAGTAAATAGACACCGTTGGGTTTTCTTTTTTTTTTCCATAGTTTTTTTTTATAATAAAAGTAAATATATAATAATAATAGGTTTATTGAATCAATATATTTAGAATCGTGTTGGTTTCCCTTTTGTATTTTGCAAAGCTGATACACGTTCTGGTATTCCACTGGTGAGATTTGCCATTTTTTGTTCTTCAGGACAATCATCACCGTAGTGTCTATTTACTTTTGTCAACACCTCTGTATATATATAAAATGGTTTCACTAATAAATCGCAAGAGAAACCCACGTGACCTTCAACATATCAATAATAAGTGCTTCGAGCTGCTTAGCCTCCTCTTTCGTACTGGTAAAAGTCACGTGACTGAGGGGACTTTCAGCGTTAAGTGGGTTCCGAACCACGGGTCGTTACATCATCTAAACGCAAAGGACGATCACTCATCCAACGATTGAATAGATCTAACGTTGCTTAACCTCGCTGATCTAACCGGAAACGGTGTTGTGACGTGGCCATGCACGGCGCATAACTCGTATGAACATATTTAAAAAAGTGGAAACAAAATACAGGTTGGCGCAAAAGTTGCGTATTATACAGGGTGCCCCATAAGTCCTTTTACCTCTGAATCTTTTACCCCTTTAAGGGGTAAAGGGATTTATGGAACACACTGTAGAGTAAATCCGAAATGTTGGCTATTAACTTTGAAAACAATTTGTGATTTGCTGCACAAAGGCTATTTCCTAACTGTTAATTACTGATTCTCAGTCGTTTACGATGAATGTCCCAGAGGCAGCGAGCAACTGAAGGAGAAAACGAAATTCAAGTGTGTGCCGAAATCCAGCGTCAGCGTGGTAACAAGTGTTCAAATGTCATGCGTAGGGCGAATCAAGTGTTTTTAACGCTTTATGGACAACTGGTACAAATTGGTAACGTTTCAAATACACACATTCATAACTTAACCCTACAAAAAAATCCGGCGTTAAAGGGTTAACTTGATGGTCACCAGTTCGAATACTGACTAATTTAGCGTGTGGTGAGCGATTTTTGGAGCTTTACTGTAATTTCCTTCATGGTGCGTGACTTTTGCGCCACCTCTATATATATATCCGTGTTTTTGTTTCCGCCCGAATTGTTCATTCTGACGAAGGTCAAGCTTGTTGCCCCACCTTAGACCTACAGTTCAACGTGAAATCCGAACCACGATCCACAAGGGGATCTTAACCATCGTGTTAACCACAAGGCCACCCACGGTGCCCTTTTATCTACCAAACAAAAATATTTTTTTAATAGAAGAATAAACAGATGGGTAAACTGCGGGCCATCTGTTGTCACCTGGAATCGAACCCGGAGTCGGCGGATTCGTAATCAACAATGCTAACCATGATACCACCGAGGTGCATCTAAAAATAAATACTTTAACTTGGAGCTCTACTTTCATATTATATAATTTTCTTTGGTTTCCTTAATTATTTCGTAAATTATTTTAATTATTTAATTACATTTTAATTACTTATTATTATTTTAATTTTTCTTAGGTATTGTTTAAGTCCTTTATAATTAATGTACATAATAAATATTTTATTTAACTTTTTACCTTCATTAACTTTTGTTTTTCAATTTTAATTTGAAATATTAATTAATTGAAGTAGATAGTCGGTTCCGAAAAAAGTTACACATGCAAAATTTGCATGAAAGTTACTGACAAAAAGTTACACATGCAAAAGTTACATTAAAGTTACTGACAAAAAGTTACAAATGCAAAAGTTACATTAAAGTTACTGACAAAAAGTTACACACGCAAAAGTTACATGAAAGTTACTGACAAAAAAGTTACACACGCAAAAGTTACATGAAAGTTACTACAAAAAGAGTTACAACAACGCTATATGAGAAAAAGTTTCGTTAAGCAAAGCTACACGTAAGTTATGTCAAAGTTACGAACAAATTAAATTAGGTTCTGCAGAAGTTACGCGTAAAAATAATTAGATTGCGTAGTGACATTTTCGATAGTCGATCATTTTTATACTTGTTTCTCTGACTTTTTTCAAACTGTTATTACAGATTCATACTTAATTAACCATAATACGCACTGTGCCTTCCTTTACAGTTGCCAGTGACGTTTGGTAACGGTTTAACAGT